>JAQJVK010000084.1:0-513947 GCA_035578135.1 Flexamia atlantica
GAATGATACAAAATACCCTCTAATTTTGATAAAATTAAAATAATGAAGTTAATAAATAAACATATTTTGACAAGTTAAGATATTCCAAACAAAATTATCTATTAATCTAATAGATTAAAAGGACGAAGAATATGCTGTACAAAAATATGCTGTGAAGAACACTTTAGTCCCGATCATCATGCTAAAATGAACGTCTCTGTACCTGTTGATTATATTTTTTGATATTAGTGTAACATTTTTCTTTAACCGTCATATTTTTTTTTACATTTTCATCTTTATGTTGTCTTATATTTTATTTAATCCTATCTCAAATTTCATATGGCCTTATGTTCTGGGGTCTCAGTAATAAATCAAAAAAGTATTTATCCTTCAAAAAAAGCCTTACGAACTCTTTTTAAGATTCCTAAAATAAATTCATGTCGTCCTCCCTTTAAAAAACATAAAATTTTAACTCTTGCATCAATGTACATTCTACAAAGTGCCTGTTTTGTCCAGAAGAATAAATAACAATTTCCACTACAAATGAACACCCACAACTACAATACAAGAAATGAAAATCTAATCAACATACCAACATGCAAAACATTATTTTATCAAAAAGGACCAGAATACATGTCAATAAAAATCTATAATAATTTACCAGAAAACATCAAGAAAATTAATAACATTTCCAAATTCAAAAGAAGTTTAAAAAAATTACTTGAAGAAAACTGTTATTACAACATTGAAGACTATTTCACACATCATAGTTCATAAAATGGACATTTTATTTAGTTTTTAAGCTTTGTATATTATCACAACAAACCCAACCATGAAAATGGCAATTGGGCTCAATCAATAAATCAATAACTGGTAGTGTTTTTTCTCTTTTTTTAATTTTGCATTGCAGGATAAAAGTATGCACAGGATATCAATGTTTGCCAACTATATTCACGTTGGTGTCAAGTACGAGTGCAGGTCGAACTATTAAGCTATTTATTCATGATTTTGCCCCCAGAGTCGATGTTAAGTATCTAAAATAATTGGGTTTACCTACCCCAGATTCTGACGTCGATTCTAATTATAATCAAGGATGACTATAGTTTCGGCCCCATTAGGCCATTACCAAATCAATAAAAAATGCCAGGCTCCATTTACTTCATCAGAGATGTGAAAATCGTCATCATGTTCACAATCGTAATGTGTCAAAACGTGTGAACACCATGACGATCTTCACATCACTGATGAAGTAAATGGAGCCAGGCATATTTTATTGATTTGATAATGGCCTAATGCGGCCGAAACTATAGTCATCTCTGATTATAAGTAGAATCGACGACAGTGTCTGGGGTAGGTAAACCCGGTAAAGCGACAACACGACTATGTGCAATAAAACTGACAAGGGCTATCGGTTTACCTGGTTTGCAGGGCTACGACTACTCGACTGTGGTGCAGCTGCGAGGGGACACCGTCGTGTAGTCGTAGTCTGCACGGCTTTATTGGGGTAAACCTTGAGATTAGGTTAGGTTAGGTTAGGTTAGGTTAGGTTTGGTCAGGTTAGGTTAGGTAAAAAATAAATACAATAGTTTAATAGTATGTAGATAATGTAGATATCACGGTGTATTTAATTACGTACAGTAGTAATGTGCAGTCATTTCTTTGTTTTCAGTGTAATCAAATGAAGGTAAAAATGTTTAGAAAAGTATTATATACGGCTAATTTCTTAGTATAAAAATCCGCTGTGGTAACGTAACTACAATCATAAAATGAC
Organism: Flexamia atlantica; assembly: GCA_035578135.1. NCBI lineage: Eukaryota > Metazoa > Arthropoda > Insecta > Hemiptera > Cicadellidae > Flexamia > Flexamia atlantica. Next base: position 1,751 of record JAQJVK010000084.1, read on the forward strand.
AATTTATACACTTATGATTTACACATAAACAATTATGTGAAGTGATTTTAAAGGAGTAAATATTTTCTAACTAGAAACCCAGTTATGGCATGGATAATGTTTTCTTCAAGACAGCCTCGCAGGTAGCCGCGGGGGGATTAGCGGCTGGGGGCTCGGTGCAGACTACGTCTATACGACTGAGCCGCTAAATAGATTCGACACCGTCGTGCTGTCGTAGCCCTGCAGATTTGTTTATTGGCCCCCAGTGGGGTCAGGTCGCATTCAGTCGTGTAGTCATACAACCAGGTAAACCCAGCGACCACATGAGGTCGCTCAGTAAACCCAACTATTTTAGTTATTAAGTTATGCCATCTCTGTACATTGGCATAGACCAATAAATAGGTAAAATACCCCCGTTGCAGCAGACCTGCATACTCAGCGAATTTCAAATGCAAAACAACATATTTCAATCCAACATAGCGAGATTTGACATGTTTCGGTAAGCTCCATAAGTATAACATGGGGAATGAGTATGCAGGTTTGCTGCTACAGGTATGTTAAAACTGGGTAGTTTTAATTCAATATTTTGTAGGTCTGAACTAGAAGAAGCCATTTACCAAGTTTTATCAAGATATGTTGAGAAATAAGCGAGATATATAATTTTACTTATTTCCCATAAGGTTAACATTGGGACAACGTACTGTGTTTACCACTTTCAATATCTCGGTAACTAATAGACATAGAGCAGTGATTCAATATATTAAATTGTTTGTTTTTTTGAGCTGAATTCAATGGTGCCAACAAAAATTCGTAAAATTTTATTTTTCTATGTAAAAAACCCAAAAAACCCATTTTTGGGGGGGTTTAACCCCCTTTACCCCCCCTTCCGGTGGTCCGATCGGGCTGGTTCACGAACTCGTCCGAATAATTACTACTTTACACATCCATGCCAAATTTCATTAAGATTGGGCCATTTTTACGCGAGTTATCGTGCTTAAAGACACATAGATATATAGATATATATATAGATATATATATAGATATATATATATATTTATGAAAATGAACGAATAGTGTTTTTTACTTCTGGGGCCCCCAAAACGAAAAGTTATCATGGTCTCGGGCTTAGGTCTTACCATGAGTACTACGGTAACAGCTTCTTCCCTATAGGGGAAATTCGCTAAAAGGATAATTTTCGTTCATGCTAAGAAACGAAAAACCCTGTCTTCCGTGCCAGATCTTCCTTATAGATAAAAAAAGATAATTTTCATTTATCCTAAGAACATGAAAAACCTGTCGCCCGTGCCAGATCCTCGTGACAAATAGCCCACTAGCGTTCCTGACTCAATTGAGCAGAACAATGGGACTGACTTTGCGCAAGGCGCTTGTGTCCATTACTACACCGTTGATTTTTATTTCAACCCAGCACAAAATAGCAACAGCATTGTTGATTTTAAGTGTTTAAACTATAGTAGGTTGTTACATCCTTATTGGTGTCAACATTCCGTTACTTTTTTCTGCTATTCACATAGTTATTGCGCTATTGGAATGCGAATAGAATTTAATTCAAAATTATTCTTTTAAGTCTCAAAACCATGAGCTTTGAAACGTCTACATTAGTTATTGAGGGGAAATCATCGTCTTTTATTGCGTTGGTTTTTTTACGAATAAATAAAATTATAGCTTACAAACGCTTAACCCTTCCAGGGTGGCGCTGAATTGTGCTCATGGCCAGAATTATTTCAAGCCAAAATTCAAAAACTAAAGTTGCTATTTTTTGTACTTTATTTGTTTGCAATAAATCATAGATCATAAAAAAATTTACCTCTCAGATGAAATAATTTTTTTTAAACAAGTTATAAAGTAAATAAAATTTGATTTGACGGATATATCCGTCTTTGGCCCGCTAAAAACATAAGGTAAACGGATATATCTGTCCGCCGCTCGTTACAAAAATCATGAAATATGAAAACTGCCGATAATCTTGAGTTCTTTTGTGGGCGACGGACGGATATATCCGTCTGCATTAGTTTGTCCCTTGTTTTATTTATTATCTATCAAAATATAGGTTATTTTGTCCAAAAAACTGCACTAAAATGCAAAAAGAAAATAATTACTAAATTTCCATGAACGAACTTTTTTTTATTGCAGCCAAATTTTACAAGAAATATTCGAAAATCAAGTTCATTTAGTTGGACATTATAAAAAAGTTTACAAAATTTAGGCCTACTACATAAAAAATACATTTCAAAAAAGGCGATTATGATTCAGAAAAAATTGAAAAAAGCATACGTAATTTTATCTAAATAACATAAAACCACATATCAACTGTGTACAAACACTCGAGAAAACGAACACTCTGACAATTCGGCACTATTTCCCATATCCAAGCACAATATGACGCAAAAAAACAGCTGAAACAGGTGCGGCAATCATTATTACCAACTGCAGAAACGAAATAACCTTATTATAATGCCTAGTAATGTTTATTTTTGTATTATAAACAATGTATATCAATTTGCTTTAGAGACGGATATATCCGTCTTTTTCCCGTAAAAATTATTTTATTTGATGGATATGTCCGTCTCAACGCCCACAACGTAAATGGAAATTGACGGATATATCCGTCAAAAGCCCGGGAAGGGTTTTAAAGGAGTAAAAAAGCCCCTGTAGGAATCGTCTCTAAAGATGTATTTAGGTTAAAATTATTGATTTACGTTTATTGTAAATCCACAGTAGAAATCTGACGGAAAAGCAGTGATGACTAAGGAAAACCCTGTAATTTGGTATATTACTGACAATAATATAATACCCCGACAGATAAACCGCTCTACTCCCCTTCTCTTGGTTTATTACTGAATATTAAATCGCACGTTTAATTAATTTAGCTTAATTAATTTAACTTTTAATAGCTTGTGAACATGTTTTATAGAGCCCTGTTTAAGAACCCTACAAATTCACGCCACTCTCCTGCAGGGATAGATCAGTGTTTCCACAATAGGGGGTTTTATCTCTTTTTCAGGGATATGTCAGGCTCTTGAGGAATAAGAGCGGGGTTGAGGGATTTCTAGGGATAACTAAGAAATAATGAAATAACATAATTTAATAGGCAAAATGTGATTTGTTCGTAGCCTCACTATACGTTATTTATGTAGTCTATTATTTTATAGTGGTGTTCTCAAATTGTTAAAGTAATTTTACATAAAAATGTCATCAAACTACTTTCGTGTTTTGCAGTCTTCCTGGACAGCTTTGGTAACTCTTGCATCACTTATTTTTCAATTTTAATTATTAATCGTGTCGTCCATGTTTTCAAAAACCAAACATTTCAACACACGCTCAAGTCGAAATTTCAGCAATGAATACACACAATTACAACACAAGAAATACAAATTACAAAATTGTACGGATTCGTTACTGAGGGATAAACGTTTAAAAATCAGGGCTATATAAAAAGCGATTTTTCTGACACGCTACGTTGAAGGATATCAAAGGAATTTTTGGGCGCTCTACAGGGATTTTATATTTTACTCTGTGGTAACACTGGAGCTGCCAGCTGTCAAGTGAGTAGGTGATGAGTCTGATCAGCTGTTATACATTTCCCCGCTCCCAGCCCCTCGTTCGCCACTCACTTCCCATCATTGTGCTTCATTCAATTCTCCCTCTTATCTGCCCGACATCTTGTTGGTTTTCCCAAACTGTCGTCGACTCCTAAACTACCCGTTATCATGCGATGGAACCTTTCTCTTTTGTTACATTTTTTATATCTTCTTATTTTGTATGATTATTAATTGTTACTCAAGCACTTTTTTACTTTCACTTGGAACATTGGTGTCCTTGACCCTTGATATTCTAATCACTTCAGTCAAACGACACTAGCATTATTTAATATAAATACAGTACATAAATTGTAGAACAGGTTTTTGAATCAACATACTTTTGGAGGTTTACACTATATAAAAAATTTAGTAAAACTGTTTACATACTGATACTGTTGCACGTACGGTGTTAAAACGTCTACCGCCTTTACTTGCATTCCCCGTTAAAAATTCAGTAAGTTTTCCGTGACACGTATTCTACAAATAAAAACAGGGTTAGGCATGACCAACAAATAATAAAATAATTTCCGGAAAAAAGAGAGCCAAGAAACTAACAAACCTCTAATCTAGAGAAAAACGGCAATTTAATTTATTGTTGTCCAAAATTAATTTCTTAATATAACCGTGTGAAGCAAAACCTGACAGTATTTTTCAATGATTTCGGTCAAAGAAAGACACGAGCATTACAACCCCTTCCAAATGGGGGTGGTAAGAAATAGCCTCAAAAAACAAAAATTGACTTTATTTTCCAATAATTTCCGACCAAGTCACAGCATGGAATTTTTCTCAGTTTTGCATTCCATCACGCTCCATCAGCCATTCGTTAGCGTTGGGAACAACCGATTGAAAACAACCGGTTCAATCAGTTGTTGCAAAAACTGACTGGATCCGATTGAAAGTCGAAATTGCCTAATCGATTGTTTTTCCCAAGGAACGCATCGTATCCCCGTGGTCACGCCCGCGGTGAGGTATTTTTCGGTTTTCAGGCTGCTGCCATTCCTGGGAAAGGCAAAGGTCACCACTTATGGCCAAGTCAGAAGTCAGAGCTTTTCACTCGGGTTTCGAGTTTTGACTCTGTGCAAACAACCGACCGACTATTCGATTGTTTTCGGTCGATTCGGTATTCGGTATTCGCAGTGCGGCGAGGGCGAGGGCGGTGTAACGGCCTGCAGCCGATACATCACGGTCAGTGCGGACAATAAACATGCCCGGCCGACACTCTAATTATTGCCCCGTGATACATGGGTCTACCGCCATCCTCTAGCCACAACCAACCTGTACCGGGCAATGGCGTTGGGCAAGGTGCTCATGGCGGATATTTGTTATTCAGCCGACTCTGGATAGGTCGAATTTACACGGGACAACGATTTATCGTCGAGTACAGTTCGAGCAATAGAGGTATAGTTCTAAGTTGGCTTCGACTTAAAGGGTAATTTGACTTACGGAGGTACTTTGAGCAGAAACAAATGAAACTTCGTGTTACATAAGTAAATAATAGTGACTTTCCACCGGACATGACTAGTTGACACTTTTCGACCTGTACGCCGGGGTTTCGATTTACAGAGATCATTTGAGTTAAAATCGAGATATAGAGGTAAACTTCAACTTAAAGAGGTAAACCGAATATTTAATTTTGCTTACCTTTCGAACTTTGAGTTTTAGGGTAATTTTTGATTTGCTTTAACTTGCAGAGGTAAAATATATAGTCTAAACGTATTTTTCCAAGTTACAGTTTGCGCATTATATCTCCGGCTGTGGCAGAGTCAGCTGGTTGCAAGGCGCGGGGGAGAGAGGGAGTTCTTTCCTGCAAACATTGTTCTATAGAGTCAATCGTCAATGCAAATAAGCCGCCCGTATATCATTGCTAATTTAAAGTGGGCTAATTTTAAAGCTACCGTTTTTGGCGGCTAATTTTGTTTATGATCTCTTTCCTGTAGAACTGATCATCGTTGTGTCAGCGCCTCAAGCAAGGGCTCACACGAACATCCATCGTATCGGATTTTAATGACGTAAAGAAAATTTTAATGTAACAGTGTTAAGATTTTTTATAGTTTTTCACGCCTTATTCCTTTTGATGTAGTGTTAACTATTAAATCTACCGTTGATTAATATTATCCGCTCTCAGATGATTGTAACCGCGATTGCATTTTGTGGGCGAACTGGTGAGGTAACGGTAAAACGCATGATAATGTGGCGATAGGTCAAACTATTTCCTAATCGGCAATTAGTTTGCTTTTGCCGCATTCTTTGTACAGTTTCTTGCATTCTTAAATAGGTTTTATGTTCAGATTGTTTAAATTTTTGTGGTCGTAATCCACTTCTAATTCTACAATATGTACACTGTATAAGTTCTCTGAGAGAGTATAGGGACTGCCATATATTGATTGTTAACATAATTTATATGTTGTACAGTTTCCCTAATTTGTAAACTGGATTAATCGGTCGCAGTTTCGCTTGCAAACATTGCAATCTGTGGCTTATCTGTAGAAATATTTCCAAGCATGGCCATAATAAATTGTAAACAAAGTGAAGTGAGCTTGGTCAAATATCGATAGATAGCGCCACTGTTCCGTAACTTCAGCCCTTTACTGTACTCAAGCGACGACCTTTTAAAAATTCTTAGACGTATTGACAAATGTACATAGCGACGCCCTTTTAAAATTCTGAAACGTAGTGACAAATCTACATAAATATCCATTCAAGGATTTTTGACACCTCAAACGTTAAAATCCGTCCAGCGGTTATAGAGGTTTGACTGTGGAATGAAAACCGCTTGCGTATAACATTTGAAAAATAGGTCTACATTAAATTTAACGTAGGCCTGCAACAGCTTTGGTCCGAAGGTTATTTGCAAATTTTAAATATTTAATACAGTAAAAAATGTATTCAAAACTTTTAAAGTCGGGGCTGTAATGATTGGTCCGGGTTTAACTAAAGTTTTTTCAATAAAAAATATCAATAGTTAATATAAGTAATCAAAACTTAAAAAGGAACACAGCAACTGACGCGATACTTATTTAAAATAACTTTACGTGGTGGTTTCATACACGACATTAAAGTCTATATAAGAATACATGTATTTAGCACAACTTGGGCCCTATAAATTTAATTTCAACGGAATCGCACCAATATGAATTCATCTTGTAGTGCACGACAAATAATTTTATTTAACGCGTACTCGTTTACTGGCAATACTGAGGTATTCGATCGATTGTAGGTCTACATTCTTTTTCGACCCGTGGAGGAATCACAGTTGAAATGCATAGTCTTTTAGAGACCTCGCCTCAGATGGTTTAATGGACCTGATTTAGAAAATGTCGTCCGTTCGATTAAACATTCGAGACGCGCGCTCTCGTTAAATCGCGGGATACAGGTCAGGACGTCTTCCGAGAGAATGGAAGCAATACTACATTAGGTCTAATTACAGCTGTTGCTTTCAGTGTTTGAACTTGTTTTGAAAGGTTCAAGAGACTTGTAATCATATAATCATTTGTTATATGATTACAATTTCTTTTTATAATGCCTCAAAAATGCATTTTTGCCCATATTTGTTTTCTTAAGTTATACATTTTTCTCAATAAAAACGGGCTTTACCACAAAGATGAAAGCCATTTGTTCAGCTTATCGGAATTTTTATGGAAAACGTGTGATTTATTCATAACAAATGTCTTCGTACAGTACGGTATAACAAATATTTCATTAATTCATTTAATACTAATTTTGTTTGGTGAAATTTTATTTTTAAATCGGTGGGTTGTGTTTGGTTTCCATAAATATTTATTATTTGCTGTTAACTATCCTCATTAAAAAATAATTTTAGGACGAATACACGTCTGTATTACTTGTGCGTCTCATCTGAGGCAATAAATGTTGCGAACAGCCTCATTAGACTGTACAGGTTTTTTTCTCAATGATTAAAATTCTCAACCATTAAACACTAAGTAATAGCATAGACTGTATTTATACTGCACACCATAACCAGTTTTAGGAGGTGTAAACAAGATAATCCAAAGACAACCGCGACCAATGTTTCTATCACCGCACGACAATGACGTCATAAGTAGTATGAATACTGTTCACCACAACATGCTTTACAAGGTGTAAACAAGATTACCCAAAGGCAACCGCGACTATCGGACTATCACCAGACTACAATGACGTCATTAGTAGTAAGGAGACTGTACGTCTTCATTAGTTGTACCCACAGTTGTACCGAACACCACAACGTGTTTTACAAGTTATAAACAAGACAATCCAAAGCCAACCGGGACTCTAATGTTTCTATCGCCGCACGACAATAATTAGGCCTACGTCTTTAGGTGTATGATTAACGTACACTACAACGTGTTTTACAATATGTAAACAACCAGATAATTTAAAGACAACTGGGACTCAATATTTCTATCATCGCACGACAATGACGTCCTTATTTGTATATGAACCACCACAACGTGTTTTACAAATCACCGCACGACAGTGACGTCATTATTTGTACGAATGATGCGTACATCATAACGTGTTTTACAAGATGTAAACATATCCATATAATCCATAGACAATCGCGCTCTAAAATGGTTCAATCACCGCCAACAGAGACAAAAACAGTGAGCAAAATAAATTCACCGTCATGAAACACTCAACAGAAACAAGTCGATGACGTCATTAGTTGTATGAATACAGTACACCACAACGTGCGGATGTTTTACAAGGTGTAAACAAGATAATCCAAAGACAACTGGGACTCTTAATTTATCTATCACCGGCAACAGAGACAAAAACACCGAGCACGCGGCACGGAAAGCGACGCTTCGGGTGAATCGATCAGTTCCGTGAAATCGACTACGGCGAAAAGAAACAAAAGCACCATCGGAGTGCCTAGGGTTGGTGACGTCACCGTGCTACCTGTCGCCGGGGGGAGGGTGGAGGGGGCGCGGCGATTGGAGCGTGCGGCAGAATTGTGCGAGTCTGCTCCACAATGTAGCGCGTGCCGTCGGGAGCGGTTGATTTGATTCATTCGACGAGCAGCTACGGACGGTGCTGTTGTGAACAGTTGTATAGTGATTTGTTGTTGGTTTCACGATTGGTGCGATTATTAAGTGTGTTGACCCGTCGATTTATTTATTTGTTTGTTTGATTTGAAATTGTGATGTGGGTGTCTAATTTGACTACTGTTACTTTTCTGATGCGGTGATAAGTGTTCGTGAAATCTTCGATTTGGACACAACAGTGCGCTTTGGAACAGATGGTGCAATTTGTGGAGTTGGAATTAAAATGTGTCCCGTGTTTGTGACTTGATTTCTTTATATTTTCAAACTTTCTTGACCTCCGAGGATGTTGGTGACGATGGCCACAACAGTGCGCCAGGTCAAGAGGCACAACAAGTCCGTCAAGAACTCCAATCAGTTCGTCACTACAGGTGATAATGTGATGATTTATGAGTTCTTGCATACTTACTTGCATAATTGAAGATTCCATCCGTGTCCCATGTAGCGAGAGTTGGAGTACAAAAGTGCTAAAAAAGAGTCACTAAATTAGCACCGAAGTGCTAGACAAAAGATCATTTTTTATATATTTATTTTACTAAAGACAATAGAGTCTTTCGTTAGTCAAAATTGATATCGATTATATAATGTTGTTCTTGATCTTGGTATGTTTACGTATGAGACATTTTGATATTTATTAAAAGTAAGTAACATGTATCGGGGAAACGGTCCAACCCCATGAAGCACTAGCGGTGGGAACCTCGGAAATAGATTGAATGGCCTTTTGAAGACACTTAAATATTCCTCAGACTGGTAAAAGACAAATAACTTCTTGGACTTCCTCCATTTTATATTTAGGGTGTAACTATTAACAAATAATCGCATCGTATTTAGATATTTCATGAATAAATTGTTCACCGTATTATCAATGTTTTGTAGCAATGGTTATCCACAACTCCCCAAAGAGCATTCCACATTCTCGGGCGTTGAAGTCTCCAAACTTCCGTTTTATCAATGTTGTTGCTTCAGTACTGCATATTTCTATTTGTCACTTCAACTCTTTATTTGATATTTTATATCGCCTTTTTTGTTCGAAGCGCGAATTTCTCCTCATTTTGTTTGTTTCTGATTCTTCGGGTTAGGTTCTGGGGTGATGTTCAGAGAGAAATTTCCGGGTTTCAGATTTTAGCAACTGCTGTATTAGGATTTTTTGCCTCCTGTAAAGTTAACAGACAAATTGAATGTCAGACATATTGCTGTATTTTCCAATTGCGTTAACATAATAAAATACGGCATACCTTATTATTAAAAATATTATTTGCTTGCATATTGTTCCTGAATAAAATATTTTATGTAATTTTACGATATTCTCTTCAATATACTGTATTATGAACATATCAGAACTCTTCCTTCTCCTGCTGGTAGACATTTCAGTCATATCTCTTCTCTTACTGGTTGAAATGTCAAAAATATTTCTCCCCTCACTGCAGTGAGATTGGGTAAAGTTACAGAACTCCCCCTTCCCTCATTAATTGAAATAACTAATTCTCCTCTTACTGGGCGAAACTTTTTTCTCTCGCCAGCCTTATGGTCCCTTCATGTTTACTTGCAATTCTTTTTCATCATTTACGTTTTTAATCACAGCATTGTCCACCGTTCCATTAGCGTGGTTTGCAACTGTCAACATTCCTTGGGACTGTATTCACAAGCTCAATCACACAGTTCCACCGTTCCCGTTCCAGGTCGCAGTCCTCTTCCACCGTTCCCCGTGTCGGTTGCAACACGGGGACACGGGCCGGGAAAGCTACGAGTGACGTACCATTTCCCAGGACCGTGGGAAACACTCCACAATTAGCTGTACAATGGACTAGAAACTTGTTACAACTTACTGCGGCTCAAACGGCCCGAGAAACGACCGTTTAACTGATACAGCCTCAGTAACAGTCGTAGAACCAGTAATAAATGTCGGGTTGGCCATAAAATACGTGTCTATCAATGGGAAACTCACCGCGTGGTTAAAACAAGAGATTAATTCTTTTACGTCTTGATGGTGAAGGTTTGAGATTTATTGTTTTGTTTTAATATACTCTGCGTTTTTTTTACAAAAAGTCTTCTCTAAATTAACATGTTAAAGACCGATGGTCCACCAAAAAACAATTACTCTGCATTCAATGCAAGTGTATATAAATATTTAAATAATAAACTGTTGTCCTTAAACCGTCTACCATTCCTCCTATTCGTTTTTGTGTCTCAGTCCTCAGTAAACCTTCGCCTCTCATGTAGTGAGTGAGTAAACATTGCCTTTTGCCCGTGTGTGTTTGCACTAAAATGTCCCTGAACTCTCTGATCGTTTGGAACTGGAGAAAATGTGATTCAACCTCCAATATTCAGATAGTAATCACAAACACTAGGTCTAGTTAAAATATTGCAATTAAAGTTGTATAGCAATAAAAAATAGGCTAGCATGAAACCATATGGATGAATATTATTACAGTACTAGAAGAACCCGTGGCTTCGCTCACGATAAAAATTAAACATACACTATCACCCTTCAATTATATAGTTTTGATTTCCCATTTATTTTTCTTGTTGTAGAATCTACTTCTTTAAACATACCAAATGTACTTCCATAAAACAAAAAAAAATGTTTTTAGAAATTCGCTCTTATAGCTCTGGACAGCCTTACTGGCGGGTGGCGAAAATTGTAATCTCCCAAAATGTCTGCTAAATAAACACATGTTTTGGTAGAACTGTCAAAACTTTGTTTACGTTTCACCTCATTTACATTACAAAAGAATGCCCTGCAATATTTCACCGAGAGATTTCTTACGCAATTAAAATTTCTGGAAAATATTTGCGCAATGCATCAGCTGGTCTTTTAGTTTGGCAACCTTTCATTTTAAAATGATTTGTTTACATTTAAGAATGTGTTTCCACACTTTTGTCGTTGTACTTCATGAATTGTGTTGAGCTTGCAAGCATTTAACATTAGTTGCACTTGCGGTTGCAGCAAAATATTTTCTTGTGCAAAGTACCTCTACATAAACAAATGACCATGTGATTTATAACCAAAATATTGCAGATAATAAACACTAATTACGACAACAGCGCACTCACTCACCCGCCAGTAAGGCTGTCCAGAGCTATAGTACGCAGGTCTGCTACGACGGGGGGATTCATTCTTGCATAAAATGTCTGTCTATATAACAAATGTGACCATATCCAGCGCCCAACCTACAAAGCCCAAATGGTGTTGCTGCCTTGGGTAGACTCATGCCCATATCGGCGGTCCTTCCTCTTGCAAGTGCTGTTTGCTTGTATCGGCTGTCCAGTCGATCTTGCTGTCAGGTGAAGAGGATTGCGCTCACTCCGCTCACACACTTAAGAAGCGAATTTACAGAGACTGGCTCACCCGAGGCAAACGCCAAGAAGCATTTATGGTCATTTCTGCTTAACGCACGGTACCTGAGCTTGCCCTGATGACGATCATGGGGCACGATATAAGGAAGGGCACCCTTGGCTTTTTCGACGACACTTTGAATCTGCTCGCATATGTTGCATAGTTACCCTTAATTAGAACTTTATTATGCACCCCCGTCGCAGCAGACCTGCGTATTAGAAATCCTATTTCTTTCCTTCATGAAGGCATAAGTGTTAAAGGAACCATAGAACGTGGCTTGAAATTTTATTCACTGTAAAAGATCATTTCCTTAAGGTTTTAGAGTCTACCTTGAACAAAAAATTACAATGCCACTCCAGCAATCATTAAAAGTGCTGTCTTACGTTTTTAGACTCAATATTGAACAAAAAGACTGAATGAGCCGTCCCGGCAATTTTTTTAAAGTGCTGTAGATGAAATTAACTTTACAGTAGCACACTCTTCCTCTTATAGCAGTTAGTTATCAAAAAAAGAAGTCCTTCAAGAATAAGTGATCAGTGATCAGTTATTTATTTTATGTTATACTACATACCAGAATTTTATATAGTGTATTGCACTTAAAATATATGCAAAAGTCTAATTCATTAACCATCTGGCACCAAGTAACAAATCTTCATGTAAACAAATACAATTAAATAGCAGAAAGAAACACCATAAATTTACATCACCTGTTTTAAATTATTTTACTTTCATATGTTTTGTTAGTAAACAAATCCAATTCAAATTCATTAAAAATCCCTGACATGGGTACCTTTAAGACGGTCCCAGGGCTAAGCCCTGAAAGTTATCAAGAAATTGATGGTGTATAAACCTATTCCATGAAATTCTACATGTTTGTACCAAGTTTCGTGGCCATCGGTCCAGCGGTGTCTGAGTTTATCAGTGCCAACTAAATATATATATATATATACCAACATCCTCTTTTATACTTATAGATATCATATTTGACAGTGGTTGTATTTTGGCTTTCTCGGAAGTTAAACTCATTTTTGTAACTGGGAGAGTTTTTCGTATCCACTTATTGTTCAAATAGACTTTGTTGAAGAGGTGTAGAAAACCCGTGCTGTAATTTTGTTTTCTCCCAAGGCTACATCAATCTATACCTAATAGTACATTTTTTTCACATGCAATATGCACAGTTAGACTGCTCTAACAATCTACTTAGTTGGATGACTTGTTCTAAAACATAGTCAAAATATTCCTTGCGTTACCGTTAGTACGTGTTTCAGCAGTCAGAAAAATTAAACATGTATTGTTTGGCTGTTCATTGTTTGGCCTCGGTTCCTGTTTGTTGCTGCCGGGAGACATCGCATGTCAGTAATTTCAGAATTAATTGGCTGCCGTTGGTTTCCATCCGGCTGAGGCAACCTTGTCTCTTCCGTATTATGTTTCTTTTACCTTGCCCAGATTATTGTGAAATGTTATTTTTCTTCTCTTCGCATGTAAGAAGTGCCTATATGTAGTAGAATAATTGAGAAACTTTTTTGAATTTAAAATTACTTTGTTACATTTTGAAATTAAAATTTATCTTTGCATTGAAATAAAATTAAAATTAAAACTGTAAAATCTTTTTTGATTTAAGCAGGGTGAAACTTAACAATGAAATGTGAAACACAATTCCAACTGTAACTTTTAAAATATTTAACATTGAAATTGATTTTAAGGAATATAAATGAATGAATGAATGAACAAATCAATAAATGGACAGATGGAAAAGTTCTCCATTCTTCAAAATATATAGTACAGTCCAGAAGTAATGGCACTTAATAACACTTATGCCTCTTGAATAATAAAAGGTTAATCAGATGAAAATAACGGTATTGTCTTAAACTGTTTCTGATTTTTATTGGACCAAATTCTTTTAAGAAATAGGTAAATATAATTAACATTATTTTATCAGTAGACCTTACAAAAAATAAACAAAAACATAAAAGCGCTGATAAGCGTGTGTTCACTAGTTACAATTTTTTATTTCGTGGTACTTATTGGTCATATGAAAATCTGAAAAATGTTACATATAATTTACTTTTGATATTAATTTCGCAATTTTATTTTTATTGCTGAATAAAGAATCTTGTGAATACAAGGTTGATATTTGTATCCATGTACACAACAACCAACATACCTTACTGTAAACTTTGGACTTAATAATTTGGAATATATTTTTTTAAAGTCAACTTGTACATGAAAAGAAACTAAAATTCAGGTACCTATATATATTCTTTCTAATTTTGATCAATAAAACTCTTACTAGTGCAGTTATGCGCTGGGTTTATATCACACGTTTTTAGTTATTGCAACTGCTCTCCTATTTGCCGTAAACTGCTCTCTACTTGCTAACCTATTGCAGTTGCAACTCCTCATTTATGTCAACCAGCTTGCTAATTGCTGAACTGCTTTCTATCCTGTATTGTGTATAGGACAAGTGATGACCATAACTTGTTGAATCTAACCAGTGAAGACTCCTGAGGACTTATAGCTAGAAACTGCCTTAACTTTGAATACGTTATTATCATTGTTACAATTTTTTTTCAAGCAAGCAAGCAAACATGCAATCAAGCAAACAATGCTCATATAACAGTATAGGACCGATTTGAGAGGTTGAATTTGAATGTGAAAATATTTTTGCTAAATAGCAAGAGAATTTTTGTGTATAAGTTATTTTAGTCCTAAAAGACATCTTGGGTCCTCTTGTCAATCACTTCCTTTCCTATAATGTATGAAGTTAATATCCCGATTGACAACACAAATCCCAACAACAACAACAACAACAACACAGTACAAACAGTATTCAGTCTCCAAACAGAGGTATCTTCTAATGTTGCGCTTAGTGTGTGTCGAGCGCTGGCTAGTGTGTGTCGAGGACTTAGATTACCATTAACGCCGCGAAAGAGCACCACTGTCACTGCCCTTTCCTAATTTAACTTAACTATAGCTAGTAACTGGATTTAACTGTAACTAGTACTTGGGCGCAACGGAAGCCCCATTTAAAAGCAACCTCTGTTTCTTCTCTGTGGTACAGTATTGAACAATACTGTAGCAACAACTATATCAAGGCACAAGGATTATATGGCTACAAAATGTTTTTAAGCTGATGTGAATGTACTTCTGGACAAAGAAGCATAAAAATGTTTATGATGTTTTCTGTATTTTATCTGTAGATTTGCACACAGTTCACGTTGACCCCTGTGTGTTACAGCGGAGGTGGAGGGCTATGGGCCGTACAAGCCGGTGCCCCCGCCCAAGCCGCTGACGGCCCCGGCCCCCGCCGCCTCGCCCCCGCCCTACAGGATGCCCCCATACCCACTGTACAGCGAGCCGTCCATCCCAGGCAGCGCTGGCGGGGAACCGTCCCACTCCAACCTGCACACCCACTCCAGCAAGTTCCCTGTGAGTCTCTCGTAGCTTTTAGAAAAATTCAAAATCAGAGATCAAAATATTTTTTATCAAAAGTATGTTGGCATTGAAAGAAAGAGAGTTTAAAACCGAATGAAACAACACCACTCCTGTCTCTCTAGCTCAATCAGGGAGAAGTATGGCGATTTCAAAATATATCAATCACATTTTCTTTTGGCGGATTTTTGAAAACTTTAAGCACCCATTCATTTATACATACACATTGTACATTGCTTGACTCAGGTACATTGGCGACCTACTCAGGTAGGTATTTTAAGCAAGTATGAATGACAGATGAGTGAGAGGTGATTGTGGCGCGATCTTGTAGTCTTGTTACGTTAGGCCAGCATGTTCCTTAGAATTTTAAATCAATATAACTTTAAAACTGTTGATTTTTGTAAATATGTTTAAAAAATTTGGCATTTTTCTAAATCTCTATTAGGACAACCTCAATTCAAAATTTCATCACATCCTGAGTTGGTCATTTTCTAGTGTGTTGATTTTATACAGAATAATCCTTTCAAGGAACATTCTGGTTACAAAACAAAAATTTATAAAAGGGACTTTTTGTTTGACAGTCTCAAGGTCTCACCTCGAAAAATATAAGATCTAAAGGCCTGAAATTTGTTGAATGCCTTCATCTTTGCCTTTAGGTACTCACCAAGAAAAAGTTGAATAAAATTTTCTCTGTCAATTTCTTCAGTCAGGAACCAAACTGTTGGAAGGATCTTTTCTATGTTGTCTACCTGTGGGTCACAAATCACCAATTTCTGCCACATTTATTTTTAGCACACTGAACAATGTCTAGGTTTTAGATAATTTACCAATTATTTTTTGGGCTCCTGCATAAAATCAAAAATTAAATGAACCAAAAGCTACACAAGATGCTAGCTGGTAGCAAGTAGGTGTTACTTAACAGACTTGTCTGATAGGTAGGGAAGATTATTTTGTCAATATTTAATGAGCAATGGTCAATTACCCTGAAGAATCATGCTATTTCCTAATATAAACCCTGACACTTTGCCTCACCAACAGATAGTCTTGAGTTTTTTGGGTCCATCATTCCTCCTCTCTTTTTCCCAGGCTTCTCAGGTATTTTCTAACCTGGTCTAAGCTTGGACCTTCCTGATGGTCCTGTGCCTCAGGATTGTTCCCCAAAATGTTGTTGACTTAGGAGTCATCCTCCATCCTCAGCTTATGGCCATCCTATCTCTTGCTACTTCCCACCTCGGCTACAATATCTGGGTCCACATACAGCCGTCTCAAGCAGATCTCAATGAATGCACCGCATGCTGAATGGCTGATTAATTAACATTCTTCTTTTTAGCGAATTTCCCCTATAGGGAAGAAGCTATTACCGTAGGTCTCATGGTAAGACCTAAGCCCCAGACCATGATAACTTTTCGTTTTGCAACCCCCAGAAGCAAAAAACACCATTTGTTCGAATTTTTAGATATATATATATATATATATATATCTATTATTTTTAACATTTCAGAACACAGTACCCTGTTTTAAAATTATTTAATTAGACCAACATGTTTCGAAGCTTTAGCCCATGGTCACGGTCTTTAAATTATCTAACCTTATATAAACATTATTTATATAGAGTTTTTATAAACACATTGCCAAATAAATTCGTCAGCTGTTTTCAGATAGACTTGATTACTTTTATCTTTGGGTTCTGGATGTTATAATTTTTTCATATATTAAATTCTTTTTATATAATTTAAGTACATAATTTATATAATATAATTTATATATAAGCTGTATGTTTATATAAGGTTAGATAATTTAAAGACCGTGACCATGGGCTAAAGCTTCGAAACATGTTGGTCTAATTAAATAATTTTAAAACAGGGTACTGTGTTCTGAAATGTTAAAAATAATAATATTAGTAGCCCTTATACATTTAACTTTATTGATAATATATATCTATATATCTATATATATATATGTGTCTGTTAGCACGATAGCGGCCGTAAAAATGGTCCGATCTTGATGAAATTTGGTACAGACATGTAAAGTGGTAATCGATTGGACGAGTTCGTGAATCAGCCCGATCGGACCACCGGAAGGGGGGGTAAAGGGGGATAAACCCCCCCAAAAATGGGTTATTTGATCATTTTACATAGAAAAATAAAATTTATCAAATTTTTGTTGGCACCATTGAATTCAGCTCAAAAAAACAAACAATTTAGTACTTTGAATCACTGCTCTATGTCCATTGGTTACCGAGATATTGAAAGTGGTAAACACAGTACGTTGTCCCAATGTTAACCTTATGGGAAATAAGTAAAATGCTATATCTCGTTTATTTCTTAACATATCTTGATAAAACTTGGTAAATGGCTTCTTCTAGTTCAGATCTACCAAATATTGAATTAAAACCAACAAGTTTAAACATACCTGTAGCAGCAAACCTGCATACTCATTCCCCATGTTAACAGGGCTGTACCCAGCTTTGGCGGGCCCCGGTGAAGATATTAAGCCGGGCCCCTCATGTCCTGGTACTGCACCCGTTCCACTCAAAACCGTAGCTGATTTCCAGCTCGACAAAAGTGGTGACCTTTTTTTTACTCACACGTGTCGATTTTGGTCCCTTCGTTGCCGTTACGGGCCCTTTTTACCTGTTCCCGGGACTTGTCGGGGGCTTACCACTTTTTCGGAGGGGGATTCTGACCCCCCGGGCCCCCCTTGACCCCGGGCCCCGGTAAAATTGTACCGCCTATACCGGTCTGAGTACGGCCCTGCATGTTAATCTTATGGAGCTTACAAAAACATGTCAAATCTCGCTATGTTGGGATTAAAATATATTGTTTTGCATTTGAAATCGCTGAGTATGCAGGTCTGCTGCAACGGGGGTATTCTTCTTTTCACCTGTGCGTAATACTAAGTGCGGATTGAATTATCCTGGTTATCGTGATGCTTAGTGATGTTGATTTTCCATGTTTGGTAGTTTTGCATTTATGGCAACCGTGTAATTGATAGCTTGAGGTGTTGGCATAGCCATGCAGGCAGAATGTGAGGAGTTGTGTAGCGGTAAGCCGGCCCAAGTTTGAAAGTGGTGTTGGCAGCCATGTAGGGCGGTGGTTGGCAGCAGTGCAGGGCGGTGGTTGGCAGCCATGCAGGGTGGTGGTTGGCAGCCATGCAGGGTGGTGGTTGGCAGCCATGCAGGGTGGTGGTTGGCAGCCATGGAGGGCGATGGTGGTTGGCAGCCATGCAGGCAGGATGTGAGGAGTTGTGTAGCGTGAAGCCTGGCCCGTGTCTGTATGGTTGTGTTGGCAGCCTTGCAGGGTGGTGGTTGGCAGCCATGCAGGGTGGTGGTTGGCAGCCATGCAGGGCGATGGTGGTTGGCAGCCATGCAGGCAGGATGTGAGGAGTTGTGTAGTGTGAAGCCTGGCCCGTGTCTGTATGGCAGTGGTTGGCAGCCTTGCAGGGAGGTGGTTGGCAGCAGTGTAGGGCGGTGGTTGGCAGCAGTGTAGGGCGGTGGTTGGCAGCCATGCAGGGAGGTGGTTGGCAGCAGTGTAGGGCGGTGGTTGGCAGCCATGCAGGGCGGTTGTTGGCAGCCATGCAGGCAGGATGTGAGGAGTTGTGTAGCGTGAAGCCTGGCCCGTGTCTGTATGGTTCACGGCCCAGCGAGGCCTTCAGACTCCACTGCTTGTCTTAATTTGAATATTTTAAACCCCCTCCATTGCTCTTGCAGGAAGGTCTATGAACTGATGTTCGCTCTGGCAATATCAAGAAGCAAATCTTACATGAATGTGACTCTACTTTTTTAGTTTATAATGTTGTGTAATTCTTGCTTCTTTTAAAGAGGAAATATCTAAAATAACTCGTGTAATATAAATTAAAATAATTCATTTCTGATATCGTACCTTTGTCTCTTGAACAAACAGAGGGGATTTGATGTTGTACAACTAGTGCAGTGTCAACAATAATTTAGAAATTATTTTTAATATTCTTATAAGGAGTACTGTGTTTGAATGATAGGTAAATTTACGTTGTAAGATATCAGCTAGAATGTAGAATTTTGTCATCAGATGAATTTTGTTCGGTTTATTTCTATAAAAGTTTGATTTCCCATGTAATTTAATGATACTATATTCAAAATTAGTTTTACCTAAAAATATATTTTGAATAATGCTCCCATAAAATTCTACTCTTTTGTTCATAGAAGGAATAAACATTAAACACCCAGATTTAATTTAATTAAAAGCTAAAACTTTGCAATCTACAGCATTTTTACTCTTTTAAAAACAAGATCCATCAAGATATCATCATGAATAAGGGTACAAATAATTTGCCATGTTAGTACAAGGTCTCAAATTATTACGACCCATAATGGCTCAAGTAAAACACAGAGTTAACAGACATTATGGGCAACAGTAACGATGAGTAATAAATATGAACCATGGTCTAGGGTAAGGTAGTCAATTAGGTATAATGACACGTGAACCTGTCGGGTGGGTTTGGTGAAGCACCTCGCTGTTTGATTAAGGCGATGACGCTTCTAGTTAGCGTCCGGGACAACCAATTACTTTTTGTTTCTGGTAATTGTGGGAACCCTGTGTCCGTGAGAACATTCACAAGTGTCCAGGACTCGACGCCATACACTTCTCTCGTCTTCGGTTCGTCTGGACGTATAATTTGGTTCCATATTGTAATCGTTTTTGTGAAATGGTGAAAGTAAAATGGTGTTGTGGTTAAGGTTAATTGTTGTGGTTCGTCCGACGGAGATGTTCAGGTAAAGGGGAAAATTTTAGATTTTTTGTTCTGTGTTTTCCTTATTTTGAATTGAAAGAGATAGGTATATTGAATCTGTAATTTAATGATTTAATTATAATTGGTGTTTGCTACTGTGATTGCCAGTCTCTTTTTTAATGTTGAAAGCCAGAACTCCAGTCTAATAAGTATAAAACATCGTCTTTTTACATCGGCATTTCAAGATTATCATAAAACGTTCTATTGTCAATTAGCAACTGTGCCTGGTATAGAACCCTCGATTCTAGGAAAGTCGCAGTGCAAGGCGCCATGGGAAATAAGTCATTAAGCAAGCACAATAAAACATTTTACTCAGCCATTTATACCTAAATCCAGTAAATTATAATATTTTTTTAGTTAGTAAGGGTGTGTTGGTTTAGGAACATGAAAATTTTAAGATAATTTTTGTTATCATTAGGTTAGTAAATTTTATTAGTTCAGCTTAGCCAGAACTTTGATGCATTTCTTGCATTATTCTCACTCTTAGCTTGCTCATCTATCTGCAGTAGGCCCTATACAGTAATTTGAGTATTTGGACATAGTCAACAAAAAAGAAGGCTATAATCTACTAGAATATTATAACAGTAACTATATATACTCAATTCCACAATCACCTTTCAGTACAGGCCTTATG
Source organism: Flexamia atlantica (assembly GCA_035578135.1). Lineage (NCBI taxonomy): Eukaryota > Metazoa > Arthropoda > Insecta > Hemiptera > Cicadellidae > Flexamia > Flexamia atlantica. The sequence goes on from JAQJVK010000084.1 coordinate 22,544, forward strand.
GGACAATGGAATTCTATTACAGTTCGCGCATTATATCTCCGGCTATGGCTTCAACACTTCTAACCGGACCATATAACATTTTTAACATATGATATGATGTTGATAAATACGTTTGACAAGCAGCCGGACTTTTGAACAATGTTTTCAGAAAGTACCCCCTCTCCCCCCTGCGCCATGCAACCAGCTGACTCAGCCATAGCCGGATATATAATGCGTGAACTGTACCTATGTTGGGTATGTTTGTTAACAAATATTCATATTATTATAAAACTATCTGCTGATTATAACATAATTTGGTCAGTACAACTTAATTTGCCATTTGAAATACATGGGTTAAGGAAATCCCATACTAAAAGGTGAATGTGGAACTGTATTTAAACATATATAAAAAATATTTACTAGAACGAAAACTTCCAAACATATCGGATATATATAAATCCATATTTCTTTAAAATGTAGAGGATGTATTAAAGAAAGGGGATTAAGGATTAAGCCTTGTCAGAATTATTGTCATAACTTGGTTGTTGTTTATGTTGATTGACCTGAGCTTTATTTCCAAAAGATTTTCAACTAACATATACCATGTCAATTCCAGATTGAGCGGGAAGTGATTCTGAGCAGCACGGACAAGAACTCGAAGATCCCGATACTGAACGAGTATCGCAAGCGGCCGAAGGGAGCTGTTGCGCCCGACGCCCCACACATACAGCTCGCGTGGACCGAGGACCGCAGGGTGAGTGCCAACCTGGCAATTTTTTTCTTTTTATTACTTTAAGAAACCTCAACTGCTCAGTTAGGCATAACTGAGTGGGCTGATTGGACTGTTCAGGCATTGACTGAATGGGCCAATAATCCTGTGCAGTGATCTAAAGGGAGGTACCGTAGCGGCAATAGTCACACAGGCCAGCCAGAGGTGACCGCTCATGTTGCATCAGGAGTCGCCCACTGCTGGAACCAGTGACGTTTGAAATGTGAAGCTAGCGCTTTACCTCTGAGCTACTGCCTCGGTCAATTATTTGGTAGTATAAATGAATCATAACTCATAACAGAGTTTGAAAGCCCCCGATATTAAAAATAATGAACCGACCTAAATTATGAACAATGTACCGGGAGTAAACATTGCAGTCAGTATTTCAGTCCTTTTCCAAAGGTTGAAAATATCAGTTGGAATCGGAGGCTCATTCATACGCTTGTAAACATGTTCTTGTGTATTCTGAAAAATTACACAGTTATTCACAACTAGAGGACCTGTGCTGCTCTGCAGAAAAATCTTTTAAACATGAGAGGTAAAGGCTAATATTTGAAAATGGGACTCTCAGTCACTCAGTTTTAACCAGAATATAAATAATGGATGATAGCCATGATGGAAAGAGAGGTTGAGGTCCGAAACGTTTTTTGTTTGCAATATCAATATCTGATTTTAAACCTAATAAGTTAATGAGTATTTTAATATTAAAATTCGCTATTTGCCCCAGTAAAAATAAGACATTTATGTGGTGAATATTTTGTTAAGGCATATAAGTAAAGCTAAGTGGAATAAATCTATCCTGATAATTGATGAGAAATCTGTGTGTGCATGCCTTCAATTGTAGTCGTAAATTATGGAAAACGGCTTGGTAGAACCTTCCAATTTTTACCTTTTCCAATTTTTTTTTCTAGAACTTATATTCTTAAATATATTAGATAGCCTAAGAAAACTAAGTGAATCATTTTTGGTGAATTATAAAACGTAAACAGTTTGATGGATATCAGACTTACAATGTATCAGACATCAGATAGTTCAACATTTAGATTCATTAGATGCTTTTATCTTTATTTGAACATGTTTTAGGAGATGGATCAGATTCATTCTCATCCTCAAGACAGTGTGGGGGCTCATCAATTATATAAGGTAAACCTAGTAATTTCATTATTATTATTTCATTATCAGTATTATTATTATTAATAAGTCAATATTATTTAGTTACATTTTATATAAAAAACTATTTATCGTAAACATTAGATTTTCAAAAATAAATCAGACTTATTAATAATTTTATTTGAAGTAGAAGTTTTGCTAATGAATTATTTTCTTTGCAAGGAGCAAGACCTTCATTTAACCTAGGAGAGACATTAACCGAACTTAAATATTTTCCTGTTGATTTAAATGCTACTCATTATTAATCCCTGTTATATATAATATAGAAGGAATTTTCTGAAGGGCAGAAAATTTCCAAAACTATTACAGAGCTGAAATTTGACCTATGTGTCCCACTTGGGTCCTAGATGCATACTAAGAAATAGTTTAACAACATTCTCATAGGGTTATGCCCTACAGTTCTTCAAAGTTTCAATGTTATTTCCCTATGAGCTTATGAAGCTTATGAAGTTGTCATAGCAGCCTAAATAAGTAGACAGATTAAATCCAAGGAAGTTTGCTGTTTTTCCATGGGTGAAACTGATTTGATCAGCTAGTTTTATTATAATTCAGAGCTATATTAAAAAGTTGATTTGTGCTTTTAACAGGATTTGTATTGAATTTAAAATTTATTGTTCCAGGCTCAACCGATGACCCTGCTGGACTCTAGTCGCACCTCAGAACCCTCTCCCATCAACGGCTTCCATAGGTTAGAATTTTACAATTTTACTAACTAACTGAAGAACGTAATAAGTGAAGGGAATCTGTGTATGGCAGAGTCAGTAGCTCAAGTTTTAATAGCTCACAAGAAGTAGGTGATTAAATTTTGAAGCAGCCCTGATCTGTTTTTAGCAGTTTAATTTTTAAAACTAGGCCCTATAAAAAAGTATGGGATGAAAATAAAGGTCAATACGAAAAGAAAACTAACAATAAAATATGTGGGAAATATATTTTCAGAAGCAAAAATCCTTCTTTTCTCCTGCTTGTGCCCAAAAAAGACATGTTGGTTTTTACATCCTGCTGTAAAAACCAACAAAGAAAACCTATAGCCATCCACACCAAGAATCATAATCTGGACTTTGACAACTGTTTCTCAACCAAAGCCTTAAAATCCTTTCCCAAAAGCCAGTGCAATAGCTCTTTACTTAAGAGGTGGGAACTAGCATATCAGTATGTTACAAATTCCAGAAACCCCCCAACCTAAACCTCAGATAACCCAATCCCAACCCCTACCCTTCTTCAGCCAGCTTTATCATAGTGACAGTATAATCAACATAACAAAGTGTAAAAACTCTGATACTTAATTTTGATCAATATATAAATGCAGTGAATATGACATTGATTCAGTGAATTTAAAGTTACTGCAGTTGGCAACACTGACAATGGACATTTAAAATTTTAAACTCAACAGCCATTGCAGTCTCTCTGAAACTCTCAAGAAGTCCCCCAGAGCAAGGCCACACTAGTGTGGCCTCGCCCAGAGGGACATATTAGTGTTTTCATGTGACTATTTGTTTCTATCTGCTGCTGCCCTCAACTTTATTTCTTAGGTAAGCTAGCTGAAAACCTATCCCTTTCCTTACTTAAAGACCTATTAAGCCCTTGGCTTTTCCTCAACAAACTAACCTCTTAAAAAGTAAGACAGTCTTTTCACTCCGCATCCAACGATTTATTTAAGAAATCCCCTCTGTCGACAGCGGGCAGGGGGCGTCGACGGGGGCGGTCCCACGGACGCCCGCCGCCCACTCCACCCCCGAGGATGGGGCCAAGCCGTTCCCCGCCCGCACCTACCACACCATCAAGGACATCATCAGCAGCCGCTTCCACAAACGCAACGACAAGGTCGAGGAGCTCAGGTAACGTTCACTCATTTATGAACGTTATTGTGGAAAATTTGGGTTTCATTTTGGGATCGCCTCTGAATTACGGTTTTATAAATTATGGAAACTCACCAAAATCGACATCTAACCTCCAAATCAAATCACCAGCACAGCAGCAGGCATTTGTATTTAACTTGATTTCGTATTTAACTATAAAGTCCTGCTGCAGCGCACCATCCTCAACCAAACACAACCACCTGACATCATCCGATCAAACGCCTCACCCTGATCACCAATCTCAACACACCACTGCTCCACACATAGTGACCCCGTCAAAATCAACACCCAACCTCCGAAACAAACCACCAGCACAGCTGCAGGCACTAGTACTTAACTCGTTTTGGATTTAATTTACAAAGCCCTGCAGCTGTGCGCCAACCCCACCCAACCTGTCCAAGGCTGAAGAGGGAAAAATCCCTAGAACAGCCGCAGTGTGCGTCTCAGCCACTGAAACCTCATGATAACGTCACATCAATAAATTAGTAGATTACCTATTGTCATTGAATTTTCTCTTTTGTAGTTTTTATGTCTACAGTTGTTGCCAATTCATTATAAACACTTTATGTCAAAAAAGTCAACTGAACATGTTAACCCTTTGTCATGGTCGCCTTGATAAAATAGTTGCACCAGCATTAATGTAAAACTCAGAATGAAAGTCGGAAAAAGGGGAAAGAAGGTAAGGGTTTATACTTCAGGCAGGAGGCTAATGATAGCACCGTAATCCTGTGATTTCAACCACTTTCCGGTGGTTTTATTGGCTCACTGAAGTCAAGAGTTAATCACTTAGGCGATGGAATATAATGCTTTTAAATATTTTATCTAATTTTCTGGTTTCACCATGGAAACAACTTCATTAAAGCTGGAATTTTATATGCACTTTCAATTTATTTAAAAAAAGTTACCGTAGAAACTTTAAATTGTAAGGTACGCTATTTTTGATAAATATTAAAATTTTGGAGCCCTCAGAGCAAAAGCCCAGAGTGACTCTAGTAAAACCATTTATTAGAGAGCATCCATAACCAGAGCGGGATGTATATTCTCTAAATTACAGGTATGTAGGTCCGAAGATCCACTCATGGTGAGTGTCATCTCGATTTTACATTTAATATAGAAATGTCTAGTTATAGATATCATTTTTCTGGATAGAGAGAACATATAATAACTTTTACACTGCAGTCCCCAGAGCCAGTTGAGGCAGCACGGTGTATACCTGGGAACGCCCGCCCATGCCCCCGCCCACACCTCCGCCCACGCCCCCGCCCAGCCCCCGCCCTCCAGCGCTGAGATCATGAGGCGCAACCAGGAGATCCAGCGCCAGATCAAGGAAATGAAGGAGGCGCAGGATGACGGTGGCTTTCAGGTAACTCGATAGTAGCAGTCTAGTTGAATGTTAACAGTTTCTAGTCCCATTTTCCTGTGGATTTTTTGTACTCTGGTGATCTGGTGTATTCTGGTGGACTTGAAACTCTGTCAGCCTTTGGCTGTAGTATGACATCATCAGCTTTGCTTTGGGTCCTCATTCCCTAGTTAGTGATGCTTACAGTGAGGAATTCACAAACCTAGTACCCAGCAAAGAGTTACCTGGATCCTCCTGCCTAACAGGACAAATTCAAAGCAATCCCGCACAGTTTTGAAGCTGGATTCACATGCTTTGAGCGCGGCCGTGGCCTGGCTATCTGTGAATATGGAGATGCGCCACCCACGAGTTCCCTGACTTAACTTTAAATTTTAAGGTATACCATTTTAGATAGAGGTGTGCGGATATCCGAAAATTCGGATCGGATTCGGATCGGATCGGATATCCGAATCCGATCCGAGGGTTTTATAACTATCCGGTACGACTGACTAGATATCCGACTCTATCGGATAGACTGCATATTTTGGAGTAAATATTTAAGAAGGATCAATTTTAAAGTTTGGAAAGTCTTCCAAACAAAACTAGTCACTGCCAACGAGAGTACAGTGGTGAGAGAAAACATCGCAGAGCAAATATGACACTTTGAAATGCGACGATTCGCGAATGCGGCTTGAACAACGCCTCAACACGATGCAATTAAGTAGTGGTATGCATCAAGCGTTGTATTTCGGTTGCTGATAAGGCGTCTCGTGATAAGATCGAGATCGTTGTATACGATCAGAGTATTGCGCAATACCCGACGCGATTACGAACATCCTAAGATAAATTCTTGTCTCGTAGCATTAAATCAGTTAACAAATAATTGTAAATCCTCCATTAGTTCTGTCAATGTCGTGATCTCGATCAGTATCCGTTACCGACAAAACATCGATTGGTACGAGAGAGAATCGCAATAAAGACAAATCAGAGTTCGTCGATGACCGACAGTGTCCCCACAGTCGTCTTCAATTGCCAAAACGAAATATCCCGTAAATACCCCATAAATAAATAGTCGTGTTGATGTTTCATACGACTATTTCAGGCCGTAAATATCTTAAGTAGCCTGTTGATACGATAAAATAAAAAGCCTACAATAATTTTGGGTTGCCAAAGATTTGGCGAACCTGTTCATTTCATTGTTTGTCGTTCCGTGTCTTACGATCTCACTTCGTGTTTGAATATCGCGTCGTCGTCTGCTTAAAAGCTGAATTAACTCAAGAATGTCTTTCATTCAATTGTATTAATTTATTTATCAACTAAGCAATTACCTACCTAGAAATACAAAGTTAAATTATCAAAATTAAGTTTTTATTTTGTTGAAATATTAATCTTTGACGAATTAAGCCGAGCCGTATTTCCAATACGTGATTAAAATGGACATTCTTAGATAACAGTAAAATGCTGAATTGACAACCTACGTCTGTGATAATAATTAGTGAGTTTGTTTGTTGTTTATTTTCTATAACAAATAGACTTTTATTTGTTCTAATTAAATGACAGAGCTTTAATACTGAAACCTACAACATTTGAAACTCATCTTGAAATTTAGGTTAAGTTTAATGCTCAGACTTATTATTTTATAGTATTATTTTGTGGTGAATCAAAATCTTGGTTGTCAGGCATTAATGCATGAATAAAAATGTAGAGCTTTCTTCAAATGTGAAGAGATTGGTGAATCAAGTTTTATATTTAATTCTTTTGTCTTATCACTTAGGCATAGTCACTGATCAAATAATTTATTGATTTATGAAAAGGAAAAGAACAAAAAATACAGAGGCATAAAAATGAATTTAGATTGTATTGAAAAATAAATTTTTAAGTAACCTAATTCTGAAATCTATTTAGGCCTAATAACCTTGTTGAATTAAATACTAACTATGCTTAAGGGGAATCAATAAATTTCCAAATTATTAACAGACAATTAGTTGTACCTTTGCATACTTAATTGACATTTGGCCTGCATTGAAAACAATATATCTGAACAATCAACAACTCAGGGCTATCAAGGCATACCTTACCTTACACGTTAGGATAATAGGCCTATGGTAGTTCCTTGCAATTACCTTAGGCTTATGAGAAAACTTAAATCTGCTCATTACGCCGTGCCGTAAATATCCGAATCCGGTACTATCCGATCCGAACCGGTTGTTATCCGATCCGAAACCGATCCGAACATAAGCTATCCTATCCGAATCCGATCCGATCCAAAAATTCACTATCCGCACACCTCTAATTTTAGATAAACATTGCAATTTTGGCATGCACAATTGGAGTGTGCACAACATTCCATGGTTGCAGTGATTTTGGCTTGGAACACCGTGGAGTGCCCATGGGGAGGTAAAACTAGCCCCATCCGGCACCCCCCCCCCACACTCCATCCCCAGGGCCAAGGGCCTCCTCTTACCTTGGAACCATCTATGTACCATTCAAGATCTCAAGGTGACAGAGGATTCCCTTTGGTTTTCCAAGCCTCCCTGGTGATATAAACACCTCAAAAGACTTACCACGTGTGTAGACGATGGACCTATGTGGTCTGTTGGCATGTCGAGGATTTCAGGTTCATCCACGTGTGATTCTGGTGTGACCCAAGAGTATTATGCTTGCTCTGTGGCTGTTACATGTTTCTATTGCATCGTGGCCATTAAATCTTGTCCGTTTTTACAGCGACTTTGATGTAAATAATCAATTTTCTATGCTATTAATCATTCAAAATCGTTAAATAAAAAACTCACTCTTTTAAAAAAAATTCACTCCTCTGTTGTAAATTTGGTTTTAATATTTGTAACAATTATTTTTTGTCATTCACAGGAGGTGATGAGTCGCAACTACCCTGGGGCTGGCAGCGGGGGCCCCCGCCACTCCATGATAGAGATGGAGACCCCCCGCAGGCCGCCTCACCCCCACCCCGAGACCCACCAACCCCCCACCACCCCCCACCATCAGAGGTAGGTTGGCACACTGGTTTGTCTACTGTAAACTTATCATAACTATATTTCAATATTTGGAAACTTACTTATCTCTATGGTCCTGCCAATCTGAAACTAGAAACGATTGATAATTTTTAAAAGAAGAGTGAGTTTGGTTTTTAAGAAGACATTTTCTGTGTGTAGACCATTCTCTTTCAAAGTGTTCAAGCGGATATTCCTCTATAATCCCCTTTTAGTTACAATTTTCATTTCAAAATGTATGTTTTTTTTCAAACAGCTCTTCAAAATAAAAAGTATATTAGATTATTCAAATGGGATTCTCATAACTTGTACTTCCAACTAACAGCCATTAGCAGAGTTTTTCATGGTAGGCGTTTTCAGTTTATAGTATTCCTCTCTAATCTTACTCATTAATCCTTAACTTGAGCAATCTGAGGTACTTTCTTGTGTTTCCTCTACACCTATACTTGTATAGTTTTTATATTAATTGTTGTGTAGCCTATACATTGTTTAAACATTTATACAAATAGAGAATTTATTTATTTTATACTGTATTTTTTACATATTAATGTAAGATTAAAATTTGTTGACCACAGTTATTATTACCTTAATACATCGTCCAATGTAAACTCAAATGCAAAAAAAATATCCATATCTCCAAATTTTTTTTGTGATAGAGTTTTCATTAAAAAAAGAGTTTTGTTAATTTTTTACATTAGGTGTTTATGTTTTTTATGTGTGTTAAGCACCTGCAACGTGAAAACTAGACAAGTGCTCTCAATTTTCTAGGAAAATTGGTTATTGAATACTGCCTTTTGTAAGTTATTAGAGCTTACTCTATTTCATCATCGTCATTTCAATCATACTTTATTGCCCTGTTAATCCCCCTCTCTACCGTACACTGTGTGTCCGACAGACCGCCCAGCGGCAGTGCCGGCGCCGGTGCGAGTGGTGGTGCCGTGATGAGGCCGGGGGACGTCTACGGGCGGCACTACCCGGACACCGGCGGCTACGGAGTGCCGGGCACGCGGCGCAGTGTCTCTGAGGCCGAGAGTGCCAGGAAGGTAAGTTGTATATAACGACTGACTTCTCAATAAAAAAACTCGATAGAAAAATCTGAATACTTGAAACTGAAAGTGTCAGCGAACCTAAATACTTGAAAGTTTCAAGTATTTAGGACTAACTGTGAATAATAGAAACTCAGAAGACGATGAGGTCCTAAGTTATCAAATGCCAATAAGTGTTTAGCAGGACGCAAGAAGTTAATCTCATCTAAATTATTATCCCACAAATCGAAGATACAGTTATATAAGACCATAATCCAACCTATACTGTTATATGGAAGCGAAACATTTTTGAAAATAAAGTCTTCAGAAAAATATTTGAACCAGTGCAAGAGGGGAAGTGTGGAGAATAAAGCCTGGTCCACACGCTACGACATATTGCACCAATCTGATCGTTATCGACCACATCGTAACGATGATCGGAGCGTGTGGACGGGAGATCGTTGCGATATGTCGGAGTTGGACGGTTGATGAAAAATTTCATCAATCTGGCAACGATATCGTAAGGTTGCAACGACAGGTTGGAGCGTGTGGACATTGCTCCAACTTATCGCAGCGATCACCCGTCCAAAACAGTAAATCCCATACACTTTAAAGTGCGCCCTGTAGCAAGATATCTGAGTGTGGCGGTCAGTCGCTCATGGGGGGATATTGATTTTCGCATAACTGTATCCTGTTTTTTTATCAGAGGAGAAACTAAGTTTAGCAATTCAACTCAGGAGTCTTCTGTCATTCTCAAATAGTTTCGCCATTCGTTCGGTTCATCCCTCAATTTCTCAGCAGTCTCACATGCGAAAACTGGCTTCTCTTGAGAAGCCAAGAACGACACCACTTACTTCTTGGTTTGCGTCGTCCCTTTCTCGCTACTCTCACCAAACATATTACATAAAGTGACCACAACAGTGCTTCTTCCATCTTGATCACAACTGAGGAAAAACCGGGAAAAACCAACAAATGGCGAAGGAAGTTGGTGCTAAATTCGATGCGTGTGGACACAACGTCAATCATCAATTTATTGCACCAATTTGTTGGTGCAATCAGATCGGTGCAATTTATCGTAGCGTGTGGACCCGCCTTAAGAAAAAACTAAGAACTAAGATCACTATAGACCGACCCGGACATTGCTGCAATAGTCAAAGCAGTTGAAATTCAGTTGAATCAGTTGAAATTTGAACAGGTAACTCATAATAAACTTATTTTCATTGAAATTACACAGGATTCAAGCACTTGTAATTTGTGTTATTGATAAAACAATACTGCATGAAATTTATTTTTTTAATTCAATAGGTGAGGAGGTATATGATGAAAAAATAAATTACTGAGAGCGGACGTTATTTTGTAACTGACATAATATTAGATTATTGTGTATATTAATATTGTAGTTTATTAAGAGAATTTAAAAGGTAAATGTTATGTCTAGCGAAGTTGCAGTAATAATACAGTTATGAAAGACATTAGGACCATGGGAAGTTGCAGTTATAATACAGTTATATTAAAAACACCTGTTGAAATGTAAACAAATGGAATTATGTAGGCCACAATATTAATTTTAACTAGTAAACCTGTTGCTCGAAATCGAGCAATTGTTATGTATTGATTTCAACATAAAAATAATCATGGTATAGTATTCTAGAACTATTTTATTAATTTTATTAATTAATTTTTATTTTAGCGAATTTCCCCTATAGGGAAGAAGCTATTACCGTAGGTCTCATGGTAAGACCTAAGCCCGAGACTATGATAACTTTTCGTTTTGGGGCCACCAGAAGCAAAAAACACTATTCGTTCGAATTTTTATATGTATATATATCTATATATATATTTGTCTGTTAGCACGATAGCGGCCGTAAAAATGGTCCTATCTTAATGAAAATTGGTACATACGTGTAAAGTGGTAATCACTCGGACGAGTTCGTGAACCAGCCTGATCGGACCACCGGAAGGGGGGGTAAAAGGGGGATAAACCCCCCAAAAATGGGTTTTTTGAGTTTTTTACATAGAAAAATAAAATTTATCGAATTTTTGTTGGCACCATTGAATTCAGCTCAAAAAAACAAACAATTTAGTAATTTGAATCACTGCTCTATGTCTATTGGTTACTGAGATATTGAAAGTGATAAACACAGTACGTTGTCCCAATGTTAACCTTATGGGAAATAAATAAAATTCTATATCTCGGTTATTTCTCAACATATCTTGATAAAACTTGGTAAATAGCTTCTTCTAGTTCAGATCTACTAAATATTGAATTAAAACCACCCAATTTTAATATACCTGTAGCAGCAAACCTGCATACTCATTCCCCATGTTATTCTTATGGAGCTTACCAAAACATGTCAAATCTCGCTATGTTGGATTTGAAATATGTTGTTTTGCATTTGAAATTCGCTGAGTATGCAGGTCTGCTGCAACGGGGGTATTTATTTATTAATTTTTTTAATTAATTTTATTTTTTTTCGTGTTGTACTGAAATTTTTTACAAAAGCTTTTTTAATTAAATTTCTTGTGAATACTCATTCATATTTAAAGAGATGTCCATGTTTCTTAAGTGTTTTCTACTAATATTATGAGCACCTCAAAGGAGTTGGCTTGACCTGCCGCCACATATACCAGAAGTCCATATGTAATGGACTGACACTGACCTATACCTATACCTAGTTACCTATACAGGAATTACTGGAAACTGGGTTCTTTTTACTATAGAACATCACTAAACACAAAAAGAATTGTTAAAACTATATTATTTACATGTTTACATCACTCAAGGTTAGCATTTCATAGTTGAACTAAATTAATTTACATTTTCATGTAAATTTCTTTAGGATAATTGTAGATGATTGCTCACAAACGCTTCACATTACCATTCACCATAAACTCCAATTGAAGCGTACACTCAACCAAGTTCATCAAGATGAAATACACATAAATTAATTATTTTTGAAATACCCCAAGCACCATATGAAAGAAAATTAACCAAAACAAATTGATAGGCCTATTTGAAAATTGACTGCAAATTTGTTTAGACAACACTAATGTTTTTAAATGGGTAAAAATGTATTATTGGGTTTTAAATGTATTTTTGTAAAACTTTCTGAAATTCAGTAGGGTATATGTTACTAAGAGCTGCTTTCCCCAAATCTAGTTTTATTTGAACTTCTGAAACTTAAGTTTAGTAACATTTGAATTTTCCTGATAATATGGTTTATAATTTAAAAATTAGAATATTCTTATGGTTTAAATTAAATTCACGTTTACTTTAAACCTTAATTGGGGAAAGCGGCCCTAAGTAGCGTACGACCCGTCTTAATCTTAAACCGAACTAAAATGGTTCAATAAATTTATACTCTTAATGAATGTTAAGTCTGCTTCTTTTTCTTTAATTTCTATTTATATTGATAGAATTTATACTTAAGAATTTTTTTTAATTTGGAATATAAACATATGAAAATATTAAGATCTTCACACATGTGATTCAAAATAAATGTTTTAAAACTGAATTCTGACCTTAAGTATGTATTAGGATAATAGTTTATTTATTTACATCTTCCATCAACTGAAACTCCTCCAGCTCTACATGCAATGGTTTCAATTCCATTAACAACATATGGCTTTGCTGAAAAACTTTGTTTGCTCCAATCAGCTGCTTTATTTGAAATTTCTATTCCCATGTTAAATCTTATGGGCTAATATGAAACTTTAAGGGCGTCTAGGGCTCTTCCCTTTAGTCAAACCTTTTTAAATTTTATTTCCTGCAAAACTTCATGCCAAGCTCTTTCCAATGACACCAAAAACATGAAAATCGGTTCAGTAGTTTAGGAGGAGTCTTTGTAACAAAAAAACTGCTCGCGTATTAAATAAGTATATATAAGTATATAGATTCAAGTGTTTGGTGACAACAAGGCCACACTGAAATGGTAAAGCAGTCTTTACTCTAAACAGAACAATAATATCCATTCCAATCAGAAGTTGAGCGGTACTGCATTAAGCGCATTCCCTGATATGGTCGTAACATTAATAAACCTATAAAATGTTATGGATAAAAACAATTAAATCCCCGTAGTTAGTGAGGAATTAACCATAAAAGATTTCTTATAAGACAAAATAGTAATTTCAGTATAATTATCACATCGTTCTTGTGTTTACTTATTTTATTAGTTTGTAATTAACTTTTTTATTATGAACCATAATCAATCTTTATGATACCTATTTGCCAACGACCACTTTCAAGGCAGTAAAATATACATATTCTGCACTCATAAAAAAAACTCTTATATTAATGTAACTATGTACAGCAAATACGTATGGTTCCAATTTTATTTTTATGTGCTTCTTTTAGAATAACCAATTGTGATAATTTGTAAATTATACATTGAAAATAAATTTAATAAACTCAAAGCACTAAATTATAGCAAGTTACGATTCCTACCACACAGGCTTTATGCCTGCCTGCCCTGTTTATACCGAGGAGGTATGCTGAAAGGCCAAAGGCAAGGCTTGTAAATTGCGTTGACTCCTTATAAAACAGTGCACAGGCTGAAGTCCTGCTTCGTATTTTTATTTATTGGTCTGTCAGCCTTATTTAAATTTTATGCAGTTCCTCATTACATAAAGAACACGAAATATTTTGGAAGTTGTTAGACTCAATAAATCTCATATTCTGCCATTCAGGTGGAGGCGGCCAGGAGGGAGGAGAGGTACTACTTCCAGCAGCAGAACCAAGCGAGAGCCTCGGACCCGAGGGCCAGCAAGGAGATGGAGAGCATGGGAGTCTACGTGACCAGGACAGCCAAGACACCGGAGTCCAGGACTCCGGACTTCAGCAAACGGGACTCCCGGACACCCGACTTCAGCAGGAAAGACTCCAGAACTCCGGATCTGGAGAGGAGGACAGAAAGTGAAAGAGTGCGTCGGTCACAGTCTGTGGAGCGGTTGGACACTCGTGTGAACGGGGAGGACGTGTGTCGGATAGAGATAGACAGGGAGAAGGAGAGGGAGAAGGAGGAGGAGGAGGATGAGGAGGGGGGGTTCAAGGGGGCGGGGGGAGGGGGGCAGTCGGACTCGGGGCGGGGTAGCACAGTTTACAGCAGCGGCAAAGCCAAAACAGAGAGGAACATCGACACGAGCCCGGAACCCAACACTGTCACAGGTATGGATTTTGATTTTGTTGATAGTTTTATATTGGGGTTTTAGTAGGGCTGAAAAAAGGCTGCATGATTCTGCCACCAGGACTAGCGCCCTGGGTGTGTGACACCTGTCTGTGTGGATTCACATTAAATGACGTGGGAAAAGCACGACCGACCTCATATTTTATGTACCTCTTCAAAATAGGTTTATTAAAACTGATTACTTGACACTCAGCTGATTGCAGTGTGTTGGCATGATTTCACATGCAATTAGTTGTTGTCATAGCAACCAAATATAGAACCATACATTAAGGTGGTGCAATAAATAATTTTTATGTAACTTTTTTACTATTTTTATATTAATTATAGATAAGATATAACCAAGGAATCAAAAACAAATTTTTGGATGAATTCTTTGTGAGCTAAAAACGTCTAAAGTGCAAATTAGAACAAAAATTTAACAATCCCAAAGTTTTATTTTAATCTTATAATTTTTTTTTGAATGATGCAAAAACATTCCGATCTTAGCACCTGCATTATTTGACCTGGATATCCGCATTCAACAGAAGAGTACTACCGGAACATTCATCCAAGACGTCCCAATCACATGGACTGATAAAAAGTTGAAAGAAATAAGGGGGAAAATCGTTAGACTGTAGTTTGTCCCCAACAGTGCCTGCTCAATCTTAATCTAACATGCAATCTAATAATCTAACATATAATTTAATATTCTAAAATCTACTCTAGTTATAAAATATCTATAGTTTGCGTATGATTATCCCGACCATTTTAAGGAACATGTGCGAGAGAGATGGATAATGCATGTTTAGAGAGAGATAGACGATTCCTAAATATGCGTATGTCATTGGCTGCAGCATAGTGGGTTTTTTGTACATATTTGGTTTTTCTATTGGATAATCTTTATGTTTTTTTTATTGTACTTGATGTGTTTTTATTATCCGTTAGATAGGGACTCTTAATCCTGGACCGAGTTGACAGCTGTCATCAATCAAAGAAAAGAAACAATATTTGTTTACTTCTGGGAAATGATTTTTGTATTAAAACTAATGGAAACATAACTATTATAAGTTTAAACTCTAATTTAATAAGTAAGTAAATACAAATTCGGAGAAAATGCATATTTCCAATATTATAGCTGAATCGACAAAGATAAAACTTACGTAAACAAAGCCTCAAACTGTAACCTAATATTTTGACAACTAAGAATTTTACTTTTGTTTTGAATATTAGTTCACTTATTTACAGCTCGTAGCAGTAGTAAAGGGGTGGGGCTTGAGTACGGGAGTGACTTCCCCTCCTCCCCCACACCCTGATGCGTCAAAATTCTCGCGCTGGTCGGGATTTACGTGCGTGAACTGTAATGTAATATCCTAACAGCTAATCTAATAATCCGACATCCAATCTCCAATAATCTACCATCTAACTCGCAGGTCCCGGGGACGCGGGCTGGGTGGACATGGTGGAGTCGGAGTTGCGTCACATCCTCGACCCCAAGCTGCACCTCAACATCGCCAACTCCACGCTGAGCGAGAGCATCTCCAGCATGACACCCCCCCTGCCCCCCCTCTCCCCCAACGGCTCCTCCTCCCCCTCCCCCTCGCCCGACTACAAGCACAAGAGGTCAGTATGTCACCGTCACTTACTGGTGGTGGGTGAGTTCAAAATAAGTGTTGGGATTTGTTATGGAAGGGGAAATATTCAGCCAGCTTTCTTGGTGATCCACACGTTGTTTTTCACTTACATTTAGTTCCATCAGGGAACTTCTTGAGAGAGTCTCTTTTTTGTACGGTTGAGGGTTAAAAAATACTATCAATAACCCTTGACAAAGTCCTATAACGTAATTTTTTTTTGTAAAAAAGAGATAATGATTGTTTCAATATACTGTAGGTGAGTTGTGGTCCGTCAGGCTGCACTGTTTGAACCACATCTGTTCGACGGACCACTTCTCACCGACAGTATGTGATATCGGCGCATGGACCTCAACACCATCGTTGGATTGTTATAATGTAAAATTGCCTTTTTTTCAACACTTTTCTATAAATTTTTTTGTCCAAAATTCAAGTACATAGAAAATATAAACCAAATTTGTAACAGTTATGTTGAACTAAAGTCTTATCACCAACATTCAATAAATTTGGTATTAGATTATTTTATTTTTCTTCAAAATATCAATTAATTTCTCGAGTAAAAAGGCCTTGGCAATTGTAAATGAAGACGTGCCTAAGGGTGAATGAAAGGTATGAAATAATCACTCTCTGATAATACTTTGTCAGCTGATTCACAGATGAAGAACTATACTAACTGGCAACCTAATGCGTTTTTCGTGCCCGTTTCTTAGTACAGGCGTCAAGTTTGTTAGGCTGTTATGCCACCCAAATTGCTCTTGTATCAAAATTTTAATTAGCTATATCTGTTCTTTGGGATCTAAAAATTGTATGTTGACGATTTGATATCCTTGATACCAACAATATGTTGTTAACAAAACAACCTAACCTACTTGACTTTTTTTTGGTCGCCTGAAAATCGGGCATGAAAAAGTGCATTGGGTTACCAGGCTTATCACTCGAAATCAGCTGATCAAGTTAGGGGTTTTTTGCAGACAGCCCTTAGCAAAGTTCCTTTGCCAGTTCGATCGCCCAACCCACATTACTAGAGATGGCCATGATTTCATTTACAGTGTATGATTTTGTTTGAATGAAAAACCCGAGTGTATATACTTGGTAGTGCTTCAAGGTTAGTTTAGCATTTGTGCAGTCTCATCCCCTTTTTAGATGAATCCCTTGGACCTTTGCGATCGTAAGGCCAGCAGGAGTCAGTAGCCAGTCGGAATTAATTTCCATATGGCAACGGTCAGACGGCCAGCTCTACTGACCAAGCCCCACTCTGCGTCAGCTCGGAATTCATCATGGCAGCTCACCCCCCAGAGCTCAGAATTGTTTTCACACGCAGCAGCTCGGAATTATTTTCACGCCCCGCAGCTCGGAATTGTTTTCATTGGAAGCCTGCAATGTTATTATAGGGGATTTTTACGACTTAATGTTGCAAGCCTGCTGATCATGTAGTTAATTAACTCCTCATTAGGTTGCAGCACTCTACAGACATCATGCAAAATTCAGAAAAACAAACAAAAACACGTTTTTGGCACTTATCGGCCAGTCCTACTGGACACCCGAGCGTTCGTTGGATTTCTTGTTGGCCAGCACATACTGCTGTGGAAAAAAATCCGACTTCCGCGCGCTAATGGTGGCGGCCAGTGAAGCTGACCGTGCGATCGCAACGGAATTATGTTACAAAATACAACAACATTTGTATTTGGTTGTCACGGCAAATATCCAATCTGATCGCAAAGGGTTAAATGTCCCTTGTCTCTAATGACACTTCCTGTACGCAGTCTGCCGTACAACAGCAAGCCAGAGTACAGTAGCAAGCTGCGGCCGGGGCAGAGCCGGGGGCCGTGGAGCGCGCGGGTCGGGGCCAAGGACAAGTCCGCCCACCACCGACTGCCGCCCAAGACGTCCTCCAAGCTCCCGTCAGGTCTGTCCTCGTGTTGTGTTGCTCATTAGTTTAGTGTGCATTTTGAACTTTAAGACTTTGTGAATTTTAACACCTATACCGAAACCCTCACTGTGAAACATTAACCGATACCCTCAGTCTGTGAGTCTCCCATATAAAATAATGGACGGCAAATAAATAGTAACCGAAACCCTCGGTCTGTGAGACTCCCGTATAAGAAATAATGGGCAACAGACTAATGGGAACCGAAACCTGCGGTTTCTGAGACCGGCACGTAATTAAAAATCGGGAAGTCGATTACGGAAGAACCACTCAAACTGGAAAAAACTGTACGAAGGTCAAGGGGGAAGGGGAAGGAGGAAGGTATTATGAGGGGTAGCACCAGCGTTTCAGCAGTGTTGCCAATATCAAAAAGTGAAATTTCCCTGAGGTCTGTAAGACCGGAGGTTTCGGTGTAGGTGTTAAATTGATCTTTGTTTTTGCGAATTATACTACGTATAATTTGATACTTCTTTGATGATCAGCTGTACATTACTCTCTTGTTAGTGTTATGTTGTTCAGTAGGTCTCTGCAATTTGAAAATACTGTAGTTTTTGTGAATTATACAACACATCTGATATTTCTAAAGCTATTAGCTGTACATTACAATAACGTCAGCATTCTGTTTACAATCTGAGCAACATATTTTTATTAATGAAGCTTTTATTATTGTTTCCATGGAAACTTTGTTATGTTATGATTTCATAAAGTTTATAATTTTTAGTTTTTGGAGTACTGAAGTATGAATTCTTGAAGGAATTTTGTAAAAAATAGTTTTAGTGAGCACCTACAACCAAAGAGAAGGAATTTAGAAGGTCAGATCTGCAAGTCATCAGTTCTATCAGACTGCAAGTTCTATTTTTGGAGATATCACGTCGATTTGTTAGTTTTTCAGTTTTATAAATTATTCTTCAAATTTAAGCGTCTTAACATAGCAGGTGGTGGAAAAAGTAACATTCCGTGTGCGTTGCAGCGCTGCTGTGCAGCAGCCTGGACTTGGACTCGATGTTGGACGAGGAGAACAACTCGAGTGACGAGGACACGACGATCGACACGAGCGACACCCGCGCCATCCGCAAGCAGCTCGAGGGCCTCGAGAACATGTACTCCGAGGTCCGTCACTCTCGATAAGTTCTTTGTTTAGTTTTACTTCGTGTGTTTCAATGCTTGAGGAATTTTTTAACCCTAGAAAGGCCAAATGGTGAGATTCTGTGGGGCCAGGCAGTTTTTGCCTTCCGTGCAGCATTTTATGTTAACTGTTATAAAATACCTATTTTTTTTACCAAAACATATAACATTATATACCATTGGATTTGGGACATTCTGTAGAATCTAAATATACTAACAAACCCTGAACCTTTGTTCCAACAAAAATGGTACATGCCAAAAACCAAAAAACAAACATTTGCTAAAAACTAAATTTCAAAAGTAAGGCCTTCCAAAAAATAGAAAAAATTTTTTTACGAAAATCCAAGATATGCAAGTTGTTTGAAATTTATTTCCTTACACAAAAACACAAGAATATTTGAAACAACTATAAACGATTTTGAGTTATAGCGTGAAATGTGAAACTCTACATTTTGTTTGAATTTTGCATGCTTATATACTTTTTAGGCCTACACATAGTAAAAGACCTAAAACATAATAAAAACACATATATTCTGATAGAGCAGTGAACATAGAATAAGAAAAAATGAATATCCGTATTTATACTTTTTCCGTTAATATAGTATTTCAGTTTGAAAATAAGTTTTGTTTTTCCTTACGGAATATTACACAAAAAACTAACAACTTCTAACACACGTAAAAAAATAATTATTGGATGTATAAAAATTCCAAGATATAAAAAATGTGTGAAATTTTGTACCGAATCAGAAAATGTATAGTTTATTTGAAATAAAACAACTTATAAGGGTTATAAGTGGTAAAATAAAAAAAGAGAACATTTTTTTTATTTACCGCTCTGGTTATGCTCTGATATCAGAGCAAGATTTTCTTCAAAACACTCTCACTTTCTTGATTCTATGGAATTAGCCTTTTATCATACCAAATGAGTCAAAGAGAAAAATGTAGAAAATAATATTTTTTTAGTAGGTAAACCATGGAACTAACGTCAATATATGTTTATAAACAATTTTATTTTGCCTATCTTCCTCACAACTCACAAAAAAACCTGGAGTCCAAGTTTTACCTTCTAATATTACTATAATAACAATATTTATTCACTAAAGCAGTCACAACTAACAAAAACAAACCTATAACCGACAGCTGTTCACCACAACAAAGAATCATCTGGCTGCAACGCGATAGGCCTACAACACAACAGGTCCTCTGACGAATTGCGACATTCCATAACTTTGACCAACTGCAAAAACCAAAATATCACTCCAGGAAACTTACAATCATACTTAGATCGGTAGAGGATTTCTTCCTCTTCATTTCTGTATTTTTCTTTGTTTTCAATTCCATCAAGCAGAATTATAAATACTTATCCAAATGACTAAAAACGTTGTTTGGCCCAACAGAAAACTCTTACCGATTTAGTTTACTATGTCTTTGTAAAAAAATCACAGCTGGTAAACTAATGACGCTAGACTAAATCTTTCAACGACGAAGTGTACAGAAAGAAAGAATGAATTGAGTGATACCACCCTCTAGCTTCTACGATGAAAAATAAAGCTTCCACGAATTTTACAAAATGGCTTATTTTGCCTCCACTGCTCGCTCGGCTGTGCCGCGGAACGGGAAGGTCAAAATTTCAATATATTTATCTAATTATCCTGCGGTTATAGTAAACATAAATGAGTATATTATACATGTAAATTGAAGCTAATTTCATTATCTTTCCAATGGTTTAATTGTCTTTGTGATTACTGCAATTTAACAGTACGAAATATTGGTTAGAACAAAAGTCTGTAGCAAACGACTATAAAAGTTGTTTGGCTACCATCTTACCGTAACCTAACGACTAAAAAAGTCGTTTGGTTCTAGGGTTAACAAAATTGATTCTGAGTATAAATAGTGATGACTATAATTTCGGCTCTTTTTTTGATTTGATTTGATATTCATACATTTTGTCATAATTACTTGCAACACGGTCACTTAAAAACAACACTTTTAAACTTTTTAAAAGACATATCGTCAGTGAATAAACAATACCGCCTAAATGACAAATCCCAAACTTTATAGGATAGAAGAAAAATTGTTTTTGCAACACCGCATTAGTCCCATCAAAAACGTATAAGAATATTAAAGCAGATCGGCAGTTTTTTCCATTCCTATCACTTGGGCGATATTATAACAGTGCTATACTAACACGATCTCTAGGATTTTTGATGAACTACGACTGCCATTACATGTAGAACTACACAACAGTTAAAGTAGGTGCGTTTTGAAGATTCGCCCCCTAAAGCAGGTAGACGGGCAGTCCTAATCCCCTCTTGTCAAACTATGCCTTTGTTAGGGGTGGCCACCTTAGTGCGGGCGGTCACCCGCCTGCATTCCAAGAAAGTCCGCATAACTTGCAGTCTTGAATATTCGGAAACCCATTATCTTCTTGGCATTCTGCACCCGTAAACTCCAGACGGAGCCACTGTTATGCCAGTAACTGGAATTGCAAGTGGATGAAGGGAGTCCCGGTCGGCCGCCCGTACCAAAGGCACTAAGGCATTGTTTTCAACGGGGATTAGGACTGTCCGTCTACCTGTTTGGGGGGGAGCGCATCTTCAAAACGAGCCTACTATACCAGGATACCAAAAACTTGAATGTTCCAAGATTTGTCAGATAGGCAGTATTGTTTCTTCACCGACGATATTACAAAAATTACAGATAGTGTAAAATTATTTGGACATGTTTCTGGCCTGCCACACAATACCAGAGTTTGGTATCACGTGGCCAGCCGGAAACAAAAGTAATTGGGTAGGGAAGTCAGATTTTTTATTAATGCTAAACAGATGGCTTTTTTTGCGACTTTTGAATACTATAATCAATGCCAGATGATCAAGGAAGAGATCCGTAGCAACGATTAGCGAATATACGTCGAATACACGATGCTATGGAATTTAATTTCGAGGCCCGACCTATACTCGGGCTTCGTTCACGGCGACATACACTATGCCCCAAGCTATACTCTGGCTTAGGGTTCAAAGTGTTAACAATCTGGTGTTGTTGGCAGGTGCTGAAGCTACTGGGGGTGAAGAAGCAGGCGGGGGTGGGGGCCCGGGGCTACCAGCCCTCGGACCCGCGGGTCCACAAGCGGCGACTCTACGGCTCCCTCAGCTCCCTGCCCAGCTCAGTCAGCTCCCGGCCAATCAGGGACAAGCGCCGCCACGACCAGGGCAAGAAGGTCAAGGACATAAAGGTACCTTTTATATCCGCTTTTGTAGGGCGGAACGGAATGAATTTTTGTTTTGTTTTTGCGGATATTTGTGTGATATACGACTTATCAAATTTTTACTACAGTAATGCAATAAATAAATGTCTTTCTTCCCTCTCTCAACCCAAAAAACGCCTGTTCAAATATCTAAAATTTATCAACACCCAAGCTTGTACTTCTTTCTTCCAAATTATCAAAATAATATTTCACTAAATTGGTATTTTTTTAATTTTCAGTAAGTAAAGTGCTAGTTAAGACAAGGAAACCTAAATTGCTAACAATACCAAAACTGAAAAGTACACAGCAAAAACACGCAAAATCAGACGAGCATGAATGTCAAGATTAGACATTGTTACACTTTGTCAGTTGTCCTTAGTGGTGGACCGCAATCCGGATTCAGACCACCACCTTATTCTTTTTTTCTGATCGCAAAGCACAAAATATTTGAAATAAAAATTTGAGAAATTTCTATTAAAAAATCGTACTCCTGGTTAATTGATGTATTTTTACAATATTGCTTACCTTGTACTGTAGAGACTCATTCCTTGCTTTGTCTATTAAATCTTGCACTCATGAAGGGACAAATTATAGTAATAACTGGTGCAAAGTACGGTATGTAGAAAAAAAGGCAGCCCTTTGAAAAATTATAGCACCAATGGGTTTTTTTTATGGAGGTACGCAAAAGTCTATTGGCGTTATTTGATATTTCCAGTATTCCTTGAGGCTGATATTTTTGAAATTCTGAAAAAACTTATCCATGTAGAAAGTAATTAATTTAATTTTTCAAGTTGTTTCCAGGCAACAACATTTGACATAAACCTAAATATATTATCAGCCAGTAAGGGCATCAGATGGGGGACTTAATTAGCAGATACTGTTTGCTAAGTCCCAATATATTCCAATGAAACCTATAAGCTTTTAGAACAGTTTTCAACGCCTTTGGGAAAAGTAATATTATGAAAAGACTTTGTAATGCACTATTTTGTCATAATTAATTGCTGCTGAGTATTACGAGGTTATCTATCTTTTGGTAATTGAATCAATACATTTCTAAAAATTTGACACGTTTCCAGTGGCGCGATTTTCCGTATTCTTTGATGCCATCCTGGTGCTCCGCCTTGACACCGACCTATAGTTACTTTAACTGCCATGCCTACCGTAACAGCAGCACTGTCCAAATAAAACTCCTGTGATCAAAGAAAACAATGTACTAGTGAGTGGGCAGTACTGTGTAAAGTTTCAGATTTCAAGCTCAGATCCTGGTTTTAAAGTAAACCATATTGTTACTTGTTGCAGCTTGGGAGCGATTGCACCCACCAGGATGGCATTAGGGTTCTGTATGGGAGCGATTGTTCCTATGCCGCCACGAATGTGATAAAGCTAAAGATCGGACTGAGAGGTCTGTACAGGTATAGACTAGAGATAACCAGAGATGATGGTTAGATGGCCAGATCACTGATTCTATCAGTTAAAGGTGGGCGAGTAGTGGATTTTGAATTTGAGTTGAGTTAAGTCGAGTATTTATCCAACTATTTGAGTATCGAGTCGAGTCGATTCGAGTAGTCGAATAGTAATGAAATGTTCATTTTAGCGAATTTCCCCCTATAGGGAAGTAGCTATTACCGTAGGCCGCATGGTAAGACTTAAGCACGAGAGCACCGTAACTTTTCATTTTGATGCCCCTTTTTGTGCGGCAGGGTATCAACAAGAGGTTCCAGCGGCTGGAGTCGCACGTGGTCACGCTGGCCCGGAGCGTCGCTCACCTCTCCTCCGAGATGCGGACCCAGCACCTCATGATACAGGTAAACAGCGGTTTCTATTCAACTCTACGCGGTTGTTGGGAATATATATTTTTTAACCCTGCATGTGGCAAACAACTACCTCAAGTAGCTAACTAACTACAAAGTAGCTCGCCATTGGCAAACGACTACCCAGTAGTCATTTGATTTTTTTATGTTTTTACAAGTAAACTGATCATCAATATTGTAAAATTGTTCCTTGTAATGTTCCGAAAAAGAAAATATATAGTATACTCCCGATTATCCGATGTCTTCATGACCGAGGCTACCACGGATAACACGAACCTCGGATAGTACGGAGTTTAGGTGTGTTTTGAGGTTGGGCTGTAGTAAGACCATTTCAAAATGTTTAATTAGAAATGGTATTTACCAATTAATATGTCAATGAAAATCATTTTGAGTTGCAAATACTAGAATTTTAAATAAAGACACTTGTTTCATGCATTATTATAACGCCTAGTAGGAAAATAAAAACGTATGTATAAGCTTAGAGCTGCCTCGGATAACCCGGAGTCAGATAATCGGGGCTCGGATTATCGAGAGTTTACTTTAATAGTATATACTTACTTTTATACAATAAAACATAACATTTACAGCTTTAAAGTAACCTGTGTAAAAAGGGCTTGCCAGTACAGAGATTATTGGCTGCCAGATGCAGGGTTAATAAATAATCTGATTTTGATTCACATGGAATTTTATACTGATTAGGGTGTAGGCTATAATGTTTTTAGCAGTACTATAGTCTTTGTCATGCGTCTAATGATCCCTAGACTGATGAAGCTGCAAAGCAGGGCTGTACCATTTCACCATCTGACTCAATACCTGGGTCATGTGACGAGGTGACGTAATCAGTGTGACACCTGGACCCTGTTTCATAATAGAATTTCTGATGATAAATTTTTAAATATATTAGTGATAGAGATTAAAACTTATACGTATATCAACTTGACACTCATTAACTGAACTTTAAACAAAAAATCATGCATTTTTAGCAATAATGCCTTATATAAGTTTGACTTTCATTTATAAAAATCAAATTATTAGTAAATTAAAAACACATGGCAACCAATTTGTTTGTGTTAAACATGCAGTATCAACTAAAGTCAGCTGTGTAAAAACTTAACATCATACTGTGTACAAATTACATTTATATGAGTTGCCTCAAGATCCAACGGGTGGCAGCACTTGATTTGACACCAATTACTTCACAGAGATCACATGACGGCATTTCGAAAAGATAAAAATAATGAATCAGCCCTCTTTTTTCTTCAACCCTGGGTGCAAAGTGTTATCTGCTGGTGGAATTACCACAAATTAAATTTATCAAAATTAGGCGTTTTAACGGTCAAATCTAGTGTGTTGGATCTAGTAAAATGCGGTGTCAACAGAAACAAAGGGTCAGGTCAGGTTCTAAAGAAATCTGATAATCAACATTATTTTAATGCAGCTAGGATCAGTTGACCTGCTTCAAAACTTGACTTATGTTGTTATACAACATATTCTTCACCTTGAGATATAATCACTATCAAATAAATTAAAATGTAGTGAAGTCCCATTGAAAATATGACTTTTTTGAAAACCGAAACCTAAGTTCTGAATTTTATTATTCCCCATCAGATTTGGAAAAAGTTAATTCAGAACTGTGGTCTCCCAAAATCAAGATCAAACTCGCTGTAAATCGAATTACTATTTTTGACATCGGCAACAAGAACTTAAAAAGCAGCTATTTCCGCAGGCATAGTTATAAACATTTTCTCTAGGCTTAGGAATATATATATTTTCAATGAGCATTATTTTATTTCTTATAAAACCATGCCATCCAAAAAATGCCTGTTAACTTTAGAACATATTTGCCAGGAAGACACTGTCTAAATAAATGGTATCAGCAAACTGACACAAACCCTTAAAGTAAGAAAATCTACAATAAAATAAATAAATTTACAACAAGCCCACAAAAACATACCAAATTTTATCGAAATCGGTTAGCAATTAACGGAGATATAGCTTTTTTAATATTTGCCACAAAAATAACATAAGACAATGTACTGTACTGTGTTTACTGCTATACGAAAATATTAATTATCTCCGCAACCAGTTGACTAATAAGTCAAAATACTGGATTATTTATTTTCTCAAGTTAAATTTAATGGTGACAAGTATATTTTCTTTTGAAGTCACAGATTTCGTGAAATTATAAAAATATGAATTTTTTAACACTAAAACTCTTATAACGTCTGATCCTGGATTTTTACAGACATGCGGGTGGTATCATTTTATTTGTCATCTTAAGCACTAGAAACCATAAAATTTTTATCAAAATTTGAGAAATTTGGATTTTTGTAGTTTTTTATGGTTTTTTTGGGGGGGAGGAAATAACAATAAAAATCAAAAAATTAAAAAAATGCCTGGAGATGAAATGGTTTCATACCTACAAGCCAGATTTATTGTAACAGGAGATGGAGGTTATCCGAGGGGAGTTGGCGGCGCTGCGGACCCAGAGCAGCATGGCCGCTCGCTCGCACTCGATGCCCCGAGCGCTCAACCGACTGAGCGTCGAGCAGACCAACAGCAACCCCGAACGTGTCAAGAAACTCACCAAGTTCTTTGGCGACGAGCCCCCTCTGCTCAGGCTCTTCCTGAAGAAGTTAGGGTATGAGGTACGATTGGCGCACTTCCTATGTTGCTCGCACTTGGTAGAGTAGTTTTGGATCTTGTTTGACTGAGTTTTAAAGTGTAATTAATGTTTTTTTTTATTTGGATTTGATCTATGATGTTTCAGTTGAATTTGGTGTAAATATGAAATTAAATGCCAACTATTACAGGGCATCCCTTCATACATACTTTGTTGGAAATGTTAAAAATCTTAAATTTTACAATGTTAAAAATTTTAAATATCAAATGTTAAAACATTGTCATATCATGTCATGTTTTGAAGAGCTAAAATGCTCTTTGTAAGTATTTTTTAGAATATCTAACCAAAATAAAAACTGGTTATATATATTTAATGAAGATCAGATAAATGACAATTAATCAGACTCACGAACATGATGAAAGAAGAAAATATTAGTTACTCAACTATAGCAGAATCAATGACACTATGAAGCGTGAGAGGGGTAGTGCAAAGCATGATGGCATTGGTCGATCCCACTGTTGCCAACCTTCTGCCTCACCAGCTGTTTACCAGTGTGGTATTACTGCAGGCTGTCATGGAAACAGTCAGACACCCCCTCAATTTCCCTCCCTCTCATACTTCATAGTTCCATTGATTAGATTTTAAACTGAATACATGCCATATTTTTTTACTGCATATACTAAGGACTTTTGGGGAAGTAGTTATTTATAAGATGCTCACTTTTATAAATACTTTCCGTATTGACACAATAAAAACCATTTGCAGAAGTACGCCACGGTGTTTGAAAACGAAAGAATCGGACTAGTGGAGCTGCCGTACCTGACGGAAGAAAGGCTGCACAAGCTGGGGATCCCACTGGGACCCAGGCTGAGGATCATGCAGGAGGCCCAAATGGGCTTCCCCGTCCCTGAGAACACTCTGTGCATCGTATAGGCTCCCGCCGGCTGAAGGGAGGTAGCAAAAACCTTGCCAAAGTTGTGTCAACATTGAGGAAGTTTCACTTTAAATCATCACCACTTAGTTTTACAAACATATGTATTTGAGAGACAGTTGGTTGTGGACTTTAAGCGACAGAAATGTATTTAGATACAAATTTTTAAAGTAATAATTGGGTTTTGTAGGAAGTATTTTAGTTGGGTAACACAACTCAGTGACAAGATCATTATGTATGTTGACTGGGCTGTGTCTTCCAAGTACAATCAATGTCAGGAAACTTTCATTGTACTTGTGTACTTGTGCTCATATTTTGTTGAGTACCCGTTGTTAAGATTTAACCATCACCATCATAATTTAGTTTGCTGGAATTGTAGATAAGATTCTTTGGTTAAAGAAAGGATGATTGAACAAGCTAGTTCATCCAAAGAGTAGAGAAACTGTCCTTTCGGTAACAAAAAAATCCCAGCTAAGTGTTTTTTATGAACACAACCCTTAAGTTATTTTGACAATCTCATTTGTTCTGCGGCATTGAAATTTAACCTTCAAATTTTCCCTTGCTCACAAAACATTATTATTACAGTCTATTCTAATAAAGTCCATTGCCATCAACCCCTTAACTACCTAGTTTTTTACGTATTCAGAGAAATTTGTATTGGTTAAGGACTAACTCTACACCGTAAAAGTTTTGTAGTCTACACCAGTTTTGTTATCAGTTGTACTAGAATCTTGGTATGTGTGTGTACAAAAAGTGGATTCAAATTTTCGTATTCCATTAGATTCAGGGAAAGATCCCTTCAGTTTAGCTAGACAATACAGGTTAAATGTAAGTGTGTAATTTATTATAATTTTTAATACCATGGAACCAAAGATTTCATGCATACTTTAAGTGATTTCTGCCAATGTACATAGAAGTTTTGTAAATAATTCAACTCAGTTATTTTGAATGATACATAATAATTTCCATTAACTATTAAAATGTCAAATTTATGTTTTGTAAATAATTTATATTATTTATGTAAATAATGGTTTAAGATATAGAAATAATAATTTTGTTAAATGTACGTGTAACTATGTTGAATACTAAATATTTTAAGTGCCAATATTTGTAATTGATGTGTTTGGCCAAATATTTTTATACATTTATATGATCCTCACAGTAAATATATTTTGTGCAATTATTACAACTGTCATTTTCCCTTTTCATGTCGATATAATTTATCACATATATGTTAAGTATTGTGATTTGAGGTAATAGGGTAAGCAAAATCTCGGATTATTTTTAAAACCCTAGATGAATAAGGTCAGTGTAAACAAATGTCTGAAAAGGAACTCATGTTTTTAAAGAAGGCTATTTATGAGTATTGAAACTTTAAAGAACATTATTAATCAATTATTATTTAATTTGTTGTAAAAAGTATTTATCAATAATCAATCAGTACTGTACTGAGGACAAAAATACTTTTAACAACAAGTATACTTTATTGTCCATAAGTTGAACCAGTGGTTTCCAAATTAATTGTTAGGAAAATTATTTGCTCACATTATTACAACATGTAATTAATCAAATTCAGTCACCAGTAGTCTCTTAATTTTAACTTAGTTGACTTTTGGGGTGTCGATTAATGAAAATGTAGAACTATGGGATTTGACATGAATAGAAGCATTAAAAATACAGGTTGTTCATTTACATCTCGTAAATATATTAAGTACCTTAAACCTAAACTATTGCATGGATGGAGTAGAGTACACAAAATAGGGCAGGATAGTGAGTGTGCCACTAGGGATATTATTGTTTATTATTTGTTTGGGTAGTTAATCTATACTTTTATTCTTCTCTTGAAATGGCGACCTGGTAGGTTGGTATTTTAAGCCACGTATGAGTGAAGGATGATTGGGGCACAATCTTGTAGTCTTGTTACTGACTAAGGGCGACATGTCCTTGGACAGGACTGTTAATAGCCCAACAGCCAATGGCAACTAAGGGACCTACATTTTTTAACGCAGGATCCGAACCAAAATTTTGCCTGGTTTAAAATTTATGAACTGGTCTAATTATGAGGACGGTCCTATGAACTTAGTATATATGATCATATGTTAAAGTAAAAGTAAACACAAATTTACATGTAAAAGGCCCTGAAAAAGTAAATGAAGTCTTGACAGATGAACAAAAACATTTAGTCATTTCAGCTGAGGTTAAGCAGAGAATTTGTTGAGTTTACAGTTTTTGCCGTTCACCTTATTTCGAGCACTCTACTTTAATTTATTAAATTTTATTGTAATATAGGTTGTAATAAATGTCCCTATAAACATTTGTGGAAAAATTATTTGGTTGCCAGTGAATGTTTGTTGAGTGTTAGCCTGTGTCAAATTATACTGAGTTTTCAACTATGGAGGTTTTCCTGTATTTCTAAAATTTTAAACTCATCAAACCTTTGAATCAAATTTATTTCCCAAATACTTCTTGGTTTGCTAATTAATTAAAGAAAATCATTTCAAATAATTAGAGGCTTTAGAGATTCAATAAAAAATATTCTTTAAAAAATCTTAGTAAAATAATTAACACGTTGAGTACCGACCGTCACAGTGCCGGGTACATGGTGGTGCTGGAGCTGCGGTCGGTAACGTGTTAAACTACCTGGGATCTTGGGGGAGCATTTATCTTTCATTACAATTTTATTAAAGACCAAACACAAGAACAGAAGAAAGATATTTATTCACCGTTTATCTTTACTGTTCAGTTGGTTAAATGTAGAGGGAACTTGAAACAACACTGCTGATGGTAGTCTTCTTCATTCCAAAGTTTCCATTTAATCTGATGTGTCGTCTGAAACAACAAGAAAGTTAAATAAATGAAAATCCTTGATTTTTGTTGAAATGGATACGTAGTATGAAAGCTGCAACCTTAAATGAAGTCAAAATTTGTAGGACAGAATGGATAATTTAGGTTTTCCATGTCATACGCTTTTTTTATTTTTATATATTTTTATTTTAGGCACAGATGGATAACATTGTCAGTAATTATTATTTTTCCATTGAAATTGACACTGTTTGTCAATTATTTTTTAAAACAGAAACTGGAGTACTGTAGAGCCCCTCATATCCGGCCTTGGTTTTACCGGTCCTTGATCTATTCAGCCGCTTCTCAGAAGCCAATATCAAAAGTATTTCCTACGGATTACAGACGTGTATTATCTCTGATACTCTCTTATGTATCTCTCTGTTTGTTTACGTTGTTTTATCTCTCCCCTTGTTTTGGCTCCAGTTTACTACCAACAATCAGGACGAATCCACAAGTATTTTATGTATTCTAGCGTATACTGTTTCTTTCGGCGTGTCTTGTTTTACTTAATATAACTATGTTAATAACCTTTTCATTGACAATCCAAGTTTTCTTGGATTATTAGTTTCAGGATAGTATCCCATTATCAAATCCTTCGTCAGATTATTTAACACGTTCAGCCTGACGGAAGTCAACAGTCAGTTTTTGTACTTTCCATAATCCCGATGTGCGCCACCGGTGGCGCACTGCGAACTTTTCAAAACTCCGACGTGTGCCACCGTTGGCGCACCGTTCCCATTTGATTCAATGCTTTTTCACAGCGCTTTCGGAGATTTTCTGGGTTATATTATTAGCGTGTTCGTATTTTAGGGTTGTGTATACTCACCGTGGCCACCAGTGTCGCACGTGTAAACTTTTTATAAAAAAAAAGTTGTAAAGATCAAGATGACCTAAAAACACCAAAAATGGTGGTCGGGGCGTAAAAAGACCCAGGAAGTGCTTTACTCGTACGGAGGTTACAATCACTAACAGTGTATCGTTCACCTCTTGGTCAGCTGCCACGCCATCATATGTGTACCACCGGGCGCATGTTGGCTGGCACATCGGCCCTTGGTGATTTCAGTATGCCCACTGGACGACGTGCGCCACCGGTGGTACACAATTAAAAGTGATTAATTTCAGTGAAATCAGCTATTTCAGGTATACACAAGGTACAATCAACGGATATTTTTATGATTTAGTAAAAAATATGACTTAGGTTATTTTTGTCTTTTTGGTCAGTTTACCGATTATTGCAACATCCTTATAATGAGTTAGAAAATTTGGTTGTGTACCACCGGTGGTGCACGTTGGGCTAAACATTAAAAAAATGTAATTTTTTATTAAAATCTTGATACACATAAACACTAGAACATTGACTGTTTGTTGAGTATTTAAAAAGCTATACAGTAATCGCAATCAGGCTTTAAATGTAATATACAGACACACAGGCTTTTTAATATACTGCTGTTTGAATAAGTTAAGATACTTTTAGGTGTGATGTATTTACGCTTTTTAATCTTAGAGAGCGAAATGGGCTTTTCCTGACCAACCAGAGAGTAACAATTATGTTTGTACAAAAATGATTTTTGTCCTGCTAAACGATTCCTCATCCTGTTTTTAGATGCGGGGTAATAATATTACATAGCTAATACTTTCCCTAGTTAGGCTACAGTTTCATGACTTCACCACTTGATACTTCCTGTACCGTTCATATCCATTAAAACACAGTGTTATTTGTGGTAGTTCTAAGGAACTCAGATAGCCTGGGCACACCAGCATCCCAGCGCCTTCTCATACACCCTAGCGACTCCCCCCCCCTTTCTCTCTCCCCCTCTCTGTGAATCACTTCTCTCTAGGTTGTTTGAGGGCCCGGTCCTGCAGTCCTGTCAGAGGTTCTGTAAGATTTAAATAAAACCCTGTGCCACAAAACATAAGAGTACCTTGCAGTCCGGTTATCCGTCTCCTCAGTTGACAGTGACAGAAGACACTGAAGAAAGATTATTTATCACATTTATGATCTAAAAAAAATTATTGCAAAAACTAAAACACATCAAGCGTGTGAGATATTACCTTATTGAGTGTTGCTCTTGTATTCTCTATAAAACTGTATTCAACAATCTCATTGTATTCCATACCTGTTACCTGCCAAATTAGTAATACTGCCAAACTTTTCAAGATGGATTTGTTAGATTGTTCTTTATAAGATCAACTGTAAAGAAACAGTGAATCTTTGACATAATACAATTTTTTTTTAGGACGACTGACATTTCTAATGGGTTTATCCAATTAACCCTTTTACTGATCAACCAGTTTTCTTATCAGTTGTTTTCTTGCAATTGTAAGGTCAAATGTTTTCTCTACAGATAAAAACAGAAGTCGGTCTTGGCCGACAAACAAGCATATCTTACGTGGCCATGTCTATGACCACTGTAAAGATGGAAATTAGAAATAAAATAATGTCTGCATTTCACAAAAATTGTAAATTTGTTTTCTTAAGTTTAAAAAAGTAGCAACTCAACAAGATTGACCTTCAAGTAATTTTAAATCCATAATTCATATAGAGTAAGAGCTCAGACACAGCTCAAACATTTAACAAAGTGTTTTTCAAGTATATGGTGCAACAATACTTGAACTATAAGAGCCAAAAATAAAAAATAGAACAAATATTACTCAAAATCTTAAATTTGTCAAAGCCTAACTTTCACACGTCATACTCAACTGTAATATTGTATTAAAAACCAATATTAGACCATAAAAAACTGTAGTAAAATACCTTCCTCTGTCTATAAATTAGTTATTTTCTGTACTGAAATTGCCAATTGTGATCCGAACTAACTCTTTATTAAGTTCTGAGTTATAGTTGCACTCTCTTACAGTTTCTGCATTTTATCTTGAGCTGTGGGAATTATTGTTAACACCTGAAGCAGCTAGAGTGGATTAAAAGACAATAGAACATCACAGCTGATATTCGAAGTCTTACCAGCCTGACATGTTAACATTTCCTAAAAGCTGGCTCTTTATATCTTTACCACAGTCTGAGAAAAAATACAGTCCCGACACTTGTCATATGTTCTAATGCATTTCATTGTCTGCAGAGCGACACTAGCGTTCCAAAGCACAATTAGACATTATCTGATTGTAATTGTACTTGTATGTGCCAGCCTCCTGGATCACATAGGGAAGACACTTTTTTCATTTGAGTGACGAAACTGTATTTGTTGTTAGACAGTAGACATTAACACAAACAACGTGTGATTTGTTTTTGGAAATAATTGTGCTTGCGTGACACCAGGGTTGCAGAGCGGGGGACACTTTTTGCGACCAACTGACGGGACTGTATTTTTTCTTAGACTGTGTCTTTACTGTAATTTGTAAACGACCACAGTGGATGTTTGTTGAACTTACTTTTTACATTGTTTATTGTCCCAGATCATTGAGAAAAAATAATGTCTGTCAGCTCTTCCAATGGAGTATGCCATAGCTCAAAATCAAACACACCAACCCAACTGTATATCTAGTTTAATAAACACAGGTTGCCTTACAACTGCATTCGTCTTTATAGAAATTTTCTCCTATGAATTCTAAATTAACAAATTTATATGGCCTTTCCAGTTTTTAGAGGTACATGAGAGTTCCAAGAAGTTCACTGGGAGAGGGAGAATAAGTGGAAGGGATGAAATGATTTGTAATTTTACTAATAACACAAGTAAAGAGACGACAAAACGGATTGAATAGAGTAAATTTATTTTCGTCATCTTAAGAATATACAATTAGAAGTATCATACATATGAATATAGTACAAATATAGTACAAACATTAAAAAAAATCTAATGTAATCTAATGTATTATAAAATTTGATGTATTAGCAATGATAAATAATTACAGTTAATCATAACTTACAATAAATAAGCATGTTTGGCCTTGTCTGAGGAGGAAATGATTCTTCAATTTACAAGCTGGACACCAAACTTAAAGCAGCACTGTTGGTGGTGGTCGTCTTCATTCCACAGTTTTAATTTACAAGGGTGAACGCCCTGAAACGAGATGTTAGTTTAAAGGATGTCATGTAAACAAAAAGTTGAAATTTGTATTTAAGATATTCTGTACATTTCTTGAATTCAAATATAAGAGATTTAGAAGGATTTCTCCTTAAATATTGACAGAAAAAATTATATTTTTTTTAAAATGTTTACAATTTTCCTAATATAATTTGGATTTTGAAATAAAACATTGTGACAAGTCTGTAATAAGTGAATAAGCTAATATTAGGCTACTTTATTTTACACCACTTACCTAAAAAAACAGGAGACAATGCACACAATAAAACTGGACACAAAACACAAAAACACAATTTTCACTTTACAGCCACAAACCCACTGAAACACTTCCCAATCATTTCACAAAAAAATGCCCAACAGAAAAAAATAACCAAGTTCGGTTGAATAATCACTGAAACTCAGCATTCGTAAGGATTAATAAGCCCCTATCCACAGCACAA
Source organism: Flexamia atlantica (assembly GCA_035578135.1). Taxonomy (NCBI): domain Eukaryota; kingdom Metazoa; phylum Arthropoda; class Insecta; order Hemiptera; family Cicadellidae; genus Flexamia; species Flexamia atlantica. The sequence goes on from JAQJVK010000084.1 coordinate 57,465, forward strand.
ATTGAAATTAATTAGTAACTTAGTTTTTAACGAACAAAAGTAACAGACATGTACATAAATTGCACCAAAACATAATTCCCAGTTGTTTTTGTAGCTAAGAATTAATTGAATTTTAGGGTAATGAACTTCATTATAAATGTAGATAGTATATTATTTAATCTACAATAATAAAAATTATTAATTAAATGAATAGCCCAAAAGAAAAAAAATATCAGATTTGATTTTCAAGTCCATTTGTGGATCTGAGATGCACAAGTCATTAGAAACAGTTTTAAAAACATTTAGTTTATTATTTCCAGAGAGTGAAATCTAAAGTCCTTGGCAAAAATAATTAAGTAACCTTAGGATGAGCAACCTCATTATGTACAGATTGTTTATATTTGGGTTCTTAAATTTAATACAGTAGTTATTTCCACCATCTTTATTACAGAACTTCGATAAGAAGGCTCTCGAGGAATTCTGGAAACAGCTTTGTTATAAAGAGACTCTTCTTATTGATGTTTGTGTTAACAAGACATTAAATTTCAAGGGAACTTAAAAAGTGCATTTGCTATCGAGAATTTTGTGCTTTTGAATTTCTTGTTACTTGTTACCGAGGTTCTACTTGTATTAAAAGAATTTCTGGAATTTTGTTCTCATCATACTGACCCCTAGAAATCATTTTTCTATACATATTTAGTCTCAAATTAGATATATTACTCTCTAGACATGCCTTTTATGGGGTTAAAAATATCCCATAGAAAGCCTTTGTCAAGGAGGCTATTGAAATTACGGCAAATTTGCTACTATCTATCTGTTGTATAACTTGTGATTTTTGACCAATTCACATTTGTTTTAAACAGAAGAGATGGTTAAGATTTGAAAGAGTGTCATAGTTGCTGAATCAACAATTTTGAATTTATATGTATTAGCAGAGGTCAAAGATTCTTTGTCCATCACTGTGTGTGTGACTCACTATAGTATGTAATGCAATAACTCAAAAACGGTTTGCACTGCTCGTTTTAAAATTTTGCAAAAATGTTTAGTAGCACACCAAAAAGATGCCATTAAATTTTAAAGCAGATCCCCTAAACTGCTTTTTATTAGATTTTAAAAACTAAAAAAATGTAATATTAGTACTGGCAAAAAAATTGTATTTACTTGACAGTGGGATATGAATGAAGATTATTTCAAATACAAAAGACACTAGTGATTAAATTTGGGACAAATATATTTCCAAAAAAGTTATATCGCAGGCTGTTTGGTTCATTCTTCAATTCCTTTAAAAAAGCTTCATAATTACTATCAATACCCAAAATTTACATGCAAAATAACCCAGAGGAAACATTCACCCAATTTATTTTACTAAATCATTCACAAGAATCCCGCCAGAGAGCAGCAGCATCTGATCCCTACATTATTATTGTTATTATTTTTTTAAGAGGGCCATGGCTTCACTTGACCATGGTGTTGCAACACAGCATAAATAGCTTATTGTGCACCCTCCGCCCTTACCTTAGAAGGGTTATCAGGCCTTCACTCTCCGTCAAATCCCAAGGTTCTTAACGAACCTTAAGATCTTCTTGACGAAGGTACCTCATGTCACAGCGCTTCCGTATGATAAAATTGCTTAGAGCCGCGACCGGGAGTTGAACCCGGGCCGGCTGAGTGAGAACTCAGATAGCTACCAACTAAGCTACATCGCTGTTCCTGATAATTATAGTTCCTCATTTAGTTTCATGCTCACTATGCTATCATTTTTTTCATTTTTGTATTCATGAACAAGTAAAGTATTTTTACAGATAAAATATTACTCACAACAGGAAACTGTTTTGCAACCTCCAGGGTGAAGACATACGTCTGTCGTTTGTTGGCCTCGATGGGACAAGTCGTGTACCCACAGCCATTGGTGTTCATCTGCTCGAAGGGAGCGTCAAGTAACCCTCCGACTTTGAAAGCTTGGCTTCCGGCCTTAGTGGCTCCCCAGGCTGGAAATTATTGATTTTACAACTAAAAGAGTAAATTTAGATTAGAATTGTTTTGAAAAACTACAACTAACTTCAAAAGGTGATTCTTAAGAAAAAAGAGAAGAAATGCCTGTAACATATCTCTTAGGCCCTCCACACATCAGAGTGGTATGGCGTGGCACTGCAAGGAAGAAAATTGGTGAAATAGCATTTTTTCATATGTAATATCAGCTGATTTGTAAATGCACATCAGCTTCCTGCCACTTGTTGCATCTCCCATGTTAATCATACAGTAGGACCATGCCACGCCACTCTGGTGTGTGGAGGGCCTTAAAATAAGTTTTTATATAGTGTTCTGTTTCTTTTTAAATCACACAATCAACATCAAACTTTGGTACTTGTATGAACTAGTAGAACTAGAACTCTGTACTTGTTGCATAGACTATAAGTAGTTTAGGACCTACAATTCAAATTCAAATTAAAAAAATATTTATTCCTCTATTAAATACAATAAAAATTTACATTATATGTTGTCATTGGAATTATTTCCCCGCAAAGACTACAGGTCTGTGTGCGGGGAAAGAGAACTGTCTCCAGCAGTTTTTAAAGTTGTCCTCTTGTATGATTCAGGCACTTGTACACTACTTAATTTAATGTAAGTGCTAAACCTAAGCAAACAAAATTTATTATAAACTATCATATAAACTAGGTGTACGGAATGGAAACTGCATGAAAAAAACAAAATAAAAATTTTAAAAAACTGATTTGCATTTCGTCAATTAATGGGTCGGTACTATGGAAAGCTGTTACTTACTAACTATCGGAGCTTAACATGAAATAACAAATGAATAATAACAGAAGAATATGGTGAGCCCTGTTATGTGTATGGCGACCGTATCAGCGCTTCAGCGGCGATCTGTCCGATATTAAAGAGCCACTCCGTGACCCTTTTTTTTTTTAAAGAGTGCGACATTGCCCCCTTCTGAATCCAAAATTACAGAAGGTAGATTACGGTATAGAACGTGAGCCAGTAGAACGTGAATGTGGTACCTTTAGTATCAAGTCGAGTCTGATTTAATTTTAATACGCAAGTTAGGTTAATTGCGTAAAAACACATGCAGATCAATAGGATAAAAATACCAACAGCTTATAAGACCCAATTTATTTATTAATAATTTTTTTTACGAAGTTTCTTCAAGTTGGCTTACCTTCAGACACAACCTGTTTATGTTGGACTGTTGTTGGGCGAACCAAAAGCAAAATTTAAAAAAAATAACTAAGATAGTTAAAAAAATAAACTCATTTTAATAAATAATGTCAGTATTTTTAAAATTCATAATAGCGAAGGATTTTAAATTATTATTTAATTTGTTGGACTTTTCCTATCGCTTCTAGTGTTTAAACTACACAACTACGCTTCTAGTATTTAAACTACACAACTACGCTTCTAGTGTAGTTTAAACACTAGAAGCGATAGGAAAAGTCCAACAAATTAAATAATAGTCAGTATTTTGCTACGGAAATTAGTGAAAGTCGATAGAGTTTTCAGTGTCACTCACTCGGGGTGTACTCGAAGGTGAGGGTGGCGTTGTTGCCCAGCTTGATCTTGCAAGGTTTGTTATCGGCGGCTTCCGGGCAAGGATCGATCTTCACCTCATGGACCACACAGTTAGGTTGTGCACCACCTAAAGCGAACAACAATAACATTAACTTTGACTAAAATATTAGTGTACTTTTCTAGCTTATGAGCAAGGCTATCTTATTTCATCCTGTTGAATAAAACTACAAAAGTTATCAATAGAAGTTAGAATTGTCTGTTCCTAACAAGACAAATTTACTAGACTAGACTATTTCATAATTAAAATCAAAATATGTGAAATAATATAATTTTATAATTTATATAGTAGGCAACAGTTAATAAATTAGCTGCACAATTATGAAAATAAGTTATTGAGTTATTTTTTGTTTTACATACATTTCTCATTTCTTAGGGTTTTTATCTTTGAAGTTCCAACTGGTAAAGAACTTATGTAACCAGCAAAATTCATGACATCTTTTTTACTCAATAACTAACTAAAGAATATGAATACATTTTTTTTATATTACATTAATCATGCAGTTCTAACACCCATGTTGTTAATGACTTTATCATGAGAACATAAAGTGAAATAAAATATACCCACCCTTAAATTCCTCCTCACAAAATATGCAAATGTTAGGATTAAAACCACCAATTTAGGATTCAAAAACTCTTTATACTTAACTAATATTCATCCAACCTAATGAAATCGAGCACTTACCTGGTATATAACATTTCTGGGCTTTAATTACTTCACAAGAAGTAAAATCACAGAAGATGGCCAAAGTTAACAGAAACAGAGTTCTGTAGCACTCCATGACGACTGAACAAATGAGCAGCCAGTCTGAAGTTGACCATTCAGTCAATAGAAGTGCTCTTTGCCCCAACGAGGATGTGATTAATTAACACAGAGCACAATGCTTATCATTGTTTGTCAATAAGTCACTATCAAGCAAGAATACCGCTTGTAGTTTTGGCACTGATATGTCCATTTACATAAACTAGGGGTAGGCTACACTCTTTTATCGCTTAATTAATTGAACCCCACAAAACAATAACAATAACAATTGCCATAAAATTTGCACTAAAAAAACTTTTGTCATTAAACCATAAAATACAAATGAAAATTATTTCAAATAAAAAAACTACAGATTAAATATGTAACAAAATTTTCTGAAAAAGGACATAAAATGCTGTTTAACAGATTTTACCAATATTAATTTTTAAAACAGTTTTTTATAATTCCAGTGGAAAAACGAAATTGAAATGAGAAAAACGCACAGGCAACTCTCCTAGTGTCCTTTCCTAAAATAATTGTGTACAAAAATCCCACCAGAGAGCAGCACCTAAAACGGTTAATAATACCACACGTTAAATGGAGATATTATTTATAAACTGCGACAGCGGCTGCAGTTTTTCCCGCTAGGTAACTAATACCATTGTGCCAAATAAATGTAGGTATTCTACAATACGGCAGCGGCTGCGGGTTTTCCCGCTAGGTAACTAATACCACAGATAAACGAATACATGTGTATTCATTTATCTGTGCTACTGCTACTGTGCTAATACCGTTGCGCCAAATCAATGGAGTTGTTCATACACTGCGGTTAGCGGCTGCTATACTGCAGTTTCTCTCGCAACGGTCGCTTACTGGGCCGGTCATGGTGATCGCCTCCGCAACCGCAGTGTATTAGTATTAACAGGGTCTAAAGTTGTCAAAGCCAAGAGTAATGTGCAGATTCTTCATTTTTTCCGCGCCAAACTGAAGTCTGGCAATTGAAAAACCGGCGAGATTATTTCCAGAAATCCGTACTGGACATAACGGCCATGCACGTCCATAGCTCCATCAACCAACCATTGACAACCACAACCACATTACGGCAATACTGCTACGCCGGCCACACGGCTACGGCTACGGCTATATGTGGTTGGTTGGTTGTATCGTCAACCATTGACTACGGCAATACATTGATGTAATTATTAGTCAAAATAAATGGTAGAGAAATTATCTAAGGCTACGTCACTGGTGCCCTCAACAAAACTAAAGCATTGTCATTAGTGACGTCATGCGCGTACACCCTCTTCGTCTTCTTCTTTTCCTCTAAGCCAGACAACCGATAAGAAATCATGGGGATGAGAGCATTTTCCCGCGTTATCACTACCTACCCCCACCCCGCCCACCACACTTCGACAAGCGGAGTGGCTTGGCGGGCAATCGTGTTTACATCGTTTGTCCCGTGTAATGGTTTGATGTCCATCTTTACACCAACTTAGAGAAGCCATGAACAACAAGAAGAAAGAAAGCAAATCGTGAGTTATATTGTTTGTTTTTTTTTTACATAGAATTCAAGCAATTTTTTATTTCTTAGGTTAAGTCTCCAATCATACATCTTTCCTTGAGGCCATGGGTCCCATGTGAAAAAGTTCAAGGTTTATTACAACTTTACTTTCAACCCTAGTCCCAAAAGTTAAATTTATGGGACATTAATGCCTTTTTTGTTAGGCCTACCTACTTGAAAACGAAATGGGTTTTTTGCGATATAGTCTGAGGCTGAGTTTTATAACCCTAAGTAACCTAATCTTTATTCGACTTTTCTTTGAAGGATTAAGGAATTGGTCCAGGGTATGGAACTGAAGAGACCATTCCTAAAGCTACCATTTTCATACTGAGGTACTTAATTTTCCTAGATCACAAGTAAAGCGCTGGGTGTGTGGATCAAATATTGCTGGTTCAATCGTAGTTGTGAGCGACTCTTGTTTCATCACAAGTGATCAGCTCTTATGATGCAACTATTGCCACTGCTGTCTTAAGATCGCCACAAGGGCCTAATCATGGCAACAGGCAGTTGAGGCTTCTTTTAAATAAAATACTGTTAACTGGTAAAAACTGTTAATTGTTTATTGATTTTTAATATTAATTTTTAGTTAATTCTGAGCTGTTTTCCTATCACAGCCCCCGAAGTAGGCCTAACGATTACTTGTGTTAATAGGTCAATATTTGGATTCACGACAATTGATGTACTAAGTTTAAAATATTAATAAAACTTGATATGAAACGCCGTAAACAAGTTAAAATATTTAAGTATAGGCCTATTAAGAAAAGATGTCCACACAATATTGGGATTTTCAAGAAGAAATAGGTCTAACTTAATGTATGAAATTATTAACTTGACAAATGCAATGGTGGTCCCGTGTTTCTATGCATTTTCAAGACATTTGAAGCATTTTTTGCAAATTTCTCCTATAGGGAAGAAGTTGTTACCTTAGGTCTCATGGTAAGTCATAAGCCCGAGACCATGATAACTTTTCATTTTGGGGCCCCCAGAAGCACAAAACACTGTTTTTTAAATGTTTATTTATATGCATACCTGTTAACATGATAGCGGCTGTAAATGTGGTCCGATCGTAATGAAAATTGGTACAGCCATGGAAAGTGGTAATTACTCGGACGAGTTTGTGAACCAGCCTAACTGGACCACCGTAAGGGGGGGGGGTTAAAGAGAATTAAACCTACAAAAATTTTTTTTAGGTTTTTATGTTGATTATCTTTAACTTGATTAACTTGTTTTTTAACTCTTTTTTGTTGATTCCAGCTCAAAAAAGCAAACAATTTAGTTTCTTGAATCATTGCTCTATATACAGTAGAGACCCGCAAACCCGGACCTCGATAACCCGGAATTCTGGATAACTCGGAAAGCCTGCCAGAGCAATAAAAGTGCATTGAGACTCAAGGCCAGAGCATGGTGTGACACATTTAAAACAGTTTTATTTTTTCTTTAAGTTTTTTTTGTAACTAATATAGTTTTTATATTTTTTACTATGCAATAAATAAATGATTTCTTATAGAAATAACAGAAACTATTCTTATATTTGCTTATTTTTACTCATTTCCCGATAACTCGGAATTTTCACAAACCCGGACACCGTTTGGTCCACATTAGTCCGGGTTTGTGGGACTCTACTGTATATCCATTTCTTACCAAGATATTGAAAGCGGTAAACACAGTTATGTCCTTGTGTTATCTTAATAGGAAGTAACATTCTATAAGTTATCTGGCTATATTGTGATCTGTACTTGGCTTAAAATATCTACATGGGTAGGTCGCCATTTCAGGCAATGTATTATGTTATAATATTTAATATGATAAAATTGGGTGTATAGCTTCTTACAGTTTAGATCCATTGGATGTTGTTTTAAAACCACCAAATTTTTGCATACCTCTTGCAGTAGACCTGCACACTCATTCCTCGTGTTATTCAATTCAGAAAGAGGAAGTTAAAAATTTTAATGTATTGCTTATGTTGTGTTGAAGTGTAATTCTAAGTATCAGAAATTCACTGAGTATGAAGGCCTGCCGCATTGGGTATTTTCTAGTTATATTTGTGTTTGAAACTGAAATGAAATTGTGCATTTTCTGAACAAGGTTAACATTTTTTGTTCGGTAGGCTATTTATTAAGCCTGTTCCTAGGTTTTTGTGCAAGAGCGGTAAGTTTATGTCATTGCCACCAGAGTGGGAAAAGTGCTTCATTTAGTGATAAAAAATTAACGAAAGCCACGAGGCTAATTTTTTCACTTATTTGAATTTTTTTCTGATTGCTTTTGTACTATCAATTAATTTTATGTATAATGCTAGGGTATTTTTTTAAAAAACCTATGAAACTTCTGTCTTGTTAATTAATTTTAGTCTGCTTGTTTTACGGAAATTTGGGGTTCTTTGTAGTATATTAAGTTGTAGACTGAATATAGGCTAAGTGTTCCCCTTTGGCTGTTGAGGGTTGAGACGTATTTAAAAAAAATCTTAATTTTGGTTTGTAACGAAAATCTCTGTTCGGCGACCCCTATCATTTTGTAAATACAGTATATTAAAGGCCTGTTTAGGTGAAATAAATATATTTTTTAATTCCCTGTATTATACTGTATCTCGTACTGTTTTCCAACCTACCCATCTCTTGCTTTCCTGGACTGACATCCTGCCTGCTATCAATCTCCCCTATATGTGTAGAGCAGTGTCAAGGTTATTCTCCCATCCCATCACTGCTCACTGCTTGTGACCTTTATTTATCGTGTATGAACCTAACCAATATCAATGAAAATATACCTTTTAGTTTTTATTTTGACCTCTCAGGGTCATTTCTTGGTCTCTCCAGTTTAACGCTTGTCAACCAAAACTAAAACTAGAGTTTCGGCTAAATCATTAGGTGGGTGGCGAAAAATGGAAACTCCAGCTGTATAAATGACTTGATGTTAAAGACACCTCCGCTCCTCTACACAGTTAAGTAGTTGAACATATTTCCAACAGATAGAAGCACATTTACTTGGGCATGTTTGGAGAACTTACTCAGCTGATTAGGAGAACATAAACAAAGAGCATAACTGTCTTTAACTTCAGATGGGTAAATGATTGGCCAAAAAGATATTGTCAACGCCAGCAGCGCACTCACTCACCCACCTAATGATATGGCGGGAACTCTAGACTAATCCCTTATGTTTGAAAGGGATCCATGTTGGTAGGTAAGATTTTCGACAGGTCACGTTACTTGCCAGCTTGAACAACGAAACGGCCGGCAGGTCAGGTCTTTGGTAGGTAAGGTAGTGGTGGGGAGGAGACCGCCCCTCTCTCACGCCATTGACCGAGAATCTTAAATACATTGGAAGGCGGGGCTATTTGGGAGAAGGAGAGGTGGAAGGAACCAGGCGTACCAACTTAAATACATGTTGAAGAAATAATTCCCCATGAAGGGAAATTGGGATAATATGAATATATCATGGTTAAAAGTGTATAAATGTTGTACTAAGTAAGTAACCTTTAGGTTTAAAATGTTCTAATGGATAAAATAATTACGAAATTATTTTAGGTGTAATTGACGAAATTGACTGTAGGTGTAAAATAAAAATAGGCCAAAGTAAGTAGGCTAATAGTAAAGTTAAATTCAAGACATGCTTCAAGGACTATAATAAGTTTTACCAAACCACGTCTTTTACCACGATCTTGGAAAACACGATATTGAACCTGCAATATCTCATTTTTAGATTCCTGATATACTTTCGCCACAGCATTTTGTTAACTATTGGTTATTCAAGTGAACAGTTTATTATAATTACGCGGAGGGCCAAATGCCTCGGAAATACAGCATCACGCTGTCGTAGTAAAAACCTACTGATTAGCTTTTTACTACGTGCTATACAACTAATTACGAGCTTAGAAATTTTTAAAACAATTGGCCACTTTCATCTGTTATGAAGGGAGAGAAGCAGCTTTTAAATATTTTGAAAGCTATGATTGTATGCTGCATTATTACGCAAGGAAGAAGCAGCTTTTAAATAATTTGGAAAGCTTTGATTTTATGTCGCATAGTTATGTTTTAATACATGATACACATGAAAACTACTTTATAAACTAAAATGAGAAGAATAACCAGTACAGTAAGGTAGAATTGAAATGTAGGGTAAACTTTATGGTTCAAGGGAATTTCTTTGCCATCAGGTTGAGCGCGGCACGAGCGCGGTACTGAACGTGGTTCGTTTCATTTCCCATCCGGCTTCAAATATTCCCCACAAACCACGCCCTCCCCGACTCTCCGGAAGCCCACTTCCCTGAAAGCCACGCCCCCCGCCGCCGATTGGCCGGGCGGCGCTCCACACCTTACCTGGCAAAAGTTTCCAATATTCATTCGGCGGGTAACGTGACCTGTCAGAAATCTTACTCCGCAAAAATCTGACCTGCCAGACGGCCTCCCGTTTGAAATTATTAAAACGTTCTCAGTCATGTGTGCAAGTAATCGGCTTTTTTTGCTTGGTTTACCAATGAATTTCGTAACCAACTGATGTTGGGCTAAACCTCTTGTCTTGAATGTGGATCAATCGGATATCATTTTATACTTTAAATGTGGAACTGAATATTTAAATATTGTGTAATTAATTGAAGAGGGAACAGAGTTTAATAAATAAAACCCCCGAAATAAAAGTTTTGTCTTTTTTTTGCGTGTATGCAAGTGTCAGTTTTAGATTTTACCTTTCAACACTCAAATATTGTTCATTTCATGGACATTATAAAAATGTTCATACCATAGTAGGTCTATACATAACATCCATCATACAAGTTTTTTTTTTTTATCCGGACTCAAACATTCTGGATCGTGGATCGTATAGACAAACTTAGCTGAAAAATAAATCATGGTGAAATATTGGTTTTGATGGATTCTACACTTTTGTGGTTTGTAGCGCCTGTACGTGTAAGACACAAAACCCTATTAAGTTTGCAATTTAGTAGCATTTGTTATCAAATCACGCTTTTTGTTATATCATAGGGCTTTGGATTTGTTTCACGATGGTTCGTCGTGAATATTGAAAAATTATACTCGGGTCTTAACAACTTAAATTAACTTTATTTGAACATTGAAATTAGATTTAAACTATTATAATAAATCATCATCATAACAACAAGTATTTGTTTATCATTGATCATATAAATCAAAACACCTGTTTTAATTCACAGACGTTATGAAACATCCCCTTTCTTAAAGATCGAGTCTCCTTGGAGGATGAACTTCTTGTCCGTGTCTAGTCTTGTATCTTGAATTATCCTCTTGTGGTTTTGAACTGCTGTTTCAGACATGTGTTGGATTTTGTTTAGTCTCATTTTCTTGTAATGGTGTAGGTTGTGAGTCATCGGGAAATGGAAGTAGATGGAAATGGTTCCTCTGACATCTCTCTTATCAGTCCTGACAATATATGATCATGGCTCCGTTGCTGATTTTATAACCATTCCAGATTTTCCCATGTCGGATATCCAAACACTATACCCAGATTTTAAACTTTTAAGCGATTTAGCATCATGCCTAGCATCATAATTTCTCTTGTATTTCTCTCTGTAATTCTTCTCCCTCCGTTCCAAGTCACTGAAATCCGGGCTTTCTATCAAAAGTTCTGGCAAAACTGGCAAGTTGTCCCGCAGACGTTGTCCCATTAGGAGTTGAGCAGGGCTAAAACCATTCGATATCGGAGTGTTACGATATGAAAATAGTGTCATGTAAGGGTCTTCTTTGTTTTTCTTTAAAATGCATTTCACTATCTTTATTGCAGCCTCAGCAGCTCCATTGCTCTGATGGAAGTGGGGACTGCTTGTCCTTAACTTGAAGTCGTAGATTTTGCCAAACTGCTGGAATTCCGAGTCTTGGTGCATGGTGATTGGGTTCTACTATCGGTTCTAATTTCTTCAGGAATTTCATGACGACGAAATACTGATTTACATCTTTCAATGACTTAATGACTTGTTAAAGAACTTAATGTTGCAATTTCAAAGTATCGTGCAAAGCAATCGGTTATCACAATGAACCACTGACCGTTCAGTTTAAAAAGATCCATTGCTGCGATCTGCAAGGGTCTTGAAGGGAACTCTGATGGGATTAGGGGTTCACTTTTATTTGACCTGTGCTGAATACATTGTGGACAATTTTCAACCATTTTTGCAATATTGAGAGATATTCCTGGCCACCAAAGAGTGTTGCTGGCTCGAAGTCTATATTTTGTTACTCCCAAGTGTCCCACATGAATTTGGGTCTGCATTTCTTCTCTCAGTGTTTCTGGTACATATATTCTTGTTCCTCGTAGTAAAAGATCTTTAGATATAGAAAGTTCCTCTTTCACGTTAAAACATTTCTTGACTTGATCTGGAATTTTTTATTTTTCTGGCCAGCCATCAATGATGAAGTGACGTAACGTTGCACATATTGGATCCTGCCTTTGACAATTTGGTTACATTTTCATCAGTAGTTGGAATACTCAAAACGACTTCTCTCACATAGTGATTAAGTTCTACCTCTAAGTGATAGTTTTCACTATCCTCGAAAGACAGGACTATCGTAAAAGACAGTCAGCTGTTACGAGATGTTTTCCAGGAGTGTACACAAGACTGTATGAATAACGCATCATTCGTAATCTGAGTCTCTGTAGACATGGAGTTAGCTCGTCCAGATTTTTTGACGTCAGTATTTTCAGCAATGGTTTATGATCCGTCTCGGTTATAATGTCTTTACCTACAATTTAGTCTTTCAATTTGTCATATGCCCAAGCCATTCCAAGAGCTTCTCGTTCTATGTTGGAATATCTTTCTGCGTCAGAGAACGTGATATGTAGCTCACTGGTTTGAATATGCCACCTTTCTCACGCTGCAACAATACTTTACCAATCCCAAATGAAGATAAATCAGATGAAATCATCGTTTGGAGATTAGGGTTATAGAAAGCTAAATGAGGAGCTGTAGTAAGAAGCTTCTTGATAGTGTCAAAAGCTTTTTGTTGCGGTTCGTCCCAAATCCACTCATTGTTTTTGCTGAGTAGATCGTGTATAGGCTTCAAAATCTCTGACCTGTTTGGGATGTATTTTCCACTGAAATTTATCATCCCTAGATATCTCTTTACTCCTTTTACATCAGTTGGAAGCTTCATCTCAGTAATTGCCTTTACTCTGTCTTGATCAAGAGAAATACCTTCTTTACTCAAGGAACTTAATTTTTGGTCGAGAAAAGATAGTTTTCTCTTTATTCAAAGTAATACCTTCTTTTTGAAGTTTTTTGAGAACTTCTAACAAGACTTGGTTGTGTTCAGCTTGAGTGCTTCCCCATACCAGGATATCATCTATGTAAGCTTTTACATTTCTTTGATTTCCGAGAGCTGCATGGATGCGTTTCTGGAAGTACTCTGACGCTGGGGATGTAATACCAAAGGGGAGGACCTTGAACTTTAATCGTCTCCAAGGTGTCAGAAATGTGGTAAGGTCTTGAGACTTTTCTTCCAGAGGTATTTGCCAAAACCAATGATTTGAAAATACAGTTGCTCCTTTGATTTGTGTCATATTGTATACTCTATCCCTGGGATTGGATGCAGCTGGCGCCGTACATTTTGATAGTTTTGAAAGGTTAACACATATCTGAATGTTACAACATGCCCTTTTTCAGTACGACGACCATTGGAGAACACCAGGGTGTAGCATGGTCTATTGGAGCTATTACATCTATTTTAACCATTATAACAAATCATCATCATAACAACAAGTATTTGTTTATCATTGATTATATAAATAAAAACACCTGTTTTAATTTACAGACTTAATGAAATAGGATTATAAGGGCTTTATTGTACAGATAATTATTTTGCCTCATTAGTCTGGATAGTTTTAGAATCAATGATTTTTTTTACTCCATATCACAGCAGCTAAAAAATGATATACTTAATAAAATTTCAGGTCTAGGGAAAGAGACAAGGCTGGAAGGCAGGGAACTCCAAGACTTGTCCAAAAGAGGACTTCAAAAGCTCTCCAAGAGAGGGCTCCAAGAGCCGCACAAGAGAGGACTCCAAGAACCATCCAAGGAAGGACTCCAAGAGCCGCCGTCCAAGAGAGGAACTCCACAAGAACTGTACAAAATACATCTCCAATGTCACCACTGGTTTGCACTCCTAGTGCTATCCAAATGCGAGTTCTAAAAACTTTACTTGAATCACCGTCACGTCCACAGAAGAGGACTGCTCCTAGAGCTGACCAAGAGAGGGCTCCTAGAGCTGCCCGTGAGAGGAACTGTAAGAGAACTGTACAAGACATATCACCGACACCTCTACAGGAAAGGACTCCTAGAGCCTTTCTAGAGAGGTCTTCTAAAGCTGCTAAAGAGAGGAACTTTACAAGAGCTATTCAAGGAATACCACTATTACCTCTACAGGAGAGGACTCTCAGAACTATAAAAGAGAGAACACCTGAGAGGACTCCTAATGCTATCCAAGAGAGCACTCTGAGAACACTACTAGAATCACCAAAACATCTACAGAAGAGGACAACCCTTAGAGCCGTCCAAGAGGAGACTCCTAGAGCTTTAAAAGAGAGAACATTAAGATGTGTGCAAGAAAATGTGCCTATTCCTTTATTAGAGAGAGGTAAGAAATATGTGAACAATATTTACCATGTACCCTTCTTGTATTCAACCTCCCTCGCCTAGTTTCCAACTGCTTTGTCGGTGGTTTATTACACCTTTAGTACATTTCTCCATTGAAATTATCTCCTGTTAATGTCACGTCAGATGGTATACTGCAGTGAGCTCACGATGGTGGGACCGAGAATTACAGGCGATAGTTTGTTCTTCCCTGAAAGGGGCAGTACTAGCCATACTACTAATATGTAGAGCAGAAACTGTCCTTTCTTGCCCCTTTCACCCTTCTTCTAACTGTCGACTATTATCTGATGGTGGTCTATATTTTAACAAGTTCCAGTTCACTGATTTACTGCTTAAATTAAAATAGTTATAGATTCCTTAAGGACAAGAGAGTAAGAGTGGAGTTTTTAAAAATGCATCATAAACGAGAGCCAAAGGGAAGCTGCACTACGGGTTGCATTGCCTTTATTCTTACACTCGTGAGCTCATTACAGTACATTTCATTTGTCAGTAGAATAGTTACAGTTGAAATGGCCTTTATGATTGTGTGTTTAGTTTCACTGACAAGTTTTTAATGGCCTATATGGTTCGATGAAAATTAAAATAAAATAATTATGCTGTAAATTATAAAGTAGATTAACTTTGCTGTCTATAAGTTCTTACTACAAGGGACAAAATTGGTACTTTTTTTATGAAATTGTGTTTCACAAGCTAGACAAAGTCAAGGCTTTGTTAGCCCAAAATGGGCTTTCAGCCATTGATTCCATTCATAAAATTCAGGATTTTATATAGACCCTATTCCTACCCGAACAGAGAATTATTTTTCATGGATAATCATAGAAATAGTAATAGAGTTCTTTGATAAGGGATCCCTGTCAAATTAATAATGAGGGTCGATAGTAAAAATGCTTGAGGGCTGAAAACTAACTCAGGTGTTCATTAGACATGTAAATCTCACCCTTTAAGTCTGCAAGGCTGGGAACTGAGTTCGAAATGGAATGTAGAGTGTTCCAGAAATGGAGGTCTTGGGGTTTGAATCCAAATTTCTTTGTAAGCTTATTGCTCATTGTATATAATTTAAACGTTGGTTAACTCAGGGCAGTTTTGGAAGTGGCACTAATGTTGCCGACACCACTTGAGTAACTCGACATGCTTTGGAGGGTGCAGAGGAGAGGGCAAATTGGGCATCCCTGTTGGGACTTAAAGAACAATTCTGGATCATGATATTTCTCATTACTTTCCATCGAAGACCCTTTTCACCAAATTATATTTTATGAATATCATGTAATGTTTTGAAATCGTCCTCTTAATAAAGTAATGACTGAACAAAAAATCTTCTTCTATCGGAGATATAAACTTTGAGTTCTTAACTCCAGATCTACCCGAGATCGACTCAAGCAACTGTACCGATGGCAGGATTGCCGTCGAGAGGATCAGACGTCAGGTGGAGAAGGCAAGAGGTTGTCGAGGCCGAGGCCGGGGCCGGGGCAGACCCAAGCCCCGAGTGGTGCGGCTCCCCCCGAGCGCCGGGTTCGTCCCGCTGCGACCGACCGTGGTCAGTCAGATCGTCGTGGTCTCGCCGATGCGGCGTTGCTCGGTAAACCTGCCAGACATCCAGCCAATCTCCCAGCCACAACCGGTGCCCGTTGTTCCCTCACCGACCGCCAGAACATTGTTTGAAGAGCCGCAGGACAGTGAGGATTCTGATTGTGTAAGTATTTAAAGCTTATTATTTTTGTTTCGTTTACGTTGTTCAGAATTGGTGCTGCATATGTCGAGGATTGTCATAAGGTGTGTGAGCAACGTCTAACCACGGGGCAGTTCAGCACTGTTTACCGTGGCTGGGGATTAACAAGCTTTCAGGAAGGTTTACGAGTAGGACGTGCCTTGGTTGCAATGTTATGTCAAAATATCCCAGTAAGGTCCCAATAATGACTCCAGACAAGGCCTAGACCAAAATCAGGTTGAAAATTAACTATAAAACACAGACACAGTTAATTTGGAATCACATTTCTTTTTTTCATATTATGGTCAGAGGAAAAGATTGGCTGTGGTCGCCACCATTTCCTTCGTCCGCCATTTCCTCTCTCCCACCTCTCTTAGCTCTGCTTTGATTGCATGTGAGCATGCTCTCTCCTTTTTGGTGATTCTTGACACTTGTGGTAATTGTAATTTCTGTGCTATTTTTAGTCCTTGTTTTGTTTTCAGCCTACTGTTTTTGTGACTGCTTTTACAGCTCTCTGTTTTAGCTATGTTTTTCCCCCAGGTTATCTTGGCTTATTTTACTAATCCTCTTATGTT
Source organism: Flexamia atlantica (assembly GCA_035578135.1). Lineage (NCBI taxonomy): Eukaryota > Metazoa > Arthropoda > Insecta > Hemiptera > Cicadellidae > Flexamia > Flexamia atlantica. The sequence continues at coordinate 74,214 of JAQJVK010000084.1, forward strand.
CTAAGTTCTTTTCTACCTGAATACGGGATCAGACTCCAGGTCATGAAACTTTTTTAACTTATCAGTGATGGCAAATGTCTGCATAAATCAAAATCACAACATCCCCTTAAGGTTTCTCTCAAATATGAGGGCTGTTCGGGAAGTAACCTTAGTTTTTCTATAAATAAAACACAGACGGAGAAAAAAGTTTTATTATATATACAACTTAAAACCACGTCTTTCCTCTACTTTTCAACATAGTTTCCATGGACATTTAAACACTTAATATATCTATAAACTAACTTTGAAATTCCCTCTGCAAAAAAAAAATCTTCCGCCTGTGCCTTGAGTCATCCCGTGACCACATCTTTCAGCTCCTCATCATCGGCAAACTGCTAGGAGCCAAGCTTTTTCTTCATGTGCATACAGAGGTAGAAGTCGCTCAGAGCCAAATCTGGGCTGTATGGAAGATGCTCAAAAACGTTCGATTTTAACTGGTCCAGAAGGTCCTTGGTTTTCTGGGCAGTGTGGGGACGAGCGTTGTTGTGCAGGAAAACAACGTCAGATGACAGAAGACCGTGGCGTTTGTTTTGGATTGCGCGTCTTAGGTTTTTCAGGATTTTGGCCCTGATACAGTACACAGCACAAAATTAATTCTCAATGAATTCCTGCTGCTGAGTACTGTTTAACTGTGAAAAATCTTATCACAGGACGCTCTTCTCACTTATTAATTATCAGTTGGCGGGATTATCAGTTGCAGTACTCATTTTGAGAAGCGGCTGCAAACAAACTAGCGCACCAATGACTTTCATGCTACCACGGCTGAACGCCGACTGACCTGCTACGTGGGCAGATGCAAGAATGGCAGCCCTACCCCCTCCAGTTCCTGCGTAAGACGCAAACGGACGTTACATCCCGATCAGCCCTCATATTGAGTTTATAAATAAGTGGTTGAATATTTCTACTTTCTTGTGTTTGAAAAATCAAACATTATAAATTAAATATCTTAATTGACTTGAATCAGCCATAGCTTTTTATTGCAATGCTTATGTGCTTCTTAAAAAACATGAAAAATTGGTTGTGTAGTTTTATTATTTTTTTTAAGATAAAACTATCTAACGTTTACAATATGTACAAAAAGCATGGGTCTGATAGGATATTCTATATCCTAACTAAAGAAGGTTTTGCAAATTAGCCACTTTCCACTTTGACATAAGTCATTTGTGATTCTGACATGCTCAGGTTTTTGAGGCATATCACAGAAACACTTTTTAAAACTTTCATGGTGTCACACATCACGTTTGTGTAAACTTTCAGGAATGGCCTGAAGATCTTCAAGAGTTGGTAGCAGATTGGGATAAACATCCGATACGAAAAATATGGGATATTATCAACTGGTTTAAATCTCCAATGACACCAGCTGAATTACAAATATACGCAACTGAATCATACCCTTCTCAAAGCAACCCTCAATTTTCCCCTTCTGGACCATCTTCGCCCCAGCCTGTTCCCGTTCCTGAATTAGTCGCCAGCGTCCAGGAGATGTTAGAGGAGTGGGAAGAAACATTCGACAACAAGGTGGATCAAGTCCTCGAGTGGCTCGGCTATGGCCACATTTCTGTCAACCGAGAGGAACAACCACAGGTAACCTGTTAAAAATTAATTTATAATAAAAACTGGAATCAAATTTATTCTTGCAACTATATTTGTAAAGAAGAACCAGACTTGTCCGACCTTGGATGAAAAGGTTCTCGCTTAGTATGACCATTCTGCTTATGATTTAAGGTTTGTATTAATGTTATAGTCATCTGCAGTTAATTGTACATTATTCATTAGCAAAGTTGTGGGGGGGGGGGGGGTTTGCCGGACTTTATGGCTTTAATCAAAGCTGCAATTTTTTCTTAGAACACTGCAAAAATTAATCTCATTGGTTATCCAAAATTGAATAAGTCCATAAGGTTCCTTTATAGGATTTGTTTACTCTCAACAATAGTAATACGGAAGATATTCAACTGCCTGGATTGTGCTGTACTGTTATTTAAGGCCCTGTACACATGAGAGTGTTTTCCAATGCGCGTTGCAACACATGTTTTAACGCATGTTGATGAAGTACTACAGAACAAATGCTGTCACACGTCTGTGTACACATACGACGCTCGCTATCAACTGGACGCGCGTTGCAGCATGCATCTCGAGGTTCCATCATGGAACGCGCGATTTCAGGGTGCTTCTAGTTCCCATAGTCTAGATTAGACCGTACACATGGTTCATTCTGAGCGTGTTTCGTGATTTAATACAGTCATCATCTAAAATCATGGAAGAAAATATATATTTATGGGACATGGAAAGTGGGGAATACAAAAAACAGTGCAAAAAAGCAGGTTGGCAGGTTGAAATGTTTTTCTGCGTAGGATAGTTCAAAAGGAGGACGAAACCATGTTTGATAAGTGACACTTCTAATATTGAAAACTGTTTCTTAAACAATTAAATACAACATTGTTTCATTCTATGACACTCTGGGTCATATTTTCTAAGTTTGGGAAAAGTGGTTCGAAAAAGCCGCGAGTCAGTTTGTCCCATAAATTGGGTGTACCTAGAACTTCCTTAGTCTTCGTACTTTATACCTACGGTATGAAGTCGAAACACATGCAGCCTCTTCGACTGACATAGCTGAACTGCGACCAACGCAGCGTCAACGCTGTGAGTGTGTACGCTGCGGGTTATCTGACGCGTACTCTAATGTGCATTGCAACGCTCTCATGTGTACATAGCCTTAGGTGCTTTTGGACTAAATTCAGTTGTTGCTTGTCAACTGTTATAGTGCACAATAAAACTTACCATTAGTTAAGAAAAAATAGAAACAAAATAAGAAAGAAGTTGGTTTTACATTAGACAAAAAAAAACTCATGTTGACATGAAATGGAAGATACAATTTTAATAAAAACATAGATTATTGGATAGTACATGTCATGTTTCTTACCAACGCCATTTGCTGATTCACAGTTGGATGAAGAAGAGTGCCTACCACTGCTGCAGATTGCAAACATCGATCTTCAGGATGAAAATTGAAGTGTTACCAACTTTACAAGTTGTTTATTTTTTACTTGATAAATATAGCTTTAGAAAGTTCCTCAAAGAGCAAAGTCTGTGCTTTGTTTTGCAATGGTGATTGTACCATCACTGATTCAGTATTATTATTCTTTTTTCTACTTTTTCTATTATTATAGTAAGTTTTTAGTTTTTATTGTTTTAATTTTTTTCTTGTTTTTATTAGGTAAGTTTTTTGTCGTTTTTATTCATGTGTGGAGTCAGGTTTGAGTACCTCTCAAAACTATAGATTTGCTCAAAGGTATTTAATTGTTTTAGGAGTGTTAGTCTTTTTTTTATTCCCACTTGAATATGTATGTTGATCTGTAATGCCACAGATCACAGAGTGTATTTATATTTCTATTATGTTGCTATAACATTTTTTATATCTATCTAATTTTTACAAGGTATTTATATTAGCTTAAAAAGTCCATCAAAGAGCTAAGTATGTGCAATTGTAAGACTGACCCCTTGTTGATTCAGTTATTTCCTTTGTGGTTCTAGAATAAGATACTTTTTACTGCTAAAAAAGCTGTGCAATTTTTATTGCATTAACAAAGTTAGTTTTGTTTTAAGTATTATTTTACATTGGTACTTCAATGATGCCATTAATTTTTTTCCAGTAAATTCATTTTTGTTACTTTTACACTTGAGGTATTTTTTCAGAAATTTGTGTTTATTTTACATATATTGATATGTTATTATTAGCGGGTGAAATTTTTACGTATTATTTTTTTCAAACTAGTCTCAAAATAATCTTTCTTCATTATTTTTTTATAATAACTATCGTTGCTTTTCAACTCTCACAATAATGTTTGTACCTTAACTGTGCCTGGCCTGCATTGGTGCCTTGGTGCATTTATACTTTCTATGTAGTGTAACTTATACTACATTTATTAGCTTTACAATTGTGTAAGTGCAATTTTTAGATAGGCCTAAACATTTTTTTAACTGCTCTCACAATATTCTTTGTACAGTGTTTTTACACCTTTTTATCTTTACTTTTTTCAACCATCGCAATAATAATGTTTATGTACCTTACAACTGTGCCTGGCTGTGGTATTCATTACATTTCTACTTTTCTCGGTAGATAAAAACCCTTTTTTCCCTCAGCCCGCAAACGACTCAGTATAAACAAAGCTAACAAAAAAAAGGTAAAAAACATTATTGGTTGCTGCATTACAATTTTGGTTTGTAATGGATGAATCACTTAGCTTTTTATGGTTTTATCTTGATCTAAAATTTTAAATATTGTCTGCGAGATAGTTGGAGATTTTGGGTTTAGTCTTGCGAATGAATTCTCCTAGCTTTGCACTGAGAGCCCTGTCTCTGGTGATCCATAAGTTAATAATTACCATCCCTTCCTCGTGACAGTTAAATTAATGCTACTATAGACATGATTAAAGTAGGGATCAGATTCATTTCTTGAAGATTTTGTGAATTTGAGCTGCTAGGCCAGAAATTTCTGCCATATTTGATAAAAAGTGTTTCATTGAAGTGCTTTGAAAATGTTTTAAAAGCATTTATATTTATCTGGTTTACTCCTCTGCAATATTAGTTATTTATATAGACCATCTATAATTGTTAGTTGTTGTTTAGAAAAGAGCCATGTCAACTTAGCAACTTTTACAGGTGTGTATTAAAGGCCAAAGTAATATCATTATTATGTATTATAAAATATTCAAGGGTGTTATTTATTTGGGGCGTGCGAGTAGTGATTTTTTATGTCGAGTCGAGATTTAAAATATACTCGCGAGATTCTTTTTTTCAAGCTGAATATTTTGAATAGTAGATGTCAATAGTTATACTTATTATTGATGACATAAAATGTTATATGGTTTAGTTATTAAACTGGGAAGTGTTCCTATGAGTCAATAGCAAACCTGTTTTCAAATGAAATGAAACGATAATTCAGGCGATCTTTAACTCATTCTTATATCATTACTTAATATTTTATTAAATTTTCAGCCTGAGGAGGTAAAAACCAAGCTACATAATCTGCCCTTATTTGCTTTAAAAAAGAGTTTTTGTAACAATTTTTTGTAGATATATAAATTAAAGTTAAATCAGTCTCATTCAGGATGAGTAAGAAAATATCTCAAATTATAGAAAGGAAAAAAAATAGGTAGTACTAAACTATTTGATTTTAGTAACTCAAAAATCACTTTAATTCAAGTACCGGTGTTGACTGTATGAAAAATGGCTGTAAAATGCGATCGCACATACCAACTCCAGGTAAACGGAAGGAGTAATTTCAGAGTATTTTTCAAAACTTCGAGTCAAGTAATGTAAACTCGGCTCAAAAAAAGCTCGATAATCGAGCACTCGCACACCCCTATAAAGAATTAATTTGTATATTTCCAACACATTTCCTACTTCCTTCTGACTAATCTAGTCTTTGTTAGGTTTATCTCTAACTATTTATTATGAATTAACAATAATACTGTTATTCCTACCGTATTCTTGTGATGTAATAGTGTGTATGTTTTCTTACCTTTGAAATTATGGTTTAGAGCTTTTTTACTCCACAGGCAAACTAGTATCACCTACCAGTTGTCTAGTTATTATTAAGTAGGACTAATACAAGATGCTGTGATGTACTTTTTGAAATTATGTTTTTATAGCTTTGTTACCCTACATAAGAACTAGTCCTACCCAACAATATTCTAATTAATTCAAAGAATGATTTACCTTGGTAAATGGCCTTCAAGTGTCAAATATTTATTTTTCCTCCACCTACTATCTAAAGTCGTCTTTTAGTCCCTGGACTAGAATACAAAATTACTAATTTATACTCCATTGGATTTACTTACGTACTTTTTCTCCCATGGGACTAAAAGTATTCTCATAAGAAATACATGGAGAGATATCCGGCAACACCGCGATGGACAGTGGCAAAAAGTGGCAACACTGTCGATGTTTATTTGCTTACTCCAAATTTTATTCAAGAATTTCAGTGTTTCAACTTAAGAAAACAAAACCGCATGCATTTCATAGCCAGGTAATTTTTTGTCACAGTTATTGTTAATGGTGTAGGTGGAGGAAAACTTTTGTGCGCATCATGGGACTAAAGTGCTTTTTCTCCCTCGGGAAAATTGTCGCCCTCAGCTTTGCCATCGGGCGACAACATTTTCCCTCATGGAGAAAAAGTTGCACTTTAGTCCCTAGATGCACAAATAACTATTTTACGCTATACGCGTTTTGAACATACTCCCACCCATCATCAGCAGCATCTGCAGATAAAAATGGGTTGGGTAGCCCATTATTTGATGGTTGTCACACACACATATTGACAAACGAAGTACATTTACACATTTAAAGGATTTACACACATTGAAATTTTTATATATAGGCACAGTAAAACATAAAACAATACAACTTGCCAAGCACTATCGCGGAACTGCACCATTCAATTGGTAGTTCCGCGACAGTGCTCGGCATGCCGTAATTTCTGTGACTGAGGGCCACATACCAGACTGTTGTCAGTGTCTTGACTGCAGTGCTGAATTTACGGTCACCATAAGATTACATTATGGTCGTAGATCTACATTTCTGTGGATCCCCTTCAGCCTCGCCTACAGTGGTGACCCTTTATTTTTTGCTGAACTACGTTTTAAAGCCTAATTATCCCCTCTAATTCATCCACAATCCCTTATTAGCCGTACAGGGCCCCCTATCGGCGTTCAGCCCTAGGCCCGGGCCTTGTAGGCTCAGTGGTAAATCCACCACTGCATAACAGGGGGCGTGTCACATACTGGGCTCTGGATGCATCAATCAAAATAATTCAGTCTACAGCTCTTCGCTTGGGACAGTTGATCTGTTGCCGGCATGTAGTGACAAATACATGGTTTTCTTCAGTGTAGTTCGTTTGTCTTCCGCCATTATGGGTTTTTGGCACACGTGACCACTGAGCGCGCCACATTCTGGGTTGTTGTTCCTAGAATAAATTACTTTTTAGTGTGCTGTCTGCATTCGATCGGCAAAGATGATTTGTAATAGTTAGGAATCCATAAGTTTCAGTTTCTATCAAAGGAGTTTATGTTTGATAGCGTCACCCACCAGTTTTCTAGTGCATCGTATGGTTAATGCTATGTGTGCGGACCAAATACCAGGATGGTACATTTTTAAATGGCGGATTTTTTATTATTTCCACTACAAGAAGTCTTTTGGGGCCCTTGAGAACACTAAGAAACAAAAAGATATCTGATACTAGAAAAATATTATTTCATCACCCAGTGTACTTACAGGGATGTGTGGCTCACAGTCCTTGTTCTAAGTTATACCAATACAGAATGGTATTATCTTTAATTAACAGAAAGTCTTGGTTGTGTTTCGCTTATTTATAATGAGTTGCAAAAATACATTTTTTCCTCACTTACTGTTGTGATTTGTTGTAGTTAAGGTTTTGTTGCCTTTGAAATTAAAATGTTATAACTTTAACACCCTACAGCTATGTTACCTGTTAGTATTGTAATTCTTGTTAAGTAGTAGTAAAACTTATGTAAGCTGCCGTACTGTATTTTTCAGTGACATTTTTATAGCTTTGTTACCCTTCAGACCAGCTAATCTCCACAATTATTCTATTAATTTAAAGTAATATTCAAACAATATGCTGTACTGTACTTAACCGTCGTGTGAATAATTTTTAACATCTACCTCACTACTACATAATTTGTTATTTTTTTAGCTATTAAGGCAACTATGTTACCTTTATCTTTATAATAAAGTTTTTTTCTATTTTTGTTACTTTTATAATAAAATTGTTAAAAACACTGACTTCTCATTTTTATTGGATGTTCCATAATACTTTCATCTTGTGAGCTGGATAACCTGGGCTTATAAAGAAGCAACTATTTCCTTGTACGTGAGAAATATATATCTGGTTAATTTGGGGAATACTAGCTGCTTCGCTGGGAAATAGTAAGCAAATAAAAAGTAAATCAAATGAAACAGCTGCTAAAAAAGCAAATGAAAAAAGCAAAAAAAAGCAAATGAAACAGCTGCTCAGCCCTTTTCTTTGAATTTGTGCCCTAAGGGAAAATTTTATCAAAAAGTAATATTTTTCCTGGGATTTTTTAACCAAGACCTTTTATTTGAGTATGGGGTTGATGGGTGTCGGTCTTATATATGGTTTTTTAAGTTGCGGGTAGTTTGGGCTTATATAGATATTGTTAAAGATTAGCAGTACCCGTGGCTTTGCTCACGATAAAAATATAATACGAATTACTCTTCTTCTTATACAAACTCATTTCTTTAAACACGTTAAATATACTTTTATGAAACAGAAAAATAAATGCTTTTAAAAATTTGCTAAGTATGCAGGTCTGCTGCGTTGGGAGCATTTCTATTCTTGCCTAAAAGCCTCTATATACAATACATGCAAGCAGATCAGTGCCCGTCAACAAAGCCTCCAAGGGTGTTCTGCTCTAGGTAGGCTTATGCCCAATATCAATATCGGCGTCGTTGCTCTTGCGAACACAGTTTGCTTATGTCGGACGTCCAGTCCAGGTAGTCTGCTTACCGCAGGATATCCGAACTTGCCTTGATGATGATCTCGGGGCACGACAGGTGGAGCAACACGGTAGGAGCCTTTTTCGGCGGCTCATTGAATCTGCTCGGATGTTTAGTATAGAGTGGCCCTTAGGTAGGAATATAAATACCCCTGTCACAGCATTCCTGCATACTCAGCGAATCTCAAAAACTTTTTTCTGTTTCATGGAAGTAAATGCACATTGAACATAAAACTTTTATAATTAAATGTCAACAAATTATTTTCTAAAGTTTTAAGGTCTTTTATGAACAAAAAAATGTGAAAAAGCCGTCTCGTTCGAGCAATATTTGAAAATGCTGTTTTACAGTATCCCCAGCACTCAGTACTGGGATCCATTTTAAAAATACAGAAATGTCGACCACAAAACCCAAGTGGCCCACATTTCTGTAATTGCCAAAACTTTAAAAAGGTCGTCTACACTAAAACAGTACATAAAACAAATGTCACAAACAGTTTACACACACTAATAAAATACAAACGACGTCGGACACAAAATACTGAACTGTGAACACATCATTCCTGGCCAGTTACCATACGTCTACTAAATGTTATTAATGTGGGCCATGAGGGTTTAGTGTAAATTGCTTTGAAGAGGAGTCATTGTCCTCGAAACATGGCATAAAATAAAGTAATTAATGATGTCTACAGGCTATATTACGTAAGTAATAATTCTGAATAATTCATAAACTATTGACTTTTGCTATTCTGTACTCGCAGTTTTGGATAGTTTAATTTTTTGCCCATATTTTCTAATAAAAATGTATTCTAATAATCTCAATTAATTAGCAAATCATGTAATATAATTTTTATACATATCACAGAGTTAATAAAATAAAAATATATATAATATTTCTCTTAAACTATTTTCTAATATTTTCAAATTTTGCGCTGATTAGGTATGCACAAAGTCATTAGTTATTTTTTTATCAGTACATACCTCCTTTAAAACCTCATTCTACATGTTACCATTTTGATCACTGATTCACTCAGGTTTTCATTTATATGATTGAATTATTTAACTTCCCATAAACTCTTTTTCATTTTAAAATATATATGAGTGAGTATTTTGCTCTATAATGCCATAATGCAATTGGATCTAATTTAATTAATTTCATATGGCAAACAAAATTCTGGAAATAAAAAAAATAATCTACTTATTTTATTATTGTTGTTTAAACAAAACTTTCGTGGTGTTACCTACGATAATTCACATCAAAAATATTAATATTTAGCTAAATTATTTTAAAACTACAAAATTCTTGTTGACTGATGTAAAAAGTACACGCTGCGGACAGGATTCGAACCTGTGCGGGCAAAGCCCATTGGATTTCGAGTCCAACTCCTTAACCACTCGGACACCGCAGCGATGGAATCATGGCGAGAAAAGGTCGCAACCCAGTATAACCGATGTAATTACGCTTCTCATTGTACTTGCTTCCTACATAACACTGTGTTGTTGACTGGACTGGTTCCGGGAGTCGCACTTATTCCCTAAATGAAATTAGGCCAATCCATGAAGCAAACGTGAACTCGAAGAAAAACTAAGTAAATTGGTCCGAAAATTTTTAATAAGTGGCGCAATTAATTGAACATTGTTGTTCAAATTAAAAATGTAAAAATCAGGATTTAAAATAATTTTGAAGAATAAAATTACTGTACTATACAAATAAACGTGTTAAACGGACTCAAGCCAGTTTGACTGTTTATTTTTATTTCCACACTACACTTCGAAGTTATTCTGCTAAACTTAACTCGGACGAGTTTTAAGTACTGATCCTGGGCTTTAAATAAATGTCTAATAATTGGTATAAAAATGAGGATTCGTCACAAGTCATGCACTGCGAAAGCATCTTTCAGTTGCGTATGGGGGAGAAGGTCCCCACCCAATATTAAAAGGGTGAAAAAATTCAGAGGGAAAATTAAATTGCCAGAACTAATTCAATAAATCATACGTCAGATCGCGTCCGTAATGATTTTATTCATTGTCATTTTGTTTTTGTGAATGATGAATCATCACCAATAATCTATCCAGAGAAGTGATAACGTCGGATTTCGCGACGCCTTCGGCTAGCAGACAACAATATTGGGTGAATCTACTTCCTTCCAAAATTTAATCTTTTCAAAAGCCATCATAATATATTTTGTATAACGCACGGTCCACGCGTATCTGTGTAAACGTACACAGTACACAACACGTAGCCTATAACAACCAGAAATTTTATTCCAATTGGTAGGCCTATATTACTATTAACAAAATAATGGCCTCAATGCCTCAAAAAGATATAGGCCTACGCAAAGGCCGTTTTCCGAGTCCGCCTTGTTTTTTTCGGTATTTCTTGGAGTACAATAACATAATTGAGGTATAACCCAAATAAAAATAGAGAAAAATAACTAACGAACCGAGAAAGATCGATAATAATAGTATAATTTTATGTTTTCAATGTTTCATATATTTTGAAGGGCCAAAAGGTGTTTTTGGTCGGCTCATAAGAAGCATAGGGCAAAAGAACAGGGTCTGACTTTTTCCGTGATAAGAACTGTATCCGTCAGTAGAATTGGATAATAATTCTTGAAAATGTTCAAAATAAACACATCTTGTTGATTTAATATTTGAAAAACACGAGTAAATAATAATTGCCAATTTAAATAGTTTTCAATGATTTTGACTGGTAATCAAGCCCCGCTGCTAGCGATCCCTTTGGAATTCGGAGTAACCGTGGCTGGTGCCAACTATACTGGTAAATGCTTCAAATCTCTCCAATTAAACTGCTGAAAATTAATTTAAAATGTCTTCTATTCATCTCGTTTTATTTTTAAGTGTTCAATACATCATTTTAACGTTGTAACACAAAAATATCTCAAATAAAGTTTATTTACAGCGGTTTAATTGAAGATTTTAGTACAGTGTTCTCAAATACATGTACTAAATTAGCTCCAGGCACGCTCGCGCCGAATTCCACAAGGAGCAGTATCATTCACTTTCGGTTCCGCGATCGTGTCCAACATGCCGTATTTTATGTTTTATCGTGCGTACTTATGTAAATTTTAATATGTGTAAATGTACTTTCAAATGTGTAAATGTGCTTCGTTCGTCAACAAGTGTGTGTGAGACAACCAGTGGCGGATCCAGAGCATGAGTTCGGGAGGGGCAATTAGGTTTACGAGGGTAACCTCCCGGGGGATCCGGGGGCCCTCCCCCGGAAAATTGGTGAAAATTTGAACTGAAAACTCGTGTTTATGGGCAATCTAGAGACAAAAACATGCTCAATTTTCAATGTAAAACTACAGTTTTTTTGTCGGATTTTTCTATTAAAGTATACTTGATTAGGTAATTAGGGGAGTAAAAAAACTTGTTTAGAGGTTAAAGCCTTAAATTTATTATTTACGATACTTTCTCCAGAAAACTTAAACAAAGCAAAACAATAAATCCTAAGTCGAGCCTTCTTTTCCCTCTCTTAACATAACGCTCGATTACATTATCAACATTTACCTCAATATCACGATGAATGAAAAGACATAGTCCGTTCAACCTCTCTTCAACCATTCTTGCCCGTAGCCAGAATTCAACGAGCTTTACATTTGCCGTTTATCAGCGATCGGCAAATACTCGTGATCGTTTTTCACGGGCGATCGCGAGTCCCACAAAGCTACATCGACCATTTATTCGCGATCGGCTGATACGCGCTCTATCTTATGTCGCGGCCGTAAACGAATTCCGCAAAGTTTTTTTATCCGTTCACCCGCGACTAACAAATATGCACGATCGTTATCGCGGCCGATTGCGAGTTTTGCTACGCTACGTTTGCCGTTTTTATTTGCGATCGGCAAATACGCGTGATACTTTTTGCGGCCGATCGCGAGTTTCTCAAAGCTGGATTTGCCGTTTAATCGCGATCGGCAAATAACGCGATCGTTATTCGTGAAGCTACACTCTTGTTGGGAATTTAATTTTCCCAAAAATGTCAGATTTTTCTCATTTTCGGGGGGGGGGGGGGGCAATTGCCCCCTTTGCCCCCCCTTGGATCCGCCTCTGGAGACAACCATCAAAATGGGTTATCAATACAGACGCTGCGACGCTGCTAATGATGGACGGTAGACGTCCGAAACGCGTTCAGCGTAAAAAAGAAATACTTGACACCTCAGTGCCATTTACCATGGTAAATATTCTTTTAATCAGTTTATTAGGTGTCAAGGCTGTTTCAAAATTAATTTTTTACGCAAAGTATTTACATAGCCGAAGAAACAAATCAATTACATGGCCTGATGCTTACTTCTAATATAGTTCATGGCTTTATAAATTCAAAAAGTTAATAATATTCAAATAAATTTATTTTTCCAATGATATTTTTAACACAACTTCTATTGAAATATGAAAATCTGTTAGTGTTGAGCTTCTACCAGTGCGATGACTATCATAATTACTGTTGTAAGGGCAAAAGCGATAGTTGTAAAAAGAAACAAACTGTGGAAAAACTTGTTGCAGTTTAAAGGAGAAACTATTTCTAAGGGCAATAATTTTTTCCCCTTATTTATTGTAAAGTTTAACCAATATTAGTAATATTTTCTGTGACGATTGTGGATATTTATAAATACACACTCGATTGGTAACTTATTCAGCCTTTTGTTTATGTAACATAGCGTATTCATCATGTTCAAGTTGGTTGATCAGCTAGTTTTGCTGTTTATTTGAAATGTCGGGCGTCATCACTTTATGTAAGTTTTTGCCTCCTTTAGATTAACTGAATAATTAATTAAATTTAGAGAATACGATTTGGGCGAATCCCATATTCAACCACAAAAAATTTCAGGTCTTTTTTTATAATCTATAGGTGCAGTAAAACTTGATGGCTGGATTTTTTTACATTTTCGTCATCATTCCGTAACCAGCGAGACAACCCATAATGCCCAAGTTATTTTTTTCTGTATTCAAATTTATTTTTCTACATTTCTCAATAACTATAAGGATTTTGCTTACCTGCAAGAAAATGCACAAAATCTCTAAATGGTGCACCAATTGATTGTTTCAATAATTAATTCACATGAGCTGAAAAAGTATCAGAAAAGTAATTCTTGGTCTTTTGATTCTTGTGATAGCATTTCTGGACAACCGTACTGGTGGGTGGCAAAAAGTGAAAACTGTACAACAGCTAAAACTCCTGACTCGGCAGTAGAAATTAGTAAACATTCTTGAAATTATTCAAATTAAACTTAAACAATGATTTTCTCAATTAAAAATAGCTACCATTAATAAGATGTGTTCAAATCAACAGTACTTCGAATTTAAATGATAGTAGCGTTTTAAGTTCACTTGAACACAGTCTAGTTCACCCCGTCGCCACCCGACGACCGAGCGCCAGCGTCGCCGGCAGCTAGCGCTCCCAGCAGCGAACTCGGCAACTACCAGCGCCAACAATGAAAACAACTAAAACAAGTTCTCACCGTCAACAGGTCGGTCGAATCGCGGCGTTGGACCGTTCGGGAGAGTATCTGTGCAGTAGTTTGGCCAAGAAAGGTAGTGAAGTGAACACGGAACGTTGAACTCATTGCGAGTGCTTTTCTAGTGAATTATATAAGTTTATCGGCGGAACCAGTTTGATTCAATTGTTGTAAGTGATTTTTAAAGTGCGCCGACTGACTGCGTTGACACTTCTTTCGGTGAGTGGATCTTTTGCATTCCTTTTAGACAGGTGCGACGGCGACTAGGTTTTACTGACTTGTTGGTTGAATTTTTAATTACGTAGTTATTGCTTTTTTAGTTTTTTTAGTAAACGGATTATTGCTTAGATTTATTTCTGTTGTGTATTTTTTATTTTATTTTTACCATGGGTTTACTGTTATATTCAAGATTTTTTACGTCAATAACACGGCTTAGAGGGGAATACTTAAGTACCTAACTTACTTATTTAACGTTTATTTTGGTGCTATCTTAGTCTTAAAAAATTGTAAGTCAGCTTTCACTGGTTGACCAACTATTTAACCGTGTTGTTAACAATTTTCTGTTTTTATGCATTTGGTTAGTTTATTTTTGAATAGGCCTAATTAATACGTTTATTTTTTCAGTTATTCAACAGATATCGAACAACATGATTCAGACAATCACAGCTTTGGATAGCTTTTTTGTAACTTAAATTTTGGGCTACCCCGACAGACTTCCCGTAAATATTGAAAATAAACTAGTTTTTGAAGGGACGAGGCAAGTGTTTTTTTATCATAACGTATTGCAATTGACTATGTCGACATTTATTTCGATGGACGATGATGGATGCGACTGCATTAACACTACTGCATGAACTGTAGCAAAAAATATAGGCTACTTAAATTTGTAAAAAAAATCGTCAACATGTTATAATTGACAGGAACATTGTCAAGTTTATAAGTTCCATAAAACAATTAGGCTAGTTTTTAGTACATCCGTAGTAGTAAAAAATTAGTATTTCAGCAAAGTGAATTATGGCTATTGAATTCCAGATATAAGTGGACAGAATTTTCTTTATGAGTGAGATGTTTGCGATAATAAGCTGTTTTTACAAAGATTTCAAATTTATGGACTCCATTATTTCACAGTTATTAATTAGACTGTTAATTTTAATTACAACAGGCCTAAAGCCCATGATTAAATTATTTTCATACTATTTTTCCTCTTCAAATTGCTCATCAATTCCTCAATTCCTCATCAATTGCTCATCATCCTCACCAATATTTATCATATTGAGCGAAAGTGGTTGTCTATCGATAGCAGTCGTGTTTTAAAAACGAGACATCAAATAGTATATTCCGCAATAAATCCTGAAAATGAGGTTTTGGAGGCTGAAGTCTCGAATTTGAAACGATCAAGAGCTATGGAAATCATATGATCCCAACCATCCGGTCTTAGAAACCTATTGAATGCCGCTCACTTCTTTAGGCCCTAGGGCCTAAGTTTTCAGTCCTCTGGCGGAAAAAACAGGTTTTCAGCTACCAAATGACGTTTGTAAAACAGGTTATTACGTTGTAGTGAGGTGAAAATGAATTTTCGTCTTTCTTTGTCAGGATCCCGTCCAGCAATGACACAAAAATCATAACTATTCATAGTATACCAATATTACCAATATGAACAAGATTCATCTCGAATCATTGCGGATATTATATTTCTCTTCAACTACAACCACAATCTTCTGTTGCCACCCAGTAGCGCACGGTCAACGGTGTTGTTTTGTGGTTATATCGATGACAGCAAAGCCAGTGTCGCCACTTTGTATATCGAATGTCATTACATAAACAGCGGTCCTGCCCCCCGCCGCCACCGCTCTCGGCTTACGTCACAGATCCTGGGTGACGTCACAAGGGACTTGTGGTTCATAATTAAAGAAGGTAGGCTACATGTTAGGGTTGTTGCTGCGTTTTTTGGTAGGGGATTATGTAGAGGTGTCAACGACCAAAAACCAACATCAACGACGTTGCTTGGTCGTCGCAAAATCTTGGACAAGTAAACATATCTTCTTTACTTTTGTCGTGAAATTAAACAACTTGTCAGCTCCTCTGATATTTGTTTACACGCAACTATTCTGCATAGTGGCTTAGGCAGCATGTTTCCCCCATGGTCTAAGGAAAAAAGCAAGGTGTGTACATAGTCAGTTGGTGTGACTTTGCTGTAAGCTCGCGCAACTAGCGCTTACGACGACTAAAATGCAAACCAGTTTAGACAAACCAATAAAAATATTTATGTGTACGGTCTCAGTTCAGCTTCCATAACGCAAGGTCCGTTGGTTGCATGGGCTTGAGCCCAACACGTCATATCAGCTGACAGGACACACCTTTCTTTTTCTTTACACCATGTGTTCCCCCATAAGTTTTTCGCGAAAATGAAGATACTTTGGATTATCTGCACTTCAATAGTCAGGGGTGCTGCATAGGTACTTGGTCGCATAATAGATCGTTCTTGCCAGACCGTGTTCTCTTAAATATTTGTTTGGTCTGGGGGGAAGTCAAACGATTGGTTTGATGCTTATCACCGTCCTGAGCTATGATCGTGGATTAGAAAGCCACAAGTTGAAACAAACCCGACGGCGAATAGCAGGTGGAGTGACCGAGAATCCACAGACACGCGTCAAGTGCGGATGCGCGAGGGAATGAGTCTTTAGTGAAGATAAGGCCAATTTTTGACTTTTCGCCCACTTAGACGTGATTAGGTATTATTATTTTGTTAATTCTGATATAATAACGTGTTTTATGCTGTGGAAACATTTGTTCTGGTCTATACGGAGACTTGATGTTTTGGGGTGAAACAGTAGGCCTATCGCTTCAGTAGGGTTGCCACATTTTTGTTGGGCGGATTGAGGACTCTTCTTTCCAAGGATTTTTAACCCCCCATTAATCAGTCTTCCTCCCCACTAGCCCCGAGAAGGTCGAAAGGTAAAATAGTACTTTTTAAGTGTAGCACTGTTAAGCAAAATTTCCAATTCAAACTTTTTTACATCCAACATAAACTATTTAAATACAATGAAAATCTATGCCAATATTTTAAACTTAGCTAGATCAATTTCAAAGAACATTAAAACACATCTCACTCGATTAGAAAAAAATGTTTCTATTGATCAAACTCTTCCTATTTGGCTTTCTATACTGACATACACTGGGAGCTACTACACTTTCATCCAAATAAATTTGCTATTTGAAAATTGAAAAATAATTCCTCTTCTGTACTTCCAACTGTTTTTCGGGGGTTTACAAAAATATCGGGAAATAAATATTCATAATGTTCAAATTAAGTTGATTTAATACTTTTTAAATAGTTTTTTGGGTCACCGGGACATTTTAGGCCAAATATGGTGACATTCCTGAAAATTTTTGACGAATGAAAACTCTGCGTAAAACAAATCAGAATCAGATTGATAATGTGGAATAACGCAATTGCATAACAATAGGTTTACAGTTACAATTGCAGTTATGGGTTTTTACAATCGAAAAATGGAACATCTGACGTAATGTGTCAAAAGGAGCTTTGATCATTGTATTGTTTTCGCACATGTACTCCGACGTCAATGGCCGCTTGACACCTGTCGCGTAGTTTGTTTTGTAAGTTGTTAGCGCTTTAATTTACTCAACCAACATCAAATGCTTGAAAACATCATTCGATAATGGTTAGAATTTGATATTTAGGACCATTCGATATTCAGTAGTTTAAATAACAAACACAATATAGTTTATCTATTTCTGTCGGGATTTCCTGAACGTTTCGCACGCAGAGGAGGAGACGGGAGCAGTAATTATATAGTGGATCTGTAACCAACTTTTTCATTGTATATCTGACAAATATCTTCCAAAGGTAGACTTCAGTTTTCTTTATATACTGCTTTTTGAAATGACTTCTGATTTGGAAAAAGGCCACAATTTTCCATTAAGGTGAACAACTATATAAATTGTTTTCTAATGCATAAAGAGGTATGTTGCGGATCTAGAGATGCGGTAGTCTTGAGATTCTTTTACCCTCTGATATATTTATGTAAATTCCACTCGGAATGAGGTATGTCGATAATATTAAGCTATAATGATTAAGTAAATCGTATCGTTTGTTAACATTAGACGTTTGTGTCAGGCTAATGCTTATAATCTCAAAAAAGCACAAAGTACGGTTGTGCGGTATTTGGTATTGCACCAATACCGTACCGCACCGGCTTTCGAAGTTTTATTTTCGTGTTTGGGGTTTTGACTGGTTACTTCATCCCTGTATTTGTGTATGATACATACTGAATTTCGAAACATTACCTATGCCGATTGGGTTTTACCTGTAGGCTTAATACCTAAACACTGGAATATAAACATTGGTATTGGTGTGCGATGTAATCATCGATTTAATATGATAATTGAAGAATATTAATTATCGCTTGTTAAACGCAAAATGGGCGTTGTACATAGTATCAGGCAGATGATTCACTGTATCAGGTGGTAAACCATAAATGGTGGTTGACTGAGTAATTCACAATCGTAACAAGCAACGCAGCTCTGTGTAATTCACTCCCAAGCAACGCAGCTCTGTGTAATTCACTCCCAAGCAACGCAGCTCTGTGTAATTCACTCCCAAGCAACGCAGCTCTGTGTAATTCACTGCCATAGTGAAAAACATTCCTACTCGCGGATCAAACCTAGGCGCAACCAATTACAGTATCAATAGTCGACCGATTAATAACCTAGACACTTTCCAAGGCAACGACGTTGAGTGGCACCGTGTGGATAATTGATTGGTGGACAAAATCAAATATGGATGATAAGAGTATTAAACGACATTTGAAACAACATTTTCGTAATAGGAATACTAAATGCTGTCCTTTAAAGTTGTGTCATAAGCTTATTTCATATTCCTTGACATTTCACAGGATTTGTACTGATGTAGCTTCCTGTTTATGGCAGTGAGCACTATCGGAACCGGTCAAGATCTTTGTTATAATTATTTATGAGAAGTCTAGCTCGCGGATTATGGGCCACAGATTAACGAAAAGATGGATCATTATCAAGTACAATAACCATTAGGCCTAAATAAAAAATTAAGGCGAATTCATATAATTTGTACGGGTTTTTTACATTATACGAGTTGTTACATAAAACACAATAATACTTGGATGCTACGTCAAGGATTATGAAAGGGTTGAGGACTTAAGTGGTCATATCAAGGTGCTAATGACAGACACCAGTATGTTCAAAAGAACTATTGGCTAGTGTTATAGGCCCTGGGAAGGTATTGTGATATGTTCTTCTAGCTGGATCGGCCATAGACTCATTTCTTTACTGGTATTTGTAATTATATTGATAATTTACGATTCTTCAAGTACTGCAATAACAATGACATTTCTGCAATCACGATCGCTGGCACTAAAACTGGCAAGTATCGTCAAGAAAAAGTCCTTTATATTTAACTAGGCTATTTATTGGAGCCATTATAGGTAACAATCGTTCCCATCGTCGCTAACAAGGGCCTAACTCACTAACTCACCGATGGTTCCCATGTCGCAACGCAGCTTTCTACAGCTACACCAGTGTTCACCGTTTCTCATCTGTATACTTTTGTGTTAACGTCCTTCGAACGCGAACTATGCAAGGAATTTGTAATCAGAGATCAATCAGACCGTATTATATATCGCCTATCGGTACATTCCGTACATACCTGTATTTATGTATTACGCCTACAGTTAAAACGCATAGAGGAAATTACGTGAAGGTACATTCAATTACCGCCTTTTGTTTCGTAACCATCGTCATTGGATATATGAATTTGATATTGTATAGTTTCTGTAATCATATTTTAGCTATGCAGGGTATTAAATTATTTATTACTGCAGTTTTTGCCTGGTTTTTGGCGTTCAAATGAATATTTAAGAACTTGATTGATTTTGGTACAGGTGTAATTGCATAGCTTAACATACTGTATGATTATGCTCATCTATTTCAAAAATTATAATCCTTTTTTTGTATGAAGTGTTTTTGTAATCGAACTCTGATTGATTCTGGTACAGATGGAATTGTATAGCTTATCATACTGTTGGCTTACGCTCATCTATTTCATAAATTATATAAAATTTTTGTATGAAATGTTTTTTGTAATCGAACTGTACATTGCAAGGTGCAAGCCCCTAAACCACAATGATACATAGATAAGGGGGTCATCAGGGGTCCATAATAGATTATGTGTATATAATTTTCTTACGTGTCTTCTTTTCCCCCGTAGACCCAAATGGGCATGGGATCGTCAGCACCCATCCCGGTGCTTTTCAGGCTGCCAGGGATAGGTAGGTTGAAGGAGAGGTTGAATGGAATCTTCTTTTCTTCATATTTTCTTGAGGTACAAAAAATATAAGCCTAATAATCATTCCATACTTATCTCAGGGAAGTGAGAAACTCATCCTCCACTGAGTAAAAACATTTTTCAATGAGAAAACTTTTTAAAACTTTTTTAAATTTAATATGATTATCAATTGCTTTAATACTTTCCGGCAAGTTTTGGAAAAACTTTGGACTAGGAACATAGGTTTCTCTTCAAACAGCTTCAGGTTATGAGTTACAGCTGTGCAGTTTAGCCTATTTCTTGTATTATCCATACTGGATATGTCATGACAGATGGTTTATTGACTTTGTATAGTTAATTATCTCAAAAATGAATAAACGATTTTCTCATTCAGGCGAGAGGCTGACTCGGTTATGCCATAATTTAAGCCCTTTCTCATCCCTGAAAATCCTCTTATTTATCTCACGTTCTTCAATATCCCCAATGAATACGTGCAGACTATTTTTAACCGTCTTCCCCAACGAACCGTCAAAAGGAGGATCTCAATTCACCTCGAGCTATGTTTTTCTCTCCTAGTCTAATGTCTAGATCTTCAGTAATATGCAGGTCACCACCGCTCTTACTCAAAGCAATCAACTTCATTTTTCCACTACATAAAGTGACTGCAACCACCAACCGAAGTAATTGATTATTTAGTTAACAGTTGCCACATTACGTTAACGGCTGGACGGTGACTACTGAACAAGAGTCAAGATCAGAGACAGAACACAGAATTGCGTCCACAACTGTTGTCAAGTGTCGCCACCGCGTCCGCCGAACCAACGGTTCCAAAGTCGGTCACCGATTCCATGATGGAAGGCCGTAACTCATCGATTTGCCATTGACGCAAATTTGTCGTTTGTTTCTGTAATCTGCGAAGTAGTTTAGGCGATACGAGAATTAATTGGTAAGATTTGACTGGGGCTAGATGCAACTTGCATCGACTACAGTCACTACAGTCTGGTATATGTTGCAAGGCCGTAGCCAATGGGGGGGGGGGTTAGGGGGTCAGACCCACCCCCCCGAAATAGTAGAAATAGCATTGAAAACATAGTAAATGAAGGTGAACCCCCCCCCCTCCCGAAATAGTCGAAACCCCCCCCCCCCCCAAAACCCCCGAGCAAACGTAGAAATTCACCCGCCGGCCCTGCCCAAACCCCCCCCCCCCCGAAAAAATTTCCTGGCTACGGCTTTGATATGTTGGATGGCCGCTAGGAGATTAAGTGACCCTTCGTCTACGCTATAGAAATGCATTGTGTAGTGGCGAGAATGCCAAATCTCCTAGCGGCCATCCGACCTCTGCCAGAGTGTACGTGAGACGCCCACGTATCATCGAAGCAAGCACATCATGCATTCGCAAGTAACTGCAGCTTATACTAAACGCAAAGCATTCATATTATTGCGGGAAGACTGCGTGCATCCTTCTTTCTCTTACCCACTTTAAGACAATCAAGCCTTATACTCGGCGCCCTGACTGGTCTATACAAATACAGAGATCGACAATGGCCACAGTAATTAGAAGCTGTCATTGTTCTGACAAGTCTATTGGCTGTCCGGATTGACCAGCTTCCTGTTCACTTTGGTTCCTCCTTGTCTCTCTGGGAACTTTGATTCCTAGCTGAGCTTGGATACCAAGTCAGGTTTGAGCCATGTAGGGAGTTTTGGATCGTCCTGGCTTGCCCAACTGGGAGGGGATGAGGGACCCTTATCCGACAAACCTCTAAGCGTCTGCTAGTTTGGAGGGCGAACCGACCTGGATGAGACTTTTCACAACAAGGAGAGATCACACCAGGTGGTGTAAGTCACAGATTCACTATAGACACTTTGTGAGATGCCCATATGTATCATCGAAGTAAGCGCATCATGCATTCGTAACTAACTGCAATTTGTACTAACACATCGTATTCATAACTGCGTTCATGCTACTTTCTCTTACCAACTTCAAGACGATTAAGCCTTACAATTGGCGCCAGAAGTGTAAACGACCTCGCCGACACGTGACCGTCAGACGCTCAGTAGACGGGAGCCCACGTTCCTTCAGACTAGTTCGCCCACGATACCGCTCGTATCCATTCTATTGTTGGTAAACAAGTGTCCGACAGGTAGTATTGGAGGCGTCTCAATTGCTTATTCTCACTCCCTACCAGTCTAAATATACTCGATTGTGCCGAGAGAGAGAAAAGGCGGGTTTTGGACACTTCTTGTTTGCATGCCCTCATGTGGCTAAATGTTGGGCGATTCGGGTCAGGGATTTCTGATGCCTTTTTCGGACCGGTGTTTGTATACCGTATTTGGCGCGTGAATGGGTTTAGTGGCTTTTTATTTACATTGTAGCCTTATACTCGCGTCGTTGTAAATGTTATGAATAATTATAACGTTACCTTATTAGTTTTATGTCGAGCAACAGCAATTATACGTACACCAAAGGCCAGAGTCATATAAATATAATCGCTTTCGCATTGACCAAGTATTGCGCTGACGAACGCTTGCCTTTTGATTCACTTTTATTATGAACTTCGATGTAGATGTTCTCTAAAATACCATAGTAATGCCTCCACATTCCCCAATCTTTTTAATCTTTGGCTGTCTCAGTAAATCAACTTGCCCATATAGTCCAAGTATTCAGATTCACAGAAAGTCTAATAAAACTATAACGACACTAATACCTTGGAGTAGACCTTACTACTTGTTTGTACTAACCCTATTCACAGTCTACACCCTCCTTCAATTATTGATAGAGAGGCCGACATAATACTGCACCTGCACTTCCTACAGTAAGTAGTAATTGGAGGACGTGAATTTTACGTTTTTCTTTTTAGACACACCAGACACTGAAAAATAACCATTCTCCTCTAAATATTTCCTTTCGACATCCAGCAAGACCACGAGACCGACAGATCTCCTTAATTTTTTGTATCCACGCAGTCATGTCGGTGTCACCGTGAAAGACAGCCTCGGCAGTTTTCGAACATCGATAGTTCACCATCGATGTTACCATCGCTATTAACATCGAACTAATACCATCGATGTTGCAAAATCATCGGTTTTAAAACATCGATGTTTTTAAGCGAAAAACGTCAATATTTTCAACTAAATCATATCGAAGTTTCTAATATCGATATACCGTTATTCATTTAAAAAATACATGGCTGTATCTAAAATCAAAATGGAAATTTTACATTAGGCCTATTTAAGTGGGTTCCCTACCTACCCCAAAACATGCCTAAAACACGCTCCGCGCGGTGTCATTTAGCGCCTACAGTTTTCAAAATAAAATTTAATTTAACATAGCATTTCAAAGATAAAGAGCTGTAGAATGGTAATTGCTAATCCAAAATCGCTCATGTTAACGTATTATGAAGATACATTCCGTTGAAGTTGGCCAACTTTAACGCCATGTATCTTTTTAATGAGTGAGCATATACGATTTTGGAGAAGCAATAAACACTCTGCAACTCGTTACCTTTACAATGCTATGTCCGAATAACTTCTATTTTAAGAATTGGAGACGCTAAATGACACCGCGTTTACCCGTGCACCGGCTTGCGCGGCGAAAAGTGCACAAATTTAACATGGGCTCATATGGAGCGCAGTTCCAAAAGTCGCCGCTAGTGTCGCAGAAAAACAAAAACTGCCATTGGTAGGGAACCCTCGTAATATCTATATTCGAGGTCGAAAAAAGACAAAATCTATCTCAAAATTCCATTTAGAACACATCGATACCAAAACATCGATGGTAGAAAATCATCGACTTTCTAACATCGGTGGTAAAAACATCGAGCATCGACCGCCGAATATCGAAGTTTTGAAAACATCGATGTTCGATACCGAACACTAGTTCGGCAGTCACGGCGGTCTGCGCGGTGAAGGAGGCGGTCGAGAGCGGCGAAGGAGGCGATTGGTTCCGCTTGAAGGCGGCTCAGTGAAGGTCAAACAGCAGTTTGTCAAATGACCTCTGACGGGGATTATCTACCAGCTGTCGGCGTTCCTAAAATAGGAAAACCGCTGAAATCTGTGAGGTTTGTTCAGGACTTCCGATAGGTAATTTACTTATGTATTGAAACTTGTGCGGACATACATACATACATACATACAGGCTCCTCTTCTCCGTAGTCTTGAAGACCAGGGAATCGCCAGGTTCTGATGTAGTGTAAATGGGTGTGTGTATATGTGTTATGTGGGCTGTTTTATGTTTTAAATTTTACTGACCTATTTTCTTGATAGTGGATTATGGTCCTCAAAAAATTCATTTAAGCTATAATAGGGTCTTTCTATTAAGTAGTCTTTTAGTTTTTTTTGCAAAAGTTTTGGACACGTGCGGTACTCTCATTCACTACGAAATCGCAGTTTCCCCCTGGCTTTGATGTTTATGCAGGGCATGTAAGGATTAATACATAGGGTCTTCAGACTACAGATAAAAAAAAATTCATTAAAGTCAGCTGTTCTTTAAATTGTCTGCTCTAGTGTTAAATCAAAATTAGCTGCTTATCAAAATGTCTGCTCCAGTGTTAAATGAAAATCAGCTGTTTATCAACATGTCTGCTCCAATGTTACTGTCCGCGAGAGTAAAGAAGTCCCCCGAGCCAGAGCGATATGCAGCAATGTCCGTATGTTGCCGCGCGGTGTTTCGGTAACGTAAAAACGAAAAATTGCAGGCGCTGAGTAACAAGCGCCTGCAATTGTTCGAATAGGCCAGGACTCAGGGGACTTCTTTACTCCCACAGACAGTATAAATCAGATAATCTGTTTATAAAAATGTCTGTTCCAGTTTTAAATCAAAATAATCTGTTTATCAAAATATCTGCTCCAGCACTAAATCAAAATAATCTGTTCAT
Source organism: Flexamia atlantica (assembly GCA_035578135.1). Taxonomy (NCBI): domain Eukaryota; kingdom Metazoa; phylum Arthropoda; class Insecta; order Hemiptera; family Cicadellidae; genus Flexamia; species Flexamia atlantica. The sequence goes on from JAQJVK010000084.1 coordinate 99,460, forward strand.
CAAACTTTCTGCTCCAGTGTTAAATTTTATGGACAAATACAAAACTTAAATGGCATAAAGGGTTCTTTCCTCTAGTTCAAAACTTAATGCCTGAGCTTTTTTCAAGAACATCTAAACTATTAGAATCTGTTCAAAACTGTAAGAGTGTTGATCACTAAAACACAATGTAGAATTTCCTTGTGGTGCAGTTTAGCCTAGAGAGCCAATTGCAAAATCATGAATAATTATGTACAGTAATCAGCTGTGATTGTGACGTAAGTTGAGCATGCCAACAAAGGCAATTACTGCAATTGAATCACATTGTAGGTTTATCTTTAATCATGATTTCATACTGTTGTTATGCGATAGAATGTTAATAGATTTCTCATGCATATAGGCTTTTGCGTTCAGTATGTTAGATACATAGGTACATGGGTACGTTGAATTTAAATTTAAAAATACGTAAAGTTATAGTAAAATTATATACCTCTTTTTATTGTGTAAGTACTTCATCAGTTTGAAATAACATCGTAGAAACATTCTTAAATTTCGGCTTTGGATTACTGGGGCCTATATTTAATTCCAAATGGCACTAGTGGAAATACAGTAGGCCCCTACAATATGTTTCACAAATTCATAACAAAAATAACCTATATATAAATCTCACTAATCAACCACTAAATTGACTATTTAAGGCGATACAGTGTAAAACTATTATCAATCGATTAGATGGTAATCATGGTTTATCGTGACTATAACTAATTATCTTTTAATTCCTCCAAGCTTTGCCGTCCGGGTGTAATCACATGCAAGGACTCGGCGGCGTGTAAGTAGGTAACGGCAGAAGACGCCCGTATAAGGAGGCGGTTGGTATTGACCCACTGGCGTCAGCGTCACTGTGTGTGCTGAGTCTGCTGAGCGGCTGCATACCTCGGCCTTAGACCAGGTCAGGGTTGCAACAGCGAGTGCTGAGTCACTACACCGCTGTCAGCAAGGGAGTGCGCCCATTGCTACACGGCCTGTAGGGGCTACGACTGGCTGATAGGGGTATATGACACCTGGCCTTAGACCAGGTCAGGGCTGCAACAGCGAGTGCTGAGTCACTACACCGCTGTCAGCAAGGGAGTGCACCCATTGCTACACGGGCTGTAGTGGCTACGACTGGCTGATAGGGGTATATGACACCTGGCCTTAGACCAGGTCAGGGCTGCAACAGCGAGTGCTGAGTCACCACACCGCTGTCAGCAAGGGAGTGCACCCATTGCTACACGGGCTGTAGGGGCTACGACTGGCTGATAGGGGTATATGACACCTGGCCTTAGACCAGGTCAGGGCTGCAACAGCGAGTGCTGAGTCACCACACCGCTGTCAGCAAGGGAGTGCACCCATTGCTACACGGGCTGTAGGGGCTACGACTGGCTGATAGGGGTGTATGACACCTGGCCTTAGACCAGGTCAGGGCTGCAACAGCGAGTGCTGAGTCACTACACCACTACACCGCTGTCAGCAAGGGAGTGCACCCATTGCTACACGGGCTGTAGTGGCTACGACTGGCTGATAGGGGTATATGACACCTGGCCTTCGACCAGGTCAGGGCTGCAACAGCGAGTGCTGAGTCACCACACCGCTGTCAGCAAGGGAGTGCACCCATTGCTACACGGGCTGTAGGGACTACGACTGGCTGATAGGGGTGTATGACACCTGGCCTTAGACCAGGTCAGGGCTGCAACAGCGAGTGCTGAGTCACCACACCGCTGTCAGCAAGGGAGTGCACCCATTGCTACACGGGCTGTAGGGGCTACTACTGGCTGATAGGGGTGTATGACACCTGGCCTTAGACCAGGTCAGGGCTGCAACAGCGAGTGCTGAGTCACTACACCGCTGTCAGCAAGGGAATGCACCCGTTGCTACACGGGCTGTAGAGGCTACGACTGGCTGATAGGGGTATATGACACCTGGCCTTAGACCAGGTCAGGGTTGCAACAGCGAGTGCTGAGTCACTACACCACTACACCGCTGTCAGCAAGGGAGTGCACCCATTGCTACACGGGCTGTAGGGGCTACGACTGGCTGATAGGGGTATATGACACCTGGCCTTAGACCAGGTCAGGGTTGCAACAGCGAGTGCTGAGTCACTACACCGCTGTCAGCAAGGGAGTGCACCCATTGCTACACGGGCTGTAGTGGCTACGACTGGCTGATAGGGGTATATGACACCTGGCCTTAGACCAGGTCAGGGCTGCAACAGCGAGTGCTGAGTCACTACACCGCTGTCAGCGAGGGAGTGCACCCATTGCTACACGGGCTGTAGGGGCTACGACTGGCAGATAGGGGTATATGACACCTGGCCTTAGACCAGGTCAGGGCTGCAACAGCGAGTGCTGAGTCACTACACCGCTGTCAGCAAGGGAGTGCACCCATTGCTACACGGGCTGTAGGGGCTGCGACTGGCTGATAGGGGTATATGACACCTGGCCTTAGACCAGGTCAGGGTTGCAACAGCGAGTGCTGAGTCACTACACCACTACACCGCTGTCAGCAAGGGAGTGCACCCATTGCTACACGGGCTGTAGGGGCTACTACTGGCTGATAGGGGTGTATGACACCTGGCCTTAGACCAATTCAGGGTTGGCACAACAGCAGTCACTATTGTCCTTTCAGCCAGGTAGTGCGCTAATGTGTTTTTCAACCTCTCTCCCTAGTTGATAAGGGTATGACCTGACCTTAGACCAGGTCAGGGCGACGGCTGAGTCACTGAACGGCCCAGTGGACCGCAGACAACCACAAATAATCGATCCGGATGACGATCGCCTGTGGGGCAAGTCACGTTCGCGACTGTGGCGCTACACTTCTGTCGCACTCCCTAGGAGAGGCTAGACTGACTAAGCTTTAGCACCAACCTGACCTGGTCTGAGGCTAGGTGTCGTGTACACCCGTATCAGCCAGGAGTGTGGCTAAACATGCAGCAGCGCTAGTGAACTCTGGTGGCACTAACTAGCTGACAAGGATATAGTGATCCAGCCGTCTCGCCAACCCTGACCTTTTTAAGGTGTCGAATGCCCTTATTAGCCAGAAAGTTGTAACGGCTGCACACTCAGTATAGCACTTTGATTAACCATCGAAGTGCGGCTGGAGCCAATAAATTCTACAAGGCATCGCATCAGTCGATGAAAAAAATTCAAACTACCCAGTTACGCTATTAAGATAAACACACATGACATCAGCTAAATAAAGAGAACCCTCTTTCCAAAAAATTCTAGATTGGGGTCTTAAAACACACACATTTTAATATTAGTCAGCAGTCGGTATTCTTGAACCAACAACTTTCATAACTTTTGTTGAGGTTGTAGTTGTCGTATAATCCGAATGTGTCGCCAAACATTCGGATTATACGATTTCATAGGATTTAAAAGAAAACGAATTCTTTAGGAAATGCATTATAGGACAGCTAGCATGCACTGAACAAAGGATGAAGTCGTATGTTGCTTAATTCCATTGTTTCAGCTTTCTACTTATATACCTGGCTAGGAGTTTTTAAATTCCTGCTGACAAAGGAAGTCCGTACACGTTCGATTTTGGCTCAACCTCAGCTTTTCCAATCCGGGACCAACGACTCACGAACGTCTCTGTTCGAGCAGAGAAATTCTAGGGAAAGAGGAAAGGCAGCATTCATGCGATGCCGTAAATTTCAAAGGTAGTGATTGGGTAAACTAGCGAATCACGGACTGAAACTTCCCGGATAAAGGCGGATGGAGCTCGATCTATGAAAGGCGGATCGGGCTCTATGGCTCGGTGATGCTCCGGGAAACAACAGTTAATTATAGGTGAATCCGCAGCCTGGAATGTTACATAGAAAGTGGACTGCAGCCGCAAACCTCGGCTAGCGGTTGGCAACAGTGGCTTGCTGTCGGTAAGGCAGTGTGTGGTTTATGTCGGCAAAGCAGAATGGCTGTGGTTTATGTCGCTGTCGGTATGTGCTGGGACTCGGCTGGATCTCCGATTCACACCAGAATCACGGAATGGAGGAAATTGCGCTGTAATTGTTACGTTCGGACTGTTAATTAGCCAGGATTTATCGGTTGAAATGGTGCTTCTGAGGAATTTGCAGTTTCATAGTTTCCTTTTATTATCAATTCGAAAATTGGCTATAGGTAATGGAATTTCAGTCGGACTCAGAGTAATTTCATTCACTACTTCCGCTCGTCATCATTCCTAGTTCATCTTCGGTGAAGTACCATTACCCTTCTTCAGTGTTGCATTACTCTTGTGGTCAGTGTTGCATTATACTTCATTCAGTGAGAGTGTAAAGTAAAGCCACTCCCCTTAAATAACATTTGTATAGAAAAGAACCAATCGGAGAAGATTCAGTCCATATCTAGTCCATATAGTTCCACATAGTTTGTTCCAAGGATTGGTTCACAGCCATTGCTTGCTCTTCGTGATTTCAATTGAATGGATACTACACGATATGAATAATAAAGTTTTTGTGGATGCATTAATTTGATCTTGTGAACAATTTATTCACTCATTATAAAGCTCATGTGCAATTTATGTTCACTGCAAACAAACATAACCATAATTGGCTTTGTCAATAGACATCCAGTTCCAGCTCCAGGTTTTACTGAAGCTCTTTGGAGTTCTGTAGCAATAACATCAGGTACTCATGTGACACAGCCTGCCAACATTACAGCTGATGCAGGAGGCGTGGCTTTACTTGACACTCTCACTGAATGAAGTATAGAGTCCCACAGTCCGATCAATGATCATTGCCCTGTTTTAGCTACGTAGCATCAAGTTTCAACCTGCGACCACTAAGATGAAAGACACATTTTCTTCCGTTATGTGGTTTCAGTGTAATAGCTTCTGCGCCATATACATATCAAATGTAACAAAGCTTTTGTGGTTGAATGATTCACCAAGTGTAAATATTTCAGGGAACTATTTTAGTGTTTTACCCCAAGTTTAGTTAAAAATATCGCCCTTATATGAAAGTCAAAAATTTGCTCATGGACTACTAAGTACACCGAGACTGTGCTTATACTACGATTGAGAATTATGGAATCTTAAATGCATAACAATAGAATAGAAACTGAGATACCTTGCGTAAGTTTGTTATCATCAGACAGACATGTAGTGCCGAATTATGCGATGATTGTCACGTCTCAAATACATTCCAAGCATTACCTTAACAGGATAACGAGAAGCGATTCACTGTCCCGTTGTTGTGTTATTACTGCCATAAACTCTCTCTTGTACAGTCAACATTGGGTTAGTGAAAAGAGAAAGGGCTATTTATGAGCAATTAACACGTAGTATAGTGGGAACAGTGGTGTTTAGTATTTTACGCAATTAAATTTATGCTTAAATTTTAAACGTGTAGCTTGGGAAAATATTCACGAATACAAGTAAATTAAATCTTTTTCCAGAATTAATTAATATTTTGTAAATATATTTTTATGAAGTATAAAGTTGGCTTCAGTCAAGTATAAAGTTGACTATTTCAGTCTGAAGTAGTCTGAATAGTCTTCTCTGTAGGCTTATCTAGGCCTACTGTCAATCATGAAAAATTAAAAAAAAAAACTCTTTTCTATTTGCCGAATAACATAACACAAAAGGTAAATCTGTTTATCTCACTAATCTTTACTGTTCTCAAAAGATAATGGAGAATTGCGTACAGGAGTTGACGTCACTAATAATAGACAATTCTTGTTCTTTACTCTTAAAATGAAATTACAAAGAGTGTAGGCCTACAAATAGTAGGACACTGATAAGATAATGTTGATTTTGGCGGCATTTAGAGAGTTGTTGCAATCGGAATTTTAATCAGCAGACTCGTTGTTAAATGTGCTCAGTAATAGACCACTAGTAGTTTATGCAACGATTGTATAATGCATGCCTTTAAGCCACGAGTGAGATGTAAGTTAGAACACGAGCGAAGCGAGTGTTCTAAATATCTCACGAGTGGCTTAAAGGCATAATACAATCGTTGCATACACTATTTTATCTACGACCAACAATATACGACAACATTTCCCCCGAAGTTAAACAAAACTCATGACTTACTAATGATGGAATAGGTCAACTCAAATTTGAGGTTAGGCAAATAAGCAGACTGAGCTATGAATCGTTGTGGAACAATCAGCTGATGGGATAAGTAAACTCAAACATGAATCGTAATGCAACAATCAGCTGATGTGCGAATTGCGTAATTGCTATTATGACACTACTTCCGTCAAATGCCGAGCTCTCATTGGTCTAGAACCAGTACTCTAAAGTCGTCATTAGAGTACTGCTTGGTTTTTGGTGTTTTAATGTATATCATTATAATGTTTATCTACGACCATTGCAATAAGCACCAATTATGGTATTACAATAAACATTATAATGATATACATTAAAACAACAAAAACCAAGCAGTACTCTAATGACGACTTTAGAGTACTGGAGTCACTTTAGAGTACTGGTTCTAGACCAATGAAAGCTCGGCATTTGACGGAAGTAGTGTCATAATAACAATTACGCAATTCGCACATCAGCTGATTGTTGCATTAGGATTCATGTTTGAGTTTACTTATCCCATCAGCTGATTGTTCCACAACGATTCATGGTTCAGTCTGCTTATTTTCCTAACCTCAAATTTTAGTTGACCTATTCCATCATTAGTAAAAGTCATGAGTTTTGTTTAACTTCGGGGGAAATTTTGTCGTATATTGTTGGTCGTAGATAAAATAGTGTATGCAACGATTGTATTATGCCTTTAAGCCACTCGTGAGATATTTAGAACACGAGCGAAGCGAGTGTTCTAACTTACATCTCACTCGTGGCTTAAAGGCATTCATTATACAATCGTTGCATAAACTACTATTATTGTAATACCATAATTGGTGCTTATTGCAATGGTCGTAGACAAACGTGCATTAAAGATGAAATGCCTAATGTATGTTGCTCTTTTACTGCATTAAATTTAGCAGTAACGAACTAAGTATCTGAATTTGGCATAAGAGCATTTAAAAAAGAAATTGTTCCCATTCTCGGTCTAAATCCTGTATCATGCCAAACCGCAGCGCCAATTCCCTGGGAAGTACTCTAGAAAGCCTTACAGAACAAAACTAGCCTTGCGGTCGAGGAAATATACCTGGCAAGGTCGTTTCTTATCAGCAAGTGATAAGCTACCCGCAGGTGACGGCATAGTAAACACTCGACATTGAGTAACAGCAATTAGTCTGTTAATTACTATCACGTCTTCATCACGCCGACAAATACCATCAGCATTAGGACTTCCAGTTTTGTATCAAACTGTACGGAATATACTTTAATTTTCATTTTAGGAATTAAAAGTTGATATCACATCCGAAAACATTCACAAGTAGCACTGTACCCGTACATGAGTATATTTCCTTCTTCGAAAACGTCTCTCTGCTGTTCTCTTCACCACTCAACACACAGTCCATGTATTTCCTTCAGAGAGATTTGAAAGTAAAAATGCAATTAAAACTACATGTGCAAGTCAGTTCCCTACTGAAAAACTGATCGCGAACTGTATAAATGTATTCAAGCTAGAACTTCCGTACTGATTTGGTCAGCCGTGTTGGCGGGTGGAAAAAAGTGAGATCTCATCACATCATCGCTAATGTTTGTGTCGTTGTTGTTTATGTTTTAGTACACAACGAAATTTCTGCCGCAATATTGCAACAAACGTTATTTTGCGCAATACGAGACGTAATGTTGAATGCAACCTCCACAAATGAGAACATAACCTCACATCTGCGGCAAGCTTTGAGGGAGCCTTTACTGTCATATTTCATGTAAGGTTAATATAGGCTGTTGCAAGGCCACATTTGGCCTTGGCTGTAGTGTAACCTTGTTTGTATTTAATAATTTGTAGTTCATGAGCGAGCAACATAAACTTTCATATTCTGAATGTGTCTTTACTTAAACATGTATTTATATGATTTTATACAAAAAACTAACGCTTAATAATTCTGCACACCGCGCGCTCACTCACCAACAGTGGCTGACCAGCGCTATACCACCTGTGAATCCTGTCACGTACGAACAGAAAACATTTCTGCCAACCAGTCACCACTGCCACATAGCGAACGCCTTTCAACGTCATTGGAAAGTCCGCCCAGGCCGATGCATACCCAAGGTCCAGTAGTGAAAGTCCGCCGCCGCCCCCGCCCCCGCCGCCGCCGCCTCCACGCCCCCAGCGTCTATCGCACGGTGAAGGTAAAGTCGCGACTTTCACTGGATGCAGATTGCAGACCCGCGACCGCCGGGTGTGACGGGTGGTCGACCGTGCCTGTCCGGCTGGCAGCGACGGGCGATTTTGTTTCGGGGGTTGAAATTGGGAAGTATAGAATTTGGAGTGACCTATAAGGAAATGATAATGTATTTAGGTTAATATAGTAATGAAAGTTTGTATAGCTTTATTATGATCTGTCATAAATCATTGGAATTTCATTAAGAAACCAGTCTGAAGAATCACGTGGTCTTCGTTTAGGAACAAATTTTTACACTGATACTTCACTCATATTAACCACAGTACCTGGTGGACCGAGCCTTGCTCGGTGTTATTTCATGTTTACCAGTTCCACCAATTACTAACAAATATTTCAGTGTCATAAAATTGATAAATAGAAACCCTTTATTGCCCCATGAACTCTTCATTCCACTTATTCCTTGATAGCTGTAGATTCCAAACAGCTGTTATGGTTACTTAATTTGTTTACACTTTCCCTGTTTATTTCGTTGCTATCTTGGCAACTCATCAGGCCAATGTTAAAATTTCCAACTTTAAAATTCGTTTTATTACGTTATTAGATGTTCTCTGGCCAAGTAATCTGCATCAAGCTCGTTTTTGAGACATAAAAAACTTATTTCCAAACTTAGAAGGAAATCCTCGTAGCCGTTTTTGAGATGATTGTGCAAACAACCAACCAACCAAACAAGTAAGCACGCACGTACGCAAGATAACATTGCTCATATAAGAGTATAGGATTCACCCAAATGGAAGGCTAATTTGAATATGGTGGTGCAAATATGAGAGGTATAAATTAAATGTTAAAACTTTTATCAATTTCAACACTACTTTGAACATCCAAGCTGTAACAACAATAAGCCATTCATCTTTTGTACTCAAAATCGTGCAACAATAAAACGATATGGACCCAAACAATGTCGAATCTTGATCATAGGTGCAGTGTTGAATTAAATTAAATTAGCTGATAACCTCGGCTTTGCCCGGGAGATTCTTTCCCTCTCATTTGTACTTCCTTGAATTTGTACTCAAGATTTCCATACTCAGCGGAAACATCCATCACCAAAACACCGGGAAGTCCCCAAACATTCTTCACCCACCTCCCAACACATATCCCGTACCACATGAGAAAGTTCTCCCGCAGACCGACACAACCGCAGCCGGTGAGAGGTACGTACTCTTGCGTCAGTGGGGACAACGTACTGTAAAAGGCGTTGGACTGGATCCGCCGTACCGCACCGGCTCAGTACCACGAGAGTGCGGTCCGAGTGTTGTCGAAACTGTGCGGTGCGGATGTGCAGATGACGTCATGAAGTATGCATGCTACTTCCCCGCCGACCTCATCCGGAGTGACGACCCGAGGTGCGTGAAGACGTTGTGGTTATACACTTTATTTCAACGGTCATGGCTCTTAAGGGATTAGGAGACCGCGTTTGCGAGACCGAAGGTCCATTAATCTCTCAGGTGCCACGGCTTTTGAAATGGAGTATATTCAGCGTCACCTCATTGCGAGCTTGGAACACCTCAGCCAAGTCACTTAGAGATTGGGACAAGTGACGTAGCAAAGGCCGTCTGTAAGTCCAGTGCTGAAAACAGTCTGATATCCAGACTGGGCCACGTAATTTGACTCGACCAATAACTCAATTACACAGGGAATCAGCTGTTAGAGTTATTTCGAAGCTCGCAATGATGTGACGCCGAGTATTGTGATCTGACGAGACGGTAACAACGAACACCCAAGCTTGGTAGCAGCCGCCTTGGGCATTGAGCGTTCACTCCCCACCAATCTGATTTCGTAATGCCACATCTTCTGCAACTGATATTGAAGAAAACCTCTTCGTTTACATTTGAATTTGGTCTGAATTTTTAATTTTACATAATATACGGACTTTCTACAACCGTGCTCTACGTAAACATTAATCAAGCTCATTTTCGTATATGAAAAATGTGAGAGTTCAATCGATGTTTCTACTTAAATTAAAATATACTTCGCAGAATTAGGCCTACCTCCGATTTATAAATGTTTTCTAATGTTTCTTGGAGTGTTTGGAATATGAACGTATCGTAACGATGTATTTTTGTCGACGAAAGCAGTTGACCTTGCCTTAATTAGCTTTTAGCTAACGAGGCTTTCAGACAAGCCTGTTCTCACCCGTGGTTCTACGGGCCTCTGGGTACGACCAACTATGGGGATAAGTAGGAAAAAGGAGCTTTTATTTTATGTTCATTCATTATTGTATTTGTTTGGTCACCAATCATTCTTTGTTTTTTTCACAGATTTGACATATGTGTTATGGAATTTATAATTGTATCTCTCATTGATTACCTGCATCATCACTGTTAAAATGGCCCTTAAGAAGTTTTATGACAGGATATTTTTGACTTGAGACACGGAGAATCTTATTCTTATCTAAGAGAATCTTATCTTGAGACGGAGAGTCTTTATTTTACGTGCTCTGCACTACGCAAGGAGTTGCATTTTAATATTCTGAATGGGTCTCTGAATTCGAATTCAGAATCTACAGTTTGTAGTACTGTAATACAGATCAAATAGAATTCAGGATTGCATCATTGAGCAACATGATTCTTTTCGTAAATCCTATTGACTTTATAGATTCGTTCACTTCATTCATCAGGTTTTTATAAAGTTTTAGTTTTAAGATTAATGTTTTGTGGAGTTTCCTAGCAGTTTTAACGATACCCAACCCTCCTAGGTCAATTTACCATACAAATAGATCAGAATCCCCCTACCCCACCTACTCCCAAGCTCTACGACTGCGCAGTAGCCACTGACCACTTTATCCAGTCTTCACGCACGTACACCGACTCCCACTGTGAGCATACCTCGCATTGGCCACGGCATGAGTGGCCATTTGTCGGTTATGCGTTATGTATAGCACCCATTGCGCGCTACATTGAAACTCCAGAATATTCTAGAAAGAGGTGTCCTTAATACATAACGCTGGAATCTCATGAATTTACACCTATCGCTCATTAACCGTACAAACATTATGGACAGAAATTGAGATTACCAACCAAACTTAATGACAGAATATTAAGATTAATTTTATAATCAAACTTTGTTAAGCAGTCACACAGAGTATCAAAACTTTTGGAAGTAAAGTTAGACGTAGTTTGTTCATCTTTAGTAAGGCCTCTATACGCGTTCGAACAGTTGGACCACCTACTCCTGTTCCAACATGCCATTTTGAAACAGGCATAAATGTGAGATTTCCAGACTATAAATTCCATTTCGTCGAACATTTTTGGCTGCTCGACAACATGTTAGATTGTGTATGAGATCCTTCCCAACACCCCAACACCAACATCTTGGCCAGCATTTGGGCGTTCGGCTCGACGGTCTCGCCCAGCGAGGACATAATAAAATTTTATCATGTCCTCGCTGGTCTCGCCCACTAGAGCGGACTCCTGTCGGATCGTGATAGGGCTCTTTCCCAATGTTCTCCAACATGTTCGCCAAAAGGTTTGAGCGTGCAAGAAGGTCTTCAGTAAGCGGTGTGCATTATGAAGATCGACCTTAACACCTGAAGATGGAACGTTTTCTGAATAAAACAGGACGTCGTTCGAAACGTTGGTGATTTCCCATGGTTATTACATTACATAAGTCACGGTAAGGGTCATAAGGATAGCAGATTACGCCCAAGTCTATAAACGGCCAGATAAACCGTGGGAGCGTGAAGATGAAGGCTGTTTTGTGAGCAGTTTCATGCTTACTTATAGTCAGTGTAAAACATTGCACAATCTGTTTTAATGATTAAACAGAAAAAAATTGAACTCAATGAATTTGTTTATGTCCGATTTTTTGCAGGATTTAAGTTCATTGAGAGGCGTACAACTCATATATTGCGGTTACTGTACAATAAATCTAGGCTGTAATACCACAATAAGCCATAAGTTCCTTAATAACATACCGCCGTACATTACCGATATTTACATTTCACTTCCTCGAACACAATTTAATCGGTAAAACCACATTACAGGCTTAAAACCTTTACACATGTGTTAGTTCTTCTATGCTCTATGCTCAAAGAAATGTTCTTGAGAAATCTGTAAGGTTTATCCAGTGACCATATAGTACATTTTTATGCTATGTAGTCCCTGGGTTTATCCTAAGAACGTCACAACTTATACAGATTATTAAATTTATATCATCCAGCAATTGCAATACATTATATTTATATTAAACTGTGGGTCCTCGGCACGCCAGAGCCAGTGTACGGAGTCGGAGGGTCGCCCTGGGATAGTTCTCTGTTCCCCGCACGATTCTTCTCACCACGTCGCTAATTAGGGCCTTGTTTGCGCAGACTTTCCCTCCAACATCTCAGCCTTGTCTTGTCGTGGCACCTGCAGTCTCCACTAGCACACTTCTATCCTCGTCCTCTACTCTAGTGTAGGTTAGATCTGCATTCGTATTATACTTTGATATCTAAAAGAGCCGACAATTATTGATCATCTGACTTGCTAAAATTACAGTTTACTACAAGCCGATTTTTTCTTAGGCCTAAGATTGCTGTTGTGGACAGTCGTGGTACCTACAGTTTCGTATATTAAAATATAAAATAGGTTAGGTTATTGTGTGTTGATTTGTTAGTTTGATGTTAAAAAGAAATTAAAACATTAATTTTGATTCTGGAACCACAATCTGTTGTAAATGCTGGACCGGTATACAATGATGACTACAATCTGTTGTAAAAGACTTGGTGGTCAGAGGCTTGCTAAGAAAAATCTAAATAAGCTGAAAGATAGCCCAAAACTAACATTTTCGCTTCTTCAGTTTAAAATCAAAACGTAGCACGATGATTGTGTAAACAGTTTTGCAACTTCTTCTGAAACTCAGCAATTTTTAAGTACTAGCTAAGCTCCTATCTGATGCATTTTGAGGGATAACACGATATCGATGGATTAACATGAGTTTATTGCAGAAATTACCAGAAATAATTTAATTAAAAGTCGATTTAAAACTGTCATAAAGATTTGAATGAGCTGTGATAAAAATACAGACTGATAGGACGTTGAACCGCCGCAGCTGGGTGACCTGATTATTGCTGTCGAGAAACAAATGAACAAATTAAGTGTTAGTTGTTGCGGTGCGTTGTGAAAAATCAATGAAATTGCTGTTACATGAAATTAATTACTAATGTTTGGGTAATCCAGGCACAAAAACTCTTCAGTTTTTTTTGACGCATTAAGAAGTCAACTTGTACAACAGTGAAAAAAACATTATTCTCATACATGAATTATTTTTAGTTATAGTATAAAAGTTAAAATCTTCATAGAAACAAAACAAAAAATGTGCAATACATGATTATGATCTCAAGATTACCTATACAGTATTCGTTCAAGCTTTCTTCTGATGACTCCGCTCTATAAAAAGTAAAGCTTTGATTGAATCACGATAAATCTATCCATATATACATAACATGTATTATGTAATGTACACTGCAAGTGATGTAGAATTTTAGACGGCTATAGTCAAACCCTTCCTTGGACCTATATAATCGTCTACAGGAATTTCTTGTCCTGGTGCAAGAGCGCGCGGTCGAGCTAAGCGCGGATGACAAGGGTGTAATTGTAAGCCGATCCAGGATGCCGTACAATGCCGTGAGTCATCCGGCGACGACAACAAAGAAATTGCACCTCGGGGAAAAACTAACAGAGAACAATCAATCTTGTTCAATAACTGTTAAAGCAATTGCGGAATCAGCATTCTTTTGAATCCACAATTTGACTTATTGATATATATACCCTCGTCAAATTATACTACATGAATTAGGGTTGATGATGCAGTATTGAAATAGGGTTATAGAAGAGATCTATATATTTTGGGATTTGACCATTTCATGTTACGAAGGAAAGAAAAAAAAATATTGTCGAAATAGTTATTTCTGTTTTTTTAACGTCAAATTAGTCCACAATTATAAGTGGTACTGTAATGTGAGTCCATGAGAAGGGCCTAATTATTGAACATATATGAACGACTTGTTAGATATCAAATTCATTTGGCCTTGAATGTCATTACTCATTTTAGAATATGAGGATAAAAGGTTAACTTTTCTAAAACTTTAAATCCTCATAATTAGGTACAATTAACTGAGTAGCTATTTAAAAAATATTTATTTTTAAATATCAAAATAATTTTTTTAATATACTTTAGAGTGTTTATTAAAACAAAAATTTCCTATGTTCCCCTTCGAGAACGAAAATAATTAGGAAGATCAATGCAAAGTTGCATATCCACATACTGTATATTAACATATTGCTGCTTCTTTATCAAAACGAAAAAATAAAAATAAAATAATTCTCATTCTTATAGCAGCCGTAAACGTTCGAGTTTAAGATATTTCTAATAACGACTTTATCAAAGCTCTCTTTTCGCTTGTAAAAGATCATCGTGAGATAGTGACTAACATTTTCTCCGGGATATCGTTATTTATTTTTCCCACCGCGATGCCGCGAGGTTGTTGCCCCTGGCGGTGGTACAGCACAGCGGCAAGTTCAGGTATCAAGCAGTACTATATAAAGTTTCAGGCTGTATTGATTACGTAACGTTCCGTAGCGTGACGCCGCCCAGCTCGGTCGTAATTCATTCCAGACGAACTTTGTGACTAGCGTGCCAAAGATGGTGGGTAATTAGGGAAACTTTTAATGTACTGGAGATTTGACGCTGCTCCTACCTCAACTGCGATAAAAAAAACGGGATCAGGGACGGCGGTATGGGGCATTGGTTTTGGGTCCAGCGAAAGTTAAAAACTGGAAATAATTTTATGAAAGTTTGTTAAAAATGGATTCTAGGTTTAGTAAAATATGGTCCTTTTCTTATCAGATCGTTGTATATGAGTTGTACTGTGATACTATGAAAGATTTTCTTGTTTTCTGTTGTATCTATTACTCGGAAAGCAAAAAAGCGTCTTACTAAAAAGTACAAAGTTGCAATAGGCAAACATTATTGTCAACCTATATAACTCCCAAACAGAATCATTTCGATACACATTGAACTTATGTAATCCTTGCTGTCCTGGGGAACAAATAATTTTCTTTACTTTAATTTGCTCTTGTAAAGAAATAATTTTCTGATTGCTTTACTTTAAGAGCCAATTGCAAGGCGAATCTTCGTTACAGCTTTCATTTCCGACTTTGAAATCAACACGTCAGTCGTTCTCACGAAAGCGGAAGATATTTACACGCCAAACTCACTTTGCCGCAAACCGAAGGAAATTACCAAACTGCATGTCAGGATTGCAAATCATTTGCATAACTGTGAACCAGAGAAAGTAAGGGAGGGGGGTTTGAATGTTGTAGTAAAAATGTTATGAATTTCCGCCTGTACCAGCGATCAAAGAATTATATTATTCTTTGGTTACTGGCCTGTACGTAGACATATCGTTAACTCAATTTAAATTCTTCGTTTGAAATTCATTGTTGGCGATGGTGATTTTATATTTTGATTTGGATTTTTGCGGACATTTGCCATCACTGATTAGTAAAAAATGGTTTTTACTAATCAGTGATTGCAAATTTTCGCAAAAATCCAAATCAAAATATCAATTGAAATTGTTCGAAGTTTATATAAATTCAAGGTACAGTTGACATTGAAGTGTTAAGATCTGTAATTACACTTAATCTCGCGAAAAAAACAATGAGTTGGTAATTTTGTTATGTTATAGCACAGAGGAGAATCAAACAGAGGTGTCTTCTAATGTTGCGCTCAGTTGGAGTCGAGCGCTGGCGTCGAGGACTTATAAAAAAATACTTCACCATTAACGCCACGAGAGAGCAGCACCGTCGATGCCCTCTCCTAATTTAACATAACTTTAGCTAATAACTGGATGTAACTAGTAACTTAACTGTAGCTGGATTTAACTGTAAATATCAAGCACTTGGGCGCAATAGAAGACCCATTTAAAAGCTACCTCTGTTTGATTTTTCTCTGTGGTTATATGCTACTTCTAAAAAATCTAAATTATTTAGCACAAGTTATTATTTCCATCTTAATCCAAAAATAAATACTAAATAATGTTACATGACGGGTCACCATCACGCTCTTAAATTAAAAGCTTTCAAATTCATCCATCTCATTCGCAGCAAGCACGAGCTACTTACTTAGTCGGGTGTACTTGGTAATCATGATATTTTTGTGATTGTAGTTAGAAATTCCTGAGGAAAAACTTTAAAATAATTTTAAAAAATAAAGAAAGATAAAGGTAAAATACATTAATTTTTAGACACGCACGGAGTCTGTCAGTCTATGTATCACATAGTAAAGATGTTGTTTCCCTAACCAGTCACGTAGCGCCTTGTCATCCACTCGACAAGGACCTTGGGATCCCTGGGAGTGCCCATCAACCCGCCATCAGCCCATTACAGCGGGTATCCTCCGCCCGCAGCCAGGCTCGTCCTTCTGATCTCCTCTGAATGTTCCGTCTTTTCTTGGAATGGATTATTATTTTTTCGTTATACTGCTTCAAAAACAGATGTTTTTAATACATGTTTTCCGGACCTAAATACACTCTTTTTATTCCTAGGAATTAAAAGCTGATGTACTCGATACCAGCTGACTCTTTATAGTCCTAGGACTATAAAAGTCAAAAAGTGCCGAGTACGTCGTAATAATCGAACAATATTCATTCGATTACAAATAATCGAAACATTCATCGTTATTATCGAAATATTCATTGTTGTCAGTTTAATCAATTTGTAAAACTCGCTCATTTCACCAATCGATTATTACATGCGTTCGATACGTCGATAGTTGTTCATTGTTGTCAGTCTACCCTAACACAAATGAAACAGACAATCAGCTGATTGTTTCAAATAGCAAGAACAAGACGATGGCATGTTTTGAAGGCATCTTTAAAGGTAAACAAGCTGTAACATTTTGGTTTTCTAAACTAGTTTACGTATTGTATTGAGCAATATAACGAAAAATATAGTTCATCACACGGACCTAAAGCCTAAAGCTGCTTTTCGTTACTCGGTCATTTTTCAACCTCGGCTTACAGCCTCGGTTGTAAAACTTGACCTTGTACGAAAAGCGTCACTTTAGGTCCTTGTAATGAAATATACTATTAAATATGTGATTTGAACTGGTTTGTTGGAATAGCTCTCTGTTGATTGGGAACATTAGGTTTGTTGGGTCGAAGTGATCAGTTTCATAACCGTATCATGATTAAGTTCTTTGATCATTATACGAATACAAGACCGACTATGTATAGAAGATGCCAAGGGAAGACTGGTTCAGATCGCTCTATTATGTGTAACTTCGGGGTGGGTTTTTCAACCTAGTTTAAACTTAGTTTTGTTCGATGTAACATAACAAATGAACTGCATAAGATTTTTGAAAAGTATACCTTCTTTGCAATAGTCTTCCATACAGTAGTATAATTTACATCAAAGTTAGTAAACTAAGGAGGAACATATAATTTTAAAAATATATCCTTAGTCTTTGAGCGGTTAATAAGTTCATATGTATCGTGCAGTGTGCTGTAAAGTGATTCGTAATAACATCACTATTTTACAGCAGACACTAATGTTTTATTTATTTTTCAATAAGAGGGTATTGCGTTCTGCAATTGCTTAAAGAACGAGATCATGTGTATAATCACGGTATAGTATTACCTCGCGTTAACAAAGATTTCTTTGACAAAACTGAATCAGCCCAACTAAAGTTGAGTGAGTTAGGTTTCGCCCCATTATTTGACGTGGACTGTAATTTGACAGGTCAAAAGCAGCCATATTTTCAGCGTTTTCAGTTTTGAACGATCAGTTTTTTTTAATTTTCAACATTCTGGTAAAAAAAAGTAAAAAGCACGTTTCTCTCACTTTACCAAACTTTCCAGATCCTCATCACCCATAACTCCCTCAGATCCGCAAGCAGCCAGTCCCCTGCCCGGCAGTGATCTACCGATCTACCCAGACTACCTCAATACCCGGAATGATCTCTCCACTCCCGTGCAACCCGACACCAGACGCCCCGGTGTCGCTGTCGACCGGTCCGCAGCTAGGCTGTCCGCTGGCATTTCGCAAACTCCGCGGTATGGGCTCGCCAAACTCCATATCGGTACAGCGAGAACTGGGATGGACTGCAGTGTCTACTTACATCGCAGTTTATGGTCGATAGGTGTGGTTGTTGGACGATTTCTCGGTGGTCTTTTGTCTTTCGCGGTCAGGTTACTGAAGTGACCTTTAGCAGATTGTGGGTGGTATTGGTTGCACTGCAGAAAATTGACAGTATGTTTTGGATAAACGTCTGTAGGGTAGAGACTGTCCGCTGGCATTTCGCAAACTCCGCTGTATGGGCGTATGGGCTCGCCAAACTCCATATCGGTCCCGTGCACTTGGGATGGTCTGCAGTGTCTAGTTACATCGTAGTTTATGGTCAATAGGTGTGGCAATTGGGCGACTTACAGTATGGGTGGACTTTTGTCTTTTGCGTTCAGGTTTCCGACGTGACCTTTAGCAGATCGTGGGTGGTAAAATAATGGTTACATTGCGACATTGCGGAAACTTATCAACATGATTTGGATATTCGCAGTTGAGATGTACTTTAAAGATTCGCGTTTGAAACTTGTTTGTTCGTTTGTTTTCTATTTTTTATGTTAGTGAAGGTTTTACCACGAGTAAAATAGAACACGGACCTAGGTATACAAATATTTGAGCAAATGCAAAGGCACTGGTGAAAATATATTTTCCTAGCATGTAAACTAAAGTACCTCTTTAATCTTTGAGCGGTTTCACACAAATTAAATACATCAAAGAGTTTTTCGCCTAGTTCGGTTTTTAAATACAGTACCATCTCACTCAAATTCTGTCATAACGAGTTCTTATCTGAACGCATTACTCAATTAAGGAGAGTCTTCCTTAAGACATGTTGTTTATTTATCAAAATTGTTCACACCTACTTAAGTCATGCCTCTGGAGGTTTTATTGCACCACTCAAACGTTTAACACAGTTTCAGCAACTCTTAGTTTTCTTATCAATTACAGAAAGCCCAGATAACGTAATGAAACTTTTATCTTCATCAAATAGACTATTTTACCGGCTACGTTCAATGACCTGTAATCGTCAAAATGATCAAAAGGTTTAGATCAGCTCACTTCCATCTCTGCTGTATCTCTTTCCTTCACATCTAAAGAAACTAGACTTGACCTTTACTAGACGGAACGCGTTTTACTCATTATTTCGAGCTGGAGCTAAGTTGCCGTGGCATTGGCGAAAAGCCATCGGTGAAAGGCGGGATTTGAACTCGGACCTCCGGAATCGTAGTCCTGCTTTCTAACCCCACCTGCACTTCAATATCACTTGGCTGTAATTAATTATTGTTTTACTTATTGTCACCTTTAGTTTGATTGTAATTTTTATGTTCTCTCCGGATCAAATTAGAAGATTATACAGGTCAAATCCTTAATTTTACGGCTACTTTCATTTTTATTTTACGAGTCTTGTTTATTTGTTTTTCTTTTCAACGTTTTTCAAACTGCCCAACGAGGCAGCATCTGCCGGGGGCACCGCCGGACGCACGGTCGGGTGGGTACTGCAGCCACACAACACAACAGGTGGCTTGGTTACAACAGCTGTTTCGCACCTGACTCCCGCCGTGGCGGCATGACATCAGCTGACGGTTTTAGCCAATATATCCACCGATGGCGTCATCCCGCCGATTGTTTGGACTAACGAATTTGTTGTCTTTGTTTCAAGCAAACAATATGCTCACAGTTGTATATCCTACTATCCAAAATAATGCTTGCTCCATCTAAAAAACCAAAGCTTTTTAAACTAGAGCTTGGCTTGATAGTATACGACAGTAATAAATCTCTTCTACAGTAATAAATTATCATCGATTGGCTTGTTAACGAACAAATCCTTCCTCTATACGAACTTATCAGGTACAGGTTCTCGTTCTGTGAAAAATCCTCAGCTGAACATTAAATAAAATTACGAAAAATTGTTACATCCATTTTTTTGCCTTCAGTGGCCTTGGCATGTACAAAACAATTGAAAATAGTTTATTCGGTCTTACTCGTTTTCAACGTGAATTTTCAATCTCGTTAACCTTTTTGAAGTAGGCCTACACAAACAATACTAGCGGTAATTTTGACATATGATGAGAACAGTCGTTATCGTATTATTTTAAAGTTATTATATTATATTATATTATATTAAAGTTACACGTTTAAAAACGCTCAGGAACTTGCGTTCTTATTCGAATAGCTAACACAATGAATTGTTTTCTCTCACTCAAAGTTTGTTCCCATGTCTCAGACAGCTGCCAATGCGCAACTAGGCTGAGTTATCACGGACCTGGAGGGGCTTGCCTCACTGTGTAGCGCAATGTTGTCGCGCGCTTGCCACTGAGATATGGCGATAATGAAGTGACTGCTTGCGCATACGAACGCTCATAATCTGCTGTAGATCTCAGCTCGGCGCCGAGGTGAAATGTTCTCTTTAAAACCAATAAGCAACGTTGTCTCTAGACTTGATGGCTCAGAAAGTTGAAGACTGCTTGGAACTCTTTGGAAAAATAAGTCGATTAGTGTATATGTATAATGGGTTCGTTATCTAAACTATAAAAGGTTACAACAATATTAAGATGAAAAACTACTACCTACTAGTTTGTTGGTTTTAGGAACAAACATTTTTCATGCCCAGTTGCAGTTGGTTGGGCATATACCTCTTCATAAATGAAAGAAATAATTGTCCATAGGATAGTGAAATGACCTGATGGCCCATGGAGGGAGATATAGGAAGGATAAGGCCTACATATTAAAGTTTATTCCTTCTATACTAACGTTGATCCTTCAGTCTACTTTGCCATTGAGTGAAATTCGTGATCCTCACACCTCAATAGCAAATATTAAAGATACAGTAGCCCCAATGGAGTACAGATAAATTTGACTTTACTGGAATTATATACCCTCTGTAATCATTGAGTATACATGAACTCTAAAACTTCAATGCTGTAATCCTATCCTATGTAGTAGCCCATCGGTACAAAGTCCATATAATTATCAAACTTAATGTAGGTCAGGGTAACCTCACAGTAGTGATGTTTTGCCTCATCAATTGAACGAAATGGAAGTAAAGTTGTGCAAAAAAGGAAGTGTCGTTTTCAACCTATTGTTGGAGTAGGCTGAATGGCCAAACAGCGATGTTTGCTGACCCACTTAAATCTCCGGTTAAACTAAAACTAGGTCAGTTGACATAGTATTGGGGAAGCAAAACACACGTGAACAATAATTAGTTACGATTTTCTGTGGTGTTGTGGAACGCTATCAGGTTGCAGACTAAAGTTCTACTACGGTAGTTCTTTGTTTGAAATTCATTCTTGGTGATGGTGAGTTATTGTTGTGGTGTAAACGAACCGTCTTCTGGTCTTCCGCCTTCAGGTGGAAAAGAACCCAGAACATATCAAGATTAGTATGTAAAACACAGCCAGAATCAGATTCCAGATCCCGAAACGTCGTGAAACTTATTTTTACTAATCAGTTATGGCAAATGTACGCAAAATTCAAAATCAAAACTATGGTAATGTTAGGGGTTCTCTTTATTTCCTGTTGAGCCACGTTAATTATCAGCTCAATTCTAATTTTCAGTTTAACTAATTAAAATTAAAATTGTTTATAATTAGGTTATCCTGACGTATTGTTGGGTTTTTCCTAGCGATTACGATAACAATTTAAAAAAGTCCCGACATATTTCCTTTACGGAATAGGAGTAAGTGAGCATCTATACAACTAAAGACCTAGAAGGAACGTTTAAAAAGATACAGGACATTTTTAAGGCTTGAAGTGAGTGCGATTTTGATTTTTTATGATCTAAAATCAATTGACCAATTCATTAATGGTGTAAATATTTCAAAATGATAATTTTGTCGATATTGGTTTCCATGGCTTTTACATACAACCAAGTGTTTCCTAGCGATTAAAACAAAATTTTAGATTTGTGAACGAAAAATTTCCGAGAAATATCCGATAACCGAATAAGAGCATCTACAACCAAAGACCTCAAAGGAACGTTTAGGAAGAAACAGGACATTTTCAGGGCTTGAAGTGAGTGTAATTTTGATTTTACATGTATTGAATTCAGTTAATTATTTCAATAACATAATGGTGTGTTACGTTTAATTTGAAAATGATGAATTTAAAATGATAATTGTGTTGCAGCTCGGTGGATGGTGGGGACATGAGGCTCAACGGCGGCCGGTATGAAGGATCGCTGTCTTCCTCCTCCACCACTGAAGCTGGTGAGTCCATTCTATATCACTGTATTTATTCTGATTTAAGGGATTTGTTTATCCGATTGTAGGTGTTTTTAGCTCTAGAGGCAAAAACTGCTTGACGAGATCGTTGTCTGGTTTAAATTCATGTTGTCGAGTGATCCTTTATGACCCTAAAAGGCACCCGGATTTGACCCTCAACGGGTCATCTTCTGGGGAATGTCGTATCGTCTTTATCTTGTACTTACGAACATAGAGATATTTTCGAAGGAACGAGAAGACGACGTCGACGTACGCCTGAAGATGACACCTAGAGGGCCAAAACCTGTCGCCGGACATAAAAGGATCACTTGACTAACTCGACAACAGGCATTTAAGCCAGAAGACGTTTTGGTCGGTGATTCGGAGGCGTATTCATAATAAAAACTAGTCAGAAACACAAGATTGTCTGGAATTTCGCTATAGAAAGGTTTAAAAATCGTAATAATTATCTGGTGGTCCTGGGCAAGTATTTCTTGGCAAACTGTACTTTCTGCTGTGCTGTGGGTATAGTGAACTACGTGTTATACATATGTGTATTCATTGGTGCGTTACTGATTTCAAGTGTTTGACTAGGGATTCGCATAGCTCAAAACTCTTTTAGCGTAAGATATTACATTTTTTCCTTTTAACACGCATTTCTTAAATTTTCGCGCATCAGGATATAGTAATTTAATATTCAGAGTCGTGATCGTGGGGTCGTGTGATGAGAAGACATCAGGCGATTCCGTCATTTGAAAGCAGGAAAACAAACAACTCGGTGCTTTCAGTAGGCTTGTAACTCAGAGATTATTATCTCCCCGAGATAATATAACTACATAAATCAGTAATATAAGGATAATCCCATAATTTGTACCCAGAAATTCACTCAGCCTAATGTATTTCTCCGCCCTAGCAACAATTAATTATAAAAAAAATAGTATAAACTTTGAAAGTCCTCACCTCGAAGCATTCCAAATATTGTGAACCTCCTCCTTAAACTGTGATTCCGCTACCGTCCCTTCAATAAGTGAATGATTCGCAACGTAATTCATGGAGCTAAATTGTTTCTTGACTACCTCAAGGCCATCCCAGTTCACCAATACCCATCACGAACCTCTGAATATCCCCCAGCCAGGCACGCCAGGATGGCACGGCATAGTCTATGGTCTAATCTGCTTTCGGCTGGGTTCCCCATCACGAAGTGATCTCTCATTCTTAGACGCTACAGTGTGTATGACCGACAGGCTCTCTTCATCAATGACAGACCTCATACAAAACGATAGTAGTCATGTCCTCATTCCAAACATGCCAAGAATCGTTTTCTTTTACTGAGATCCGCCGATCATGGACTATGGACCACTCTACTTCCGGCTGGATTTCCCATCAATTGATCTCTCGATTAGCAACGTAACTCATTCGGTTTAATTGTTTCTTGACCACTTCAAGGTCATCCCCGTTCACCACGATCTTCTGAATTTCCCCTGCCATCAGGTATGCCAGGATGGCACGGTATGGTCTAATGTCCACTCTGCTTTCGGCTGGGTCCCCCATCAAGTGATCTCTCGATTTGCAACTTAATTCATGCAGATTTATTGTTTTTTGACAACTTCAAGGCCATCCCTGTTCACCAATACTTACCACTACTCACCATCTGAATATCCCCAGTCAGGTACTCCGGGATGGCACGGCATATGTCTTCTGTTCTGCTTTCGGCAGGGTTCCCATCACGAGGTGATCTCTCATTCTTAGACGCTACAGGGCGTTTGACCGACAGGCTCTCTCCATCAATGAGAGACCTCACACTCATAGACGATAGTAGAGTCCGTTTGTCCTGTCCTCATTCCAGATATGCTAAGGAACATTCTCTTTAACAGAGATTCCACTATCGTCCCTTCAATAATTGAATGATTCGCGACAAAATTCATGCAGCTAAACGGTTTCTTGACCACTTCAAGGTCATCCCTGTTCACCACTATTTACGACCATCCCCAGCCAGGTTCGCCAGGATGGCACGGTATGGTCAATGGTCTATTCTGCTTTCGGCTGGCGGGCTGGGTTCCCCATCAATTGATCTCTCGATTTGCAACGTAATTTATTCAGCTGTATTGTTTCTTGACCACTTCAAGGTCATCCCTGTTCCCCACTATTCACGACCCTCTAAATATCCCCAGCCAGGCACGCCAGGATGGCTCGGCATAGTTTATGGTATATTCTGCTTTCGCTGGGTTCCCCATCCCCATCAAGTGATCTCTCGATTTGCAACGTAATTTATTCAGCTTTATTGTTTCTTGACCACTTCAAGGCCATCCCTGTTCACCAATACTTACCACTACTCACCACTAGAATATCACCCAGCCAGGTACGCCAGGATGGCAAGCCTTGGTCTATGGTCTACTCTACGTTCGGCCTGGTTGGCGAGGGTAATGGCGCGCGGAGAATGGGCCATTCGTGCGTCGCTCAGACGCTGCGGAGATTGATCCTGCAGATCTGGGCCGGATTATGCTAATCTCCGTGATTAGATGGAGGCTGCATCTCCACAAATGTCTGCGTTCGCCGTCTCCAATGTTAAGAATTGGAGCAGTTTGTTGTTGTGGAATTGGTAGAGTGAATTTTGTGATCATGGCAATGTAATCGACTAGAGTTTACATTGTTGGGTAATTCCGGTCTCTACCAAACTGTTGCCAGTTCGTACAGGTTATCAATTCTTCGTGTAAATATACCATCAGACTATGAGGTTTGGATACTACAAAAGTTTTCATCACATTATTATTGGATTTGATATAAATAATCTTTGATTCATTGCTCATCTTGCTGCGGTGCGTATTACCTCTACCTGTTCCGTTCGAGTTGAAGATGATGCCCAGTCCTGGAAATATTAAGCAAAAAAAAAATAATAATTCTCTCGTATCAGATTCCCATTTTTCCAAAAAGCACCAGACGTTTATTATCACTTACATTTTTAGTAATACCAACAATGTCAACAAAAAATATCCTTTCCTGTCAAATAGTGCGGATTCATTTTTCTTTAATGGGTCATTAAAAAAGGTTTGTATTCTTGAACGCAGTTCCCTGTTTTTATAAGAATCTTGTAGCCTGTATGTGATTTTTTTTCGGATCATCAGCCAACTTAATTTCCTCCTAGCCTTCCTGATATAGCTCGCGGAGTCAAAAATAACTATAACAGTTGTCAATAAATTACCGAAGTGTAATTTGCTTCCTAAAAGGTTCGTACCAATACCTCAAAATAAATTTTAAACTGCCGCTCTAAACTCTCTGTAGTTTGTTTCTCTTATCAGCTCACTATCCCTTATCAGTAAAACCTCCACAAAGTATGCAGACTAAACGACTTTAACAGCTGATTCATCAGCAATTCCCCCTCATCATCACCCCGCTCGCTACCTGACGGTGCCACAATAGCCGATAACTCCGCCTGATTGTCCGCGGACGTGCCCGGGGTGCCGACCAGGCGGATGTCCCCCCGACCTTGGCGCCGACCTACCAGAGCCAGCGGGGCGGAGGCGAGGCGACCGCGACGTGACAAAGACAGGAAGCGGCGGACGTGACGGCGACTGTGACGGTCCTGCGAGGTATTGGGTCGGTCGGCTCCGGATGTACTTGAAGGAGAAGGAGAGGTTGTAAGTGAGAGTGGAGTCAGTGCTGAAAAAGATTTTACGAACTTATAGTAGCAGGAAAGTCACCCTGTATTGTTTTCACCCGTGATGGATAACTCGTTCATACCTATCCCAATTTCTTAAATTCGCTTTTTGATTTACGGGAGGGCCTGCCCCGTCCAGACTTTCTACCTGTTCCTTTCTAAGACATATCCTATACTCTGGCATGACGCCGATGGCCCCTACCGGATTAGGCGACCCTTCGCAAACACAAAAGAAACGCATTGTGTAGTGGCGATAACGCCTAATCCGGTAGGGGCCATCGGCGTCATGCCAGAGTATAAATACGTGCACTAATGGTTAAATTCCGCTCTTCTTCAATATCAATATTTGTTGATCAAGAGCCAAAAGCTGATTTAAAAATAGTGACAAAGTTCTTAGCAATTTTAGTAGCCTAAGTGGAAACTGATAATTATTTAATCATAGAGCCAATTTTTACTATTCGATAACAGCAGATGTGGCAAATTAAGGAATTCGGAGATTGTAATTGGTGTCAATGTTTGATTTTGCTGCAGCTTACCCTTTTCTGAGAAAGCGCAGAGTAGTCTATCGATATACCATCGGTAAGTTTTTACCACTGATTTCGAAAACGACTAAATTCAAAGCCAGTCAATTAGTCAACAATGTTGAACTGGAAACAAAGCGCCCGTATCGTTTACAAGTGACAGGTGAAGTGATATAATGTAGCTGTAGCAAGTAGGAGTGAGTGTGGGCTGTAGGATAATCTTGACTTGTCAACACTCGCTATCTTTATTGGCCGGGGTCCCAGTCACTCAGTTTTTGTTGTTTCGCCAAACAATGTCCTAAATTTCTCATTTCTTGACATAGGACATTGAGATATGAGACTATCGCTGGCCTAGATACAAAAGGCGTGACTTGTTCAGAGGTGTTGGTTAGTGGAAAACTTAGGGAAAGTGGGAAAGTTAAAGATCTTCTACTCTACAAATGCCATTGGTCATTTTTATTTACAATTGTATTAATTAATTTATGGTTGTGTTCTGTGCACTACCTTATTTAATGTCCTGAAGATTCAAAATACGACCGACTCAATCGTTTATAATTGAATTTCAGAAAGGGTGCAAACTGCAGTTTCTGCTTAAGGACGTCATGAACTTTTTGATTCATTGCGCGGTCACCGTTTGAGAAAGTGTTTTCAGAATCAGAAAATCACTTATAGTAGAGAGCACGAAATAGGGCGGGCGGCAAAAACTGTAACTCGTCAATCGTCTGCTAAACCTCAGCTGAAATGGCTAAATGAGAAATGTTTTTGTTGAACAAAGAAAACTTTGGTTTCGTTTTTCAGGGTCATTTACGTGTCAATTTTGTGTTTACTTTAACATATATTATCATATAGTTAGTTAACTACTCAACAAAATAAAAAAAACATTAATTTCGCCAGCAGCACACTCACTCACCCGCCCTGTTTGGTGCCCGCGATTATAGGGCTGCTTCTCAATAAGTGACGACGAGTTTCATGTTGCCTATCTCATGCAAACATTGGCCATTCTTGAAAAGTCTGAACACCTATTAATGAAAAACAGTTTTTAAGTTACTATTCGGTAATTTAGTATACAGTACATTGTTGAGGGTTCAATTACTACTATAGTGCGAAATCGAGAATGCAGACTCCAATCAATATCCATATATTCTATACATTCCTGCTCCAGTTTCGCAGCTGATCAAAACAAACTTGAGAGAAAAAATGTTTCAGGACGTTTCTTCACCGCGGATCCAACCGCCCAGCTTGGGCGTTGTTGCTGTTGAGTCTCCCGCCCATTTCCTTACCGGGACTGTAATTTCCCGGCAAAAATAACATCCATCATCCACGGTCCGCCGACGGCGGCCCTTCCGACACCTTACGCTAACAAAGTCTCTCTTGTCCCTTCAAACTTCAAAGTCAAGGGAGGCGGCGTTCTGCTTTGATTGTCTACATGTTGATTGTTCATCGTTATCCGTGCCATGTTACAATTGAATCGTTTATTTCTGAAACAGCATAACCAAATTTTTTTAATTTTAGGGAAATTAAAAAACTTTTTTTTAAGTAACAAACATTTTAATTTAGTATTTTTTATTGTTAACTACCGAGGTTTTTAAAGTCCTGGATGTTGGTCTTAATCATCAATGTTGACACACCACTGAAAAAATATTAAAATTTTTTCACTTATGTTGTTTCTGCAATAAACGCTGTTTTCAAAACAAATTATGTTGGTTTACTAATTTTCTGACAGATTTGCAGGTTTGGACTTATTAAAAAAAAAAAACAGAAATATAAATGAAACACTTTATTTAATGATAGAAACTATTAACAAATAAACGTCAGAATATTAGTAAACCAATATAAATTGTTTTGAAAACAGCGTTTTTTGCAGAAACAACATGTGAAAAAATTTTAATATTTGTTTACATTAACTAAACAAACTGTACTCCACTGACCTACAGAAAGAAAGTTAAGAGCACATGGGCACGATGACAGATAGGGTTGCCAACATCGCTCTACATAAAAAATTCACCCCGAGTTTGTTGCAGAAACAACACAACTGCCAGTCACTTCAGTGGTTTCTGCACTAAACGATGCCCAGTGGTGAATTCGATGCCCAGTTTGAAGCCCTATACGGTTGGTCGCAGTTGTGATGTTTCTGCACCAAACGATGTATTTCATGTTGTAGATACTGAAAATACTTAAAAGTCAAAAAAAAAGTTGGTTATGCTGTTTCTTAAATAAATGACTCAATTGTTCTTACTGCCTTGTAACTATTGTACCTGGTGAACCGAGCCTTGCTCGGTATTATTTAATTTCATGTTTCCCAGTTCATCCAATTACTATAAAACATTTCAGTGACATATTTTTTTAAATACAGTACTCTTTTTTAATTGCTAAATGCATCCTTTATACCTCATGATGTATTTTTCCTTTATGGATATTGCATGATGACCTCTTTAGATGTGACTGTAGTTTGTTGATTTTGGAGCCTCACTATGCCTAAAATGTACGTTAATTTCCATAAAATTTGGGCTTCAAAAATGTTTAATGTCAACCTCATTACATATCAGGATCACACACTAAAATATTATTCTAGTTTTACATCGAAATGGGGTGTTTTTTAGGGTGTAAACCACTTGTTTGCGCTGCAGTTTAGATAGAAATGACCGGTTTGTGGTGATTTAAGGCGACAATAACTATGAATTTAACGAGAGTTGGTCGCAGATAAACTGCTGTTTAACACGCTACGGTACGTTTTGTTTCTTATTACCTTTTAAATCTTTACGTTTATTGTTAAATAACTACTTCATGCCATTTCAGTATTCCTGGTTGAGCAACATTAAATAGTAAACCAAGTAGTCTTGACATTCGACGACAATTATGTTACATAGGTCTGATTCCCATCTCGAAATTCCTTGCACAGATTAAACCTACTCTAAATCGACGGTAAACATTAAACATAAATCCTGACCAATGTTTAAAAAAGATCTCTTCCATCCCCTCAACTGAAAAATGGAACAAGATAGATAGATGGATCGATAGATTCCAATTTGTGTATGGTTTTCTTCAGTGACTTACGGTAACTGTTGCACCGTGTATGCACTCGGTGCAACAGTTACCGTACACTACATTGCGTTTGAAGCGTGTACGGTGGATCTCCAGTTTTTTAGCTTACGTACCAAATAGAAACTAGCTTTTCGAGCCTACTAATGACCGATGGAGAGAAGTAGAATCTCGTCGAAGTGCCGCAAGAGAAATGCAGATCCAGGGGACCCCATTACATCGACAGGCTCGGCCTTGACCAACGGCGTTTCGAATTTGCATTCCTGTCTGTCGTCATCAGGTCTGGTCGAGCCGGTCGGCGGCTCGCAGTCGATTCATGAGGTCTAAATCCCTCTCATTTAACCTAGACGATTCCGGTTCTATGATCGGGAGCACCAAATAAGGCGGGCGAGCAATTGTTTACGCTCTAACAAAATTAGCGTTTATTATTTGTTCAGGTAGTTAATCGACTATATGTTCATATTTTTATAGTAAACACACATTTATACACGTAAATGACCCTCAGTAACATAAAACAAAGTTTTGACAGTTCAACAAAAACGTTTCATTTAGTAATTTTAGCTGAGGTTTAGCAGACGATCTGATGAGTTTTCAGTCGTCTGCCTAATTTTGTGCTCCCAATTATAGAGGCGTTGAGTCGTAAATGTCAACTTGTTTGTGTTGACTTCCATAATTTGTATGCTGTACTTGTCTTTTATTTATTCAAAGGCAATCATTTAGAACTGTATCAATTTTAATTATTACTTTGGATTAACAGATTTTCGCTCGTGATCTCGCTGAGTATTTTTTCAATTCCAAAACTCCAATGTGAAGGTTTCTATTATTGGGAGCACGAAATGAGGCATAGGTGTAGCAAAACTGTACTCTTCAAATCGTCTGCTAAACCTCAGCTGAAATAATTAAATGAAATGGGTTTGTTGGACTGTTAAAACTTCGCGTCTTCGAGGACTTTTCGTGTAAATTTGTATTTACTTTAACAAATTTAAATATATAGATGATTAACTACCCAAACAAACAATAAATAATAATTTTGCCAGCAGTGCATTAGTGCATTCACTCACCCGCCTTATTTGATACTCCCGGTATTAGAAAATTTGTTTAACGGTTCTTTTCTCAGCACGATTGAAAGAATTCCTTCGTAATAGTGCAAATCTGTTGCGATTCGCATTACTCTCCGGGCAACGCTAATTCAGCAGTGCTCTCCATTGTGCGCGGCCGGAGCGTAACGGGGGCGACTCATCTTTTAATTTAAACACGAAACACGTCGACGGAGCGGAACTTGCTCTACAATAGAATACATTTTTTCCTTCGCCTCCAAAAAGTATATACGTTGAAAGCCAACAAACTAACAAATTGTACACGTGATACCACATACAAAACACATAGCATTGCTTGTGGATCCTTGAAGGTTTATATAAATTGTTTGTAATAATAATTTAAAATTTAGTTATACCTATTAGTGAAGCTATAACCAAGTGCTTCCCCAAACCAAAACGTTTTAAGCTTTGGAAGAGCTCATGGCTCCCATAGGTGTTTCTTTTTGCTTAACGCGTGCTCAACGATTGATATTTGTTCTCCCAGTTTGTATCACGTAAGGTAATTTTCATAACCTCCCTTAACAGTCTTTATTATGGTCATCCATGGTTATTGTCTTAGCTGTCGATCTCAGAAGGTACTATATTTAGACTTTGATTTGAAGAACGTTATATTTAATATTACAATAGATAATTTTTTAACGATATAGGCCCTAACACAAGTTTTCCTTCAAGTCTCCAAACATTTTTATCAAGTTTTGCTTTATAAACATAGGTTGGATTTATAGATACATAAGTGGAAATCCGGTCTTTGTTTAGAGAGTTGTTTAGGTTTTACACATCCAAACAATCAAAACGTGATGTAAAACCCGGAAATGCTCGTCTGCTTCCGGACTGGTAGCGATTCAAACAGTTCCGACACATTCCAAAAACGCTTTGCTCGATGTCAACTTTTACCAGGCTTCAATTGCCTAGTAGTAGACATTCTGTCAAGTGTTTACAGAAAGTTTTAAACGGAGGGAAAGTTCGGATTGCGAGGCGAACAACTTAATCCGTTCTCAACAATGACAGTTGAGTCGTGTTCGCTGTTCGCTGTCTTGTTAGGTGGATTCATTGCCAACTCCCGGGGATTCCGTGTACGTCTCGCCCTTGAATTGTTCATGATCGCTAGCGTGACTGAAGATATACAGGTCGCTTCAAATAACTTGGTCACTTGGCCCGTGTCCATTAGACTATAATGTTAACTTTAGCATTGGTCTTACGGGCGGCCGAGCCAAGTTACTTGATTTAGACTATGCACTTTCCGGTGTGAGAAGATCTGTTGTTGAATCTCCAACCAATCCTGCTATTGATTTTTCTAACCTTAGGCTCCGTGTGGAGTATCTATGTGCAATAAGAATGCACCTACTCTAGACTCTGGGACGCAACGATGGCTGCGTGTTTTAACCGCAATATGAGCGAAGAATGAGCGTGAGAAGGATGAGATGAAAATCTTGTTACTGACAAAGACCAACTGATTAGTTTTGATAGGATTATTAATTAATATCCCAATTTAAATGAGTTCAGACTTAAACTGTCACAATATTTTCTCATGATCTTGCTGAGGATTTGTCTGCGGCTATGGGACAAGTATAAAGTTATCATTTTATTGTAGATTATATCTTAATTGAGCTTGAAGGCATTACGAAAAAATCCCGTTATTGGCATAATCGCGATTACTAAACTAAGGAAATAAAATCACGCAAATACTTTTCTCCTGACATATTTGTGTGTTATGCCGGTGCGACACCACCATCTGACCGAATTCACGACTGGTGGTTTTGTCAAACAACCTAAAATCTTATACAATATAGGCAACTCCCATCGTTCCAAACAGTGTTACAAGAATTGTAGCGACCGCCGCGACGCCGCGACCGAATTGTAAAATGTCATTCATCATCGGACCGAATTTAAAGCTGCATTAAACGATCGATTAGGAATCAGTGCCATCTGACAGAATGATAATCTTTATATTATATGTATTACCAAATGGCTCTGTAAGAGATCTGTAACGTACAAGGGCTGTTTTTTTTTTAACCAGTAAGTTGACTATTATATAACTTATTCATACTAAAAGTAAGCTAAATTCATACAGCTGCTCTTGGTCGCTTCACATCCCCAACATCTTATAAAGTTACAAATTATTCTCATGCAGAAAACCTTAAAATTCATTTTTTACACTACGCTTTTCCTTTTTGTCCCCAAACAACAATGTTACGAAGGTAAGTATAGTACGAGTCAAATAACTTGGCCCTGTCCGCCCATAAAGCTAATGTTAATTAATTTTAGTTCTTGCTTTGGACGGCGTGGTCCGAGGTATTTGACTCAACCTATATGTCCCATGTCCCTATTCACATGAGGCGCGGGGCGTCGCGCATGCGGCGTGTAGTCATGTAGTCATGCACGGCGTGACACCGCCACACCGCCCGGTCACGCCAGTCACATGTCACGCCTCGACGTGACTGCGGAATGCGCCGCGACGTCGCACGTCGCCCATCTCGGGCGTACTCGATCCGCGCCGGAATTTCGGGTACTTTTGACTGCATCGAACCGCGCCTCGGCGCGCCGGTCATTAAGGAGGATTAGGAGGGTTGCCTCGCCACCCGGCCAGGTAGTCGCTACGGGACTGGGGAAAAAGGGAATTATGTTTTTCCCTGCGTCCTGTCAGTGGCAGTAGCTGCAGTTTTCTTACTGCCGTCGACCGCTTTTCCTATCAAGTCACAATAATTGTTCCTGTACCAATATCACAAGCAGTTGAAATATATATGATTAATATTTCCACTCAATGTACCAAAGAACAGTGATTACCAATTAGAATTCCTTGTTGTTAGGTTTGTATCTTATAAACTACCACTTCGTTGGGCTTATATATATTTAAACTTTGGAACTTAAACCAATCGTTGCCATTATTTAAGGACATATGAATAATGTTGCTTCAATATTTATACGTCTTTTAATTACTGTAGACTGTAAGTGACATTCCAATTGAATATACTTACAGAATTTAACTGATAGATAAATTTTAATTGTCTGGTGCAAAAATCTTATATAGGTAATTCATTAAAAACGGAACATTTAAGCAATAATTGTAAAATAATTTAACTGAACAAAAGATAAGTAAACAAAAACAATATTTTGAAGAAATTCCAGTGATTATTTTTGCTAATGTTCTGACGATCAACGTCAAGGAGTTATAAAAAAAGTCAGCGGAAATTGAAAAAATTAGTAAATATATTTTCAATTATTTGAATGCATAATAAAATTTGAGAATGTTTAAAAATCTACTTTAAAAATATAGCCAACATACATAGACACTCAAATACATAGGCACTGGAATACCAAATAGAGACTCAAGTACTTACAAAGTATACATCCATATACACATTATTTATACAGGGTTTTTTTTAACGCAACCCAAAACATTATTTAATCAGAGAAGGATTATTTCTCCCCATGATCCCCGGATTTGACCCCACAATATTATTTTCTTTTATGATACATGAAAAGTAAGGCCTAAGAAAACAATTCACAGGATTTTCACCACCTCAAAACAAACATTTGCCCAACACATTTAATGCAAGAAATACAAAGAGGTACCTTGCAGCACGTGTTCGGGAATTTGATGGAGAGAGCACAACGTTATACAAATGCCAATGGCGGATTGTTTGGACACATCATTATGTGTCCAAACAATCCGCCATTGGCATTGTGATACATTTAAACTAATTGTGATCAAACTTAAATAATAGGTTGTAAAATGTAAAATCAACAAAACAATACTCATTTCTTATGTACATGTGCATTATTCAATCTTAAAAATGGGTTGCGTTAAAAAAACACCCTGTATTATGCATTAAAATAATATAAAATATAAAAAATAGGTATATTTAATAATTTGATCCGAGTGAAACATTTTATTGAGTATTTTCAAACATCAAATATTGTTTGATTATTCATTTATATTCCTAGGGGTAACATGTAGATCAAAATAAATGTGCACAGCATTACAGCTTTTGTTTATAAAAGTTATCAGTCATACCTTACCATCCAGATTCAACTACTTAATATTTACATGGTAAAACATGGCATGTAAACAAATATTCAATAAAAATAAAGATTTGTATTACAGTACTATTAAACAGGCCCATACAAGATACAATACCAAAATAAAATAAATTGGTATTAACATTTCAATAAAAAACTACATCGAATAAAAGTCTTTAAATTCCTTCGGTCTATATTGAAAAATTACATATATTATTATAGTAATTGAATAATTATTTTATGGGACGAAAAAAGTTTATGTAGTTGAACGGTATAGACATCATTTTTCTCTTTTCTTAGTTGTTTAGTCAATTTTACACAATCTTATGGACCTTAATATTCGGTGCGTTTTCTAAGTGTTATATTAGGTTTCGGAAAAAACATTAAAAATTAATCTTAGAAAATTTCTGTAAGTGGAAATATTGTTCGTTTTAATTTTACGCTTCCTTTTCGAGTTCCCAAGTTTAAACACCAACGACGCGTTTAAAAAGTTAATAGTTTTTCAAGGCCAACAAAGCGGTTATATTAGGTTTCGGAAAAAACATTAAAAATTCATCTTAGAAAATTTCTGTAAGTGGAAATATTGTTCGTTTTAATTTTACACTTCCTTTTTCAGTTCTCAAGTTTACACACCAATGACGCATTTAAAACGTTGATAGTTTTTTAAAGGCCAACAAAGCGGTAGTTTATCAACCAGTAATCCCTTATATTGGTGGCAGTTAGTTATAAGACAGCAGCGCAGCAGTCACAGACTGGAAGCAGGGACAAAAATTATTCCCTTTTCCCCAGTCCCGTAGCGACTACCTGACCGGGTGGCGAGGCGACTTTTCCTAATCCTCTTTAATGACCGGCGCTGTTCGGTGCTTTCAAAAGTACCCAAAATGCCGGCGCGGTTCGGGTGTCCCCGCCCATCTCACGGCGTGTGTGGTATACGTAGTCATGTAGTCCAGGCGGGGGGGGGGGGGATTTGAAATATGCGGGAGCATGGTGGAAGTATATCATGGTGGATAAACTTCCATCATGTGCGGGAGGGAAGAATTTTACGAATACAATGAAATTAGATAGGCCTAGTACAGGCCTAAAAAACGTTTGTAGTACCATGGCCGCTTTGATTAACTTGCCCAGAGTATTTTTGTATAATACGAGAATTAAATGGAGAGATTAATTTGCTTTCAATAGGTAATTGTCTATATACATTTCTGGAATTAAAAAATCGTAGTGTACTTTTCTCTGTGAATTATTATGAATGTGCTGAAATTTGACAAGAACTAATCGAGTTCAACATTGAAACTGTGTTAGGTTCAACTGTGTCCACTGCAAATTAGCTTTTTATACTTGAAACCATAGTTTGGTTTGACTATCATAAATGTTGAAATGTTGTTTCCCACACTTAAAAAATATCACTTCGACGTGTTACGAACGACACTACTTCATTAAAATATGTTCAGAATTGTAAATATGTGTTCGAAAAACCTAACCGTATATAATAAGTATAGATGTTTAAAAACTTGAGGAGTGTATTATTTTTCAAATCACAATTTTTCCAGCAATTTTAAAATTTGTATTGACTATTTGTAATGTGGTTACTGACAGCTCAACTGCATCGGAGCTTCAACAGTTATTTGTCGAACAAGATTGTGTAGTATGGGCACAATAGAGTGATTCTCCCCCCCCCCTCAGAACAATTAAAAAATGACCAAATACAGCAATTTTACTCTGTTCAGAACAAACAAGTTATTCTTTTTCGGTTTTGAATTCTAGTTTTCAGCGTGTTTCCAAAATCCATAACCGTTGTGCCTTATCAGTCACCTCGGTTGACAGTTGGGCACAGCTGCAGTTTGACCTCTGACCCGAGGCCGGAGGTCCTGGTGACCTTCGCCGCTGCCAGCTGGGTCGCGGGCAGCTCAAGTGTGGCCAAATTGATTTACACCGTAGCGGCGGGCGGCGCGCGGCGAGCCGAGGCGTAGCGCCTGCCAGGATCTGAGGCAACCGCGCGGCACCGGTGTCGTGCGGGAGTTGCGTTCTTTCTTGCAAGGCGCTAACTAGGTCTTTACTGTCATTGATTATAACCATTTGTAACCTATTAATACAGAATAATACAAGGCGTATGAGTGGTATTCGAATAGCTGGCTTTGATAACGATTCCAAAGTTTCAAACATAACGTGTTAGCTTTCTTAAATTTAAATGGCCGTTGTGAGTCGTTATGAGGCTCCTACTGGCTCACGGCTCCGAAAATCTTTACTAAATACATTTTATGTTTACACAACATTAATTAAATACATATTGCCTTTCACTCACTTTTTTCTTCACTTGCATGAAGCACGATATGACGGTAGGCCTAAAAAACTGCATTCTCTGTTTCTGGAAGTGAAATTTTACTGATAATTAATAGCAAATTTTGTCCCGCATGCATGAAAATATAACTAATATCAAATAATGTGTCTATAAGTGAGTAACTAATGATACTATTGTAATGCATTGCTGGGTATAACTATATTTTTCCTGGACAGTTGGTTTGTCTTTGTTTTGTGTTGATGGCTTGAAATGGCTTGAGCCATTGTTAATTTGCTTTATTTTATCTATAGGTTTATTTGGTGAAAACTCGTTTCGCGTACAGTATATGCCCTCTGTGGCCCACGTGGAACTATTTTTCCAACAAAACTGTTTTTGTAGACATTGTAATTTATGAAAATAAGTTTTATTTTGACTTTGTAATTGATTAATTTGTAAAATTCGATTCGTTGGTTGTGTCATATCTCATTCATAGCATCGGACAACCAAATTGTCAGTATCTTAGCTCTTGTATTTTATGTCTGCATATTTGATGACTTAAGTTAATTATTATAACTTTAGCAGTTAAACTCCCGTTGGAATTGAAAAAAAATGTTAATCGAGTATATAAATAAGCGTATACCGTTATTTTGCAAAGTAATGGCCTTTCGGATGCACGCTCCATTATTTACTACATGCACTTGAGCAGACGACTCTCTTCCCCGGCTGAGTCGATGTTTTATCGTTTCCCGCGCTCCGTCCAACGCAGCGGCCCCATACACAGGGGAAAGCTTGGCAACGCGCCGCTCTATCCTGGTCTAAATTGACAATGACTCATTTTTGCACATACTAGACTACCTCGTGTTTTACTATGTTACCTGAAAACTTTCTTAGTATCAAGGTCACTAGTATCATATCTGTTGGGTTTCTTGATGCATGATTGAAAAAGTGATTCATATATTTTACTTCACGAGCTTTTTTATAGCTACTTTAACATTACGTCCATAATATACAATAAATTGGTTTTGTCCTTATTCACAACGCTTGAACAAATAAATGGGGAATCCACATGCAGATGCATGAATGTATTAATGAAAGAGGTATAGACGAAGTTGCCATATTTATCTTCTGGCCAAGTCCCGTAAAATTGTAGTCTACGTACAGCATCTGTTGATTGATGAATGTAAGAGGATTTTTCAAACAGGCTTAGAATTAAAGAATGTTTCTAAAAAGAATATCTCAATGCCAAAAAGAATAGTCAATCAGGATTCCGTAGATTTTATGTAAGACATTTTCTGTAAGGTGTTATGTTTGAGTGGCTTTTATTAACGAATTAACAACTTTATTATTACTACAAGCCTCTGGATCGTTAAATTATTAAACGAATTAACAACGTTGTTTCACACAGGACACAGCCACACGCTATGTACGTTGTTTCGTACCATACGCTACACTTCTCGAAGTCCGAGTCGATTGAAATGGCATGGCGTAAGACTAATGTTAATTTACAACAACTGAGCTTATGGGCAACCTGGGCCACGTTATTTTATCTGCCTATTCAAAATGGAGGCCTACTCCAAAGCCTCCATTCCTAGTTGTTGTTATGCAGCGTTGTCACATTACCGAGTGTCAGGTGACAGGCGCGCAGTGTTGTTGTGTTCTAGTGTTGTTTGTTTATTGTTCTCCTGTTGTTGTCGGTATTCACGTCTCCCAGTTCCCAGTTTACCATCACAATCGCCAGGCAGCGCTGGTGTCGAGGAATGCTGCTAATTGGCTGACGATTGTTCTTCGCTGCGGGCGAAGTGACGAAACTTCCGCGATGTCTTCAGACTACAGACTCCCGCTTATCCGGACACCTCGGGACCGAGACCTGTCCGGATAACGGATTTTCCGGTTAAACCGATGTTTTAAGAAACGCCGTGAATTATTACGTCTATAGCATGCTGCATAAGCCAATAAATATGGGTAATTGGTAATGAATAAGTAGAAGTCTCAGTTAACAATAAACACGATTTGGGGGATATTCTATGAACCAAAACACCGGAAATATGTCAGGCTCAGTATATTTAATAAACAAACGACTACACCTGCTAAAATTTCTGATGGGTGAAAGATACTACAGTATTTCTACAATCTTTCCCTTAGTAATCGATACAATACCGTCCATTTCCTGCCGATCAGTCCGGTTGAACCGATGAGTTGTGTTGAATTAATCGTCAGGTTAACAGGATGTTATTTCTACTGAGTGCAGTCCGGTTAACCGATTTCCGATTAAGAGATGCGCGGATAAGAGGGAGTATATTTATACTCGGCTTCATACTGTTGCGAGCTTTGAAATTACTTAAAACAGCTGGTTCTCTATACAATAGAGTTAAGTTGTCAGCTGTTTGAGGAATTTTAAAGCTCGCAATCGCATGACGTCGAGTATAGCCCTGGTATAGCCCTGTTATTAAACCCGGATGCGTCTCCTGGTATATATTATAACTCGCTTTCTGCTGTGCTGAAACGAACTCGATTCGAGCTAATAACCGATTAAAAGTTAAAAAGTTGCTTCGTCCTCAGAAATTATGACAATCATCATTCACAAATTCACAGAATTATTATATAAATACGACAGTTATCGTACATCGGACGCCACGGAACTCCGCGCCACCGGCCTGTTTTGTTGTTATCTTTGTATTTTTTCGAAATACTCTTCAGAAATTATATTAAATATACGTCTTTTTCGGATTCTGAATGACTTGCTGAAAGAGATGAATACCTATGAAAAGCTCGGCAGGAGCTATATAAGGGGCTAATCATTATTCAAGCAGTACAAAGACCACGCCGAGGGGTGTCCCAAGCAGTACAAGGGGGGTCTTGGTCGATGGTAGTACCTTGCATTTCACTGACTTTCTCCTGCAGTTAGACCTACGCCAACAGCCAATAGTTCGCTTGTCTACTATCGAGGTAGTCTACCATTCGAGTATGAGTGATATCTGTATTTAATGTCAATGCCAATATTGATTCGCTTTTATTTTGTTTTCACTACTTTAGCTGTGAAAATTTAATTAATCTCTGTGAAATCTTTACAAAAAGTATTATTTCATCTTTGATTTAAGATACCCATAGTTAAGGAAATTTTTTGGTAGTAATTAAAACTTATATTTATTTCTCAGTTAATTTTCGTATTAATGAGGATTTTTATTGTATTTTTTTAAAATAAATACATAATGGGTTTGAAAATTATAATAACACTGTTATCGCTCATATTATTTTTATTTGCAAGTGAATAATATATTAGGTATATCCTAAATATTCGGATACATGTACATGGATTGTACTGATAAGAAATCATTTTACATCACTTGCCTCCATTATGTAGCAATACGGAAGAATCAAGAAAAAGTTAAACAATCCCCACAGCTTCCACTCCACATGCTTCCACAGAGAAATAAAATACTCTACCCCGTGATGCTATGTTATTTAGTTATTATTTCCACAGCATTTCTGTCGCAGTGTTGGTAGCCGTGGAGCCGATCAGCTGTCGCGCGCAACAATGCCAGTCAGCTGACCTTGACGCGCGTGTTTTGTCTGTTGAGTAACCGCATTCTCTCACACCGTTGCGGTGTCGACCCGAACCGCGCGGTCTACCTCGTGGGATTGTTAAAACTAGACCAAATTGCGGAGCAGGAAAGAAAAATAACCCACATTGTAAAAATGAAATAAACTTATTTCTAATTTGCGTTGGTAACTTAATTAGCCGATTTCACTTCGATTCGATGTTTTCGAAAGTGGCAACGGAAGGAAAACAATGATGGAACAATTCAAGGACCCAGGATGCATTTCCGTTCCGCGAGTGTTGTACTTTGCATCATGTGACATTTTATGTACGTCGCAACATGTGACATTTCATGACCGTCACCCTGGGCACGCGATTGCTTAGTGGAAACTGCAAAGTGCACCGGGAAATTGTTGCTTTCTAAACCGGTA
The DNA here is from genome assembly GCA_035578135.1 of Flexamia atlantica. Taxonomy (NCBI): domain Eukaryota; kingdom Metazoa; phylum Arthropoda; class Insecta; order Hemiptera; family Cicadellidae; genus Flexamia; species Flexamia atlantica. Next base: position 140,530 of record JAQJVK010000084.1, read on the forward strand.
ATAATGTAGGCCTAGCACAATTGTATGAGTAACTGCTTCGAAAAGAGCTTTTTACGGATTTTGTTATTTTTAATTAGGTAAAGTTGTATATGTAATTGAATTAAACCTCAAAAAAATTTAAGAAAGGGAGTATCGTGAGCGGCAATAATGTTATTTTTAATGGTTGATAAAAATACGGGTAGTAAAATGTCAGCGGCAATAATGTTATTTTTAATGGTTGATAAAAATACGGGTAGTAAAATGTCAGTTGTCGGTATTAAAATCTTTACGATTCAATGTTTCTATTTTGGGAAATACTAATTCTGAGATAGGGATTGCAATACTTTATGGAAGGGGAGACCATTGATTTTTGGCTTGTTACTTGTGCATGAATTCGATAGCGTTATCTTTACTTCAGATTATATGTTATTTTGTCAAAATGATCACAACTCCTTTTTACATCGTCTGAATTTTTAATTTTAGTTCTTTAGTTTATGTTTTTTTAGTTATTATAACAACTTTTACGCTAGCATTTCCAACAGTTTTAACCTAAAAATCAGTACCTACCGTGCATGAAGGGAACATTTATAATGATTTTAATGTTAAAAAATATTAAGAAATTAAAGGTTTTTTAATTGTAGGCTACTTTATACATGCCACTCACTGTTTTTAAGGTATTAATCATACAGCGTCCCATTATAGCAACGGAAGAAAACTTATTATTTTTCCTTATTTTTCTCGTCCACAAAAGCAAAACGTTTCATTTCACAAAAGAATTTTCATTTCACCTTAATGTTTTACACACACATACATATTCTATGAAAACTCATTTCAGATAAGGTCGAATGACTTGCCGAATGAGATGAATGCCTATGAAAGGCTCGGCAGGAGCTGCAAGGGGCTAATTATTCTAGCAGTACAAAGACCACGCCAAGGGGTGTCCCAACCGATACAGGGGAGACTTGGGCATAGGCCAGTTGGCTGGCGGCCAGTGTTTAAAAAACATTATCGTACCAGACCAGGAAAATTGTCGTAAATTTGCTTACATTATCGTACTAGTACCTGGTGGACCGAGCCTTGCTCGGTATTATTTTACTTTACCTATTCATCCAATTACTATAAAACAATTAATTAAAAATATTAATGCATTAGTACACTTTTTTATTTCACCATGCAATCTTTATCCCACACACTGATTTTTTAGATGGCTTTAGTTTGCAAACATCTGTTATTATTACTTGATTTGTTTACACTTTCCTTGTTTATTTCGTTGCTATCATGGCAACTCATAAGGCCAATGTTAAAATTTTACAATTTTAAAATTAGTTTCAATACATAATTAGATTTTCTCTCGCCAAGTAATCCGAGAAAAAAAAACACGTTTTTGAGTGATAAATTACTTATTTCCAGACCGAAGGAAATCCTCGGTGCCGTTCTTGAGATAATTGTGCAAACAACCAACCAACCAAGCAGGCACGCACATAGGATCTCAAATATGCTCGGTAAATTTTGTATGGTTTAACCAAAATTAATAGGAAATCAAACAAATCATGCCAAATAATTCAAGAAAACCCTGTATTACTGCCGGAAATCTGCGTTAAACAAGTGATAAAAAATGTGATTATCCTTGATTAAAATAAACAGAAAAAATAAGAGGATAATCAAACCGTCGTCGTATCAGGAAATATTAAAATCGTGCCACAAGCAAAATTATCGTAACATTACGATAACCATCGTACGAACCCCGGGCCACTGCCGGCACGGCCGGCCGGCCTGTTTTGTTGTTATCTTTGTATTCGTCGCCAGATAACGCCAGTGCGCACGACTCCTGCACGACTCCGCCGTAGTTCGCGTATTGATCGCTAGAGGACGTCGCTCGCGGCGTCAGTGTGCCGAGCGAGTTCGCGCGTTATAAACGCTTTTAGTGTTTGTGTGTCCGTTTTATTTTATTTCTCCTTATCGTGTGAATGTGTGATTTTATGGGAGGAGTATTGTGAGATTTTGGCCCAACTCGATTGAAAAGTTAAATTATTTCAATTTTATAGACTGTTATTCAGTAAGTTCATTTGAGGAGGGAGGGTTAGGTTGTTGTTTACCTCTCCCGGCTTCATAGATTTATGTGTTTTGGTTGCTCGACATTGCCTGCTGGCTATTGTTACATGTAAAACGCGATTGCATATAACATATTGTCCGTCGGCACGAGCTGAGACAAATTTTAATAGGTCTGCAATTTTCCGTTCAATTACTTTGTTATATTTCCCGTCATACACTTTAGTCGGTGCACACCACATTAAAGCCTACAATTTTCCATCGTAAAATGAATCATTAATTGAGAATTAATTGTGTGGTTTTAGTTATTATGTATGTCTGTCTATTGAGTAATTTACAGTTGCAACTTGCAATTACAGATGCAGTAAATTCAGTACAATATATCTTTATACTGTAGCTCATAAAATTGATACATTCGCGAACGTCAAAGTCTTACTTACAAATGGAGTAAGTGTATCACACTATAGGCTGTGTATTCAGGTATTCATCACAAAATAATTTATACATAGCTCTGAGAATAGTACAGAGTGTACACGTAACCTTTACGCTGGCATACATAAATAATAATTGAAAAAAAAATTATAGCGTTCACCGTTAGTTTAGGCCTATACTAAACTGTGACTGTATTAGATAGGCTACAAATAATCTGTTGTAAGATATCAATAATGTCAGAAAGCGTCCAGAAAGTAGTATCCTTTTAAACTGTCCGGATGAAAAAAATATTTGTTCTCTTGATTTAAATCTATTATAACATTTCTGCAATTGCATTCTCATTACTCTGGCTGGGAGAAGCAGTGCACATTGTACAAAGCTCTCGAGTATCTTTCCTATCCTCCTCCTGTCGTATTGTGAAAGGTGGATTCTGGATAAATACGTTTTATATTAACCTAATTACAATACAAATATATCGCAATTCGCTATGTAATGCGTAAACTTTAGTAATATACCGGGTTTCCAATATTAACTTGTAGTTCGAAAAAATAATAGTGGACAGTAATTAAATTACCGTATACTAATTGATTTAATCCGGATAAAGTAAACTGATATAAATCCTGATAATAAACTGCGTTTTGTACATGGTTAAATATTTCCTCCGAAATTATAAATATTAGTTCATGCATAGATTAATTAATTAATGTTAAATTCAAATGAAAGAATAAAAATGTTATTTAATAAAGTTTACAGATAAGTTAGTTATGGCATAAAAACATGACAGTAAAACTGAAAAAAGTTCATCAGCAGCAAAATTAATTAATTGAGCTCGAGCCTAGATTGGCCTAGATACTTGATGAGCCGTATCAAACAGCCTTTGGAGCCAAATTCCGATTGCAGGTGGATTACACAACAGCTGATCTTCTCATTGTAGTAGCTCAGCTGTTTAGCGAGTCAACGTGTTGCCAACGTTAAATAAATAAATATCCCCGTCTTTACTTGAACTTGTTCTAATTTTTTCTTATCTGTTGGGAGTAGCTAATTAGATAACAACAAACGATTCTGAAGAGCTTATTACGTAAAGCGATTACTGAATTGATGACAAATAATAATTTATTAGTGGATGATTCCTTGAGAAACGGACCCTGAAATAAACGATGGAAATGTTTTACGATAAAAATGCAAAATGGTTCTTGTCCAAATCATTTTGCTACCACAACTCCCAGAAAGCTTTAAAAATATAATATAATAATCAAATAGTTGTGTTCAAAAACACAAAAATGAATGGGGTGATATTAAAAAAATCTTATAAATAATTTAGCAAATTCAATAATAACTCGTGGTATAATATTGTAAAGTTAGGTTGGTTTTCGAAGCGAAGTTTTTCCTTTAAGTTCTAAGAAAATGAATTGTTAACGCAAATCTCTTTATTTCCAGAAATGGAAAGAAATATATTTGAGGCCTTATTCAGTGGTAAATGTAATCATAAACTGTGAGTGAAAGTCTGGCAAAAGTACGTTGATTGTCATAGTTAATGATTATTAATTAATTTGAGGAAGTGATATAAAGCTAATCAAGAATTCATTTTGATGTAATAATTAATTATCCGATGGAATCTCCGGCCAATTAATTAAGATAGGTTCAGTCTGTCATAATTTATGAACACAGATTAAATACTTACACTAACCGCGTTTAATTCGTCTCGCCTATTTTTTTTCTTAATATATGAGATATCATTTCTCCAAATTGAAATATACATTTTAAGTTCGTGATTGATTTACGCGTAAATGCATTAATTTGCGTCGTAAATTAAAGACAGTCATCGTTTTTCACACATAAGACTAGAGTACTAAATAAAAACGAGACTAAAGAAACCATTGCTTCAATGCTTGAGCGTTTATATTGAAAACTTAGACCTAACATTAGAAGCATTATTCACAATAACAACACTGTGTAGACAAATACAGTAATTCTTAATTATTATAAAGCGTAATATTTTATTGATTTCAACAGGTCCAATTCCTGGCAGACCAAAGCAATAAATAACATAAAAACCAATTACGACAATCATCGAAGAAGTGCCTGCGTACCGTAGTGAGCGATCTCGCAGAATACGCGAACGTGACTTGACAGAGATTATCAGTGTTTGTCAGTGATTAACATGGGGACATTTCGATGGCTTTGGTGGTGTTATCAGTGCATCAGTGACTCGGAGTGAGGACAGTGACCTTGGCATGCTGTTATCAGCACCATCATGTCCGAGTCTCCAGGGGATACTATCAGTGGCGTCATCAACGCATGGAGTAAGTATAATACATTCGGTAAAATCAATAATTTACCTTAAAATAATATATATGACGTAAAAAATATAAAAAAAACCGCCGCGCTAAGGCTTTAGCTGTTTTCCAGATTGGTTTCAGAAAGATCTCTCAGATGTAAAATCTAGAAATCGCAGAGCGTTGCGCAGCTGATTATCAAATTTTTCACACCATAATTGATTATCCTCTCTTTCGATTGAACCAACGCGAGGTCCGGATCGAGATAAAGATATTTATAACATTCCGCGTACTTTGTATCTTAAATATTTTCTGTTGTAAAGTCGTATTTTAAAAGTTATTTTATTTGATTTAGAATTGTTTTAAACTACAGAATAAACCTATATTTAATAGGTAACCCGGCAATTCAATGGAATATTTTTTGCGATGGGTTGTCTGATTCGTGTTAGTTCTTTACAGGAACAACATATTTTAATTTTTCGACCATGGATGCGTTGTTGGAAATCACTAATTGAGTTAAACTGAAGAACACAAATCCCTTTAGGGGTTTCTATAGTTTTGCTACAGAAAACCAAAAACGGTAAAAACAGTTATAGTTTTCTCTGTGGGTTTGCGTTACCGCAGGTCAGTTGAGTGATTCCCGCCTTGATCAGTCAATGGAGTCACGTGCGGCGGCGGCGCGGCGGCTCGCACGACAGTCGCGTCGCTCTCACTCGCACCGCGCGGTCACGTGCCGACATCGATTAGCGAAGTGATGTGGACTGTCGCTGTCCACTACTGGACTGTCCATCAGTCAGACCAGCAGCAAATCGTTTAAGCAAAAAAAGATTATGTTTTCTCACTTCTAATAGATTCAGTATTATTTTTCACTGACAATGACTGCAGCGTCTGAATATTCCTGATATCACTAAAGTCCAATCGGTATAAGATTTCTCTTATTATTGTTTATTAGTTTGTCGTTATCTGTGGTCGGGCTATTTCGATTCGTAGAAGTAACCTTTTGGCAAGAAGAACATAAAGTCTTATCATGCTTTTCGAATGAACATTGATAAATTAATAACATAGACTATTCTGGAAAGGGTGGGCTATTTTTTCAATTCAAATATAATGTCTGCCGAATCGTTATTCTAATTAAGGGTACCTTTTGTAATGACAATTGTTAAGTTTGAAAAATGTACTTTAGAAATAAGGAGTCGAGTGATAAGGTTTTGACTAAAGGTCACTGATATAGGTAGTTTTGATTAGGTGATGTGACCTAGGTAATCTACTAATAGACTGAATAAGAAGATTGCGCGGGCATCATCAGTACTTATTTTTTCCTATTAAATAATAAATTCTACCAGCACAGAAGTTGGAAACGTAATTTCGGGTTCGTTTTCCGGTCGATTTAAAGTGTTTTGTTGAGTTGTTTGAGTCAGCGACTTGCACCACTCCGATTGTACTGCTGATAGCCTGGAAAAAAGGGAAATAGGGAAATATCGGCAATCTCAGTTCCTTACGACCTAAAGTTCTGTAAAGACGACATTTTCTTTACTTTAGTGCAGTATGAAGGTTACAACGTTACAACAGCTGAACAAAAACTTGAAAAAACTGACACGAAAAGTGCATTTTTCTATTAGTTGCGTGTTTGTCGCCCATGGATCAGTGTCGGCGGCGTCGCGTCGCAATTAAAATTTCATTCACCAATCAATAAGTCACCCCAGGGCGAGATCGTGGCTGCTGAATTTTTTATTCCCCCGCAGTTCTTGCCCTCGAATCCCTTGTGAACCCAATCGGGCGGGCTGCTATCGGTCCCAAAAGTGATTCGGTAAAAAAAAATATATTTTGCTCCAGTATATCCTTACGTTAAGTATCTTCCCTGTATGATACTCTCTTACTTTATTTTTCCAATTTTTCTCTTTATCTTCTTCTTTAAGACAATTCTGAGGAAGAGCTGTAGGGGTCAAAAGTGCCCAAAACAGGCCTAAATTGTCCGTTGGGACAACTGCACAAAGAACCCCGCTTGATTGACCTACAGGACCTAAATGCTTTGGGGAAAAATGTACGGTTTTTTAAATTTTAAAAGCTAAAAATTTCACGCTATCCAAATATTTTTTGTACAGCAACAAAATTTTGTTGTGTATAGATTATGTTATGTCTGTACCTATGAATCCCACATGATAAAAAACAACTTGCTGGTATGCTGGTTAAGTCCACATCGTATATTGCGCTTTATGTTGTGACTTCTCATTGTGTATAACGAAGGGGTGAATTAATATATTATTTGATAAAGCATATACTGTAATTGGTGGTGCAGTGTTTCAATACGAACAAATTACAAAAATTAAGGAATATTTTTGGAATTTTAAATCCTAAATATAATCCGGTCAATATTTGTGGTTTTTTTGTAATATTTTCGAGGTCGTGTCACAATGCAGCAGAACAGTGGAATCACTGGCAGGTGACATTAAGAGTGGGTGTGAGCTTATTTACATGCCTGGGTACGCGCCAAGCACGGGCCGCCCAGCCGTATTATTTTAAGCAGATACAGATCGGCCTCCTTTCATCGTAATCAATTAATTAGTCTGTGATTATTTATATCGTAGTTACTCTTTTTTTCGACCAAAACTCTATTACAGATTTTTCGGCTAGCGAAAAATACCGCAATCAAATATTATGATTATTCGCTTCTATTTGTTACTTATGATAATTGTTGTTATGCGGTCTGGGCTATTAATTTTTCCTAAAGTTTTCCCAACGACTTCAAAATAAAATCAGTTTCTTTTTACATTCCTCAATAATAATTGGCAAACATCTCGGGTCTACGCTCAGATCTGTATGGTCCATGGGAGCTAATTTTTTTTAGTACGTTTTCCTTCATCAAGAAGCAATAAACTGCAATTATTATTTTCTACTCTTATAAGGGCTCTCGATTTTGATTAGTGAAAAAAATCTACGTAGACCTAAGCACTGTCTCTTACTACTGTTATTGCTCCTTTGAAAAATACAAACCAAATTCAGTATCTTTGTAGCGTACGTTTTAATGCAATCATATAAAGAATTTTGGAGAAAATACTAATTTTATAATCTAATTTACACATTTAGATTTAGTTGGTCGTGTAAGACACGCCAAATTAATTTAACTCATGCTTTCAACCTGAAGTGTTCTAACCTCAGTTAGTTTATAATTGTTTATTAATGTAGTTTTAGTTTTGTTTCTTGTTTGTAAATTCGGACTGCAACAGTTAACAGTTCCGTCGAGGACGGTTATCAACCCCCGTTGCGCCTGGCTGGTTTCACGTGTTGGTTGCGCAAGCCAAGGCCGGAGATATCGCTTATCTGCAACTGTTGGCGAGGTTGACAACGTCAATATTTTTGACATGGATTTGCATTTACAAGTGTTTTCTTCTATATCTGAACATCGTTGAGATGCACTCTGTGTTTTTACGCAATTTAAAGATAAACGCTTTTTTCGTTCTTTAATTTAAGAAGCCAAATAATGTTGTTCATGCTTAACAAGATCAAATATAAACAACCTGATTGAAATCTTGTTTGACACTCATCATTTCATAATATCTTCCAAATTGCTTTAATTTGCTTTTTTTACCTTAAAAAGGGTATAGGCCCTATTTAGTTTTCCCCGTTCGCGTCTAATGATTTTGTACCACACATCTCATAAACTAGTATTTATACTGTTTTTAGAGGAACCCTGAAAACGTTTTACGTGAAACTTAAATGACTCGAAGGGGAATGTTCTAAGGCAGGACAGTTAAGTCGTGGATCCAAAGCGTAGTATTGACTTAAATAAATATTACCTTTGTCATCCATCGCTCATAATGAATGTCAGACTTCAGCTTGGCTACTACTGTAGCCAATAGCAGTCAATCACAATAGCAATCAAACATCTTAAATTTGTAATATTTGCTACTGCAAATATTCCCTAAATTATCTTGAGACTGTTCAGACTATCGTCAAAAATACCTTAAAGAAGCTAGCACGTAATTCCTTTTCAGGATACGGGAATAAGTAATGAATGGTAATGAATGGCACAGATCGAACGGCATCCGAATAAAGGTTACTAGATGGCTACGGTTACGTTATATTGGTCCTGCGCGTTTATGTCTGGCTATAAGCTACCGATAACTATAGTTATAGGCTGATAACACACCGGATCCATTACAGCAGACACACTGTGCTCAGCACAATGGATTGTTGGTGTAGGTGTAGTGAGGTCTACATCCGGTACACTGGCGGATGTAGGCCTTGGAGCACGCGGGCGCCGCCCCTAGCACAGGTACAATACACAACAGCAATTAGTACACCAGTACACGAGTACAATATTGTACAGTGTATACTTATTCTTGTAGAATGTAGTCTGTGCAAGTGATTTCAGCCTTATATTACAAATGCAAACTGAGAATGAAAAACTTTGAATGATTAAGGTTAAAGATTGACCTCGCGGGGCAATTACTCGAACTCAAACTTGGTTTGAAAAAGGCTGAACCGATAAATTCATGCATTGGGAATCATTTTGTAAATGGCGTAGGATTGTAAAATGTACTACTTTAATTTATCTTGAACGCGTTATGTTAAATTTGTGAAATTATTGACCTTTCTTTTATGCAAGAAGTCTTTAACTGTAAACGATTTTTTTCTCTTTTTATAAACCTCAACTGCCCGACGCCATGGGCCAATAAGCATGTGCGGCGATCTAAAAACAGCGAGGCACCGTAGCGGCAGTAGTCACATAGGATTATTTTCATAGAAGTATTAACCATTTTCATTTGGTTTTTTATTAAATCTTAATAATTAAGTAGGTCTTGAGTAACGTGACCTCCCCCCCCCCCGGATTTGCCATTCGCGAGTACAGTTTCAACAAGAACCTGACCCGGTCATCTAGCTGAAGGTGTTACGGGCATCAAGTTTAGGTATAAAACACCACATTTTTCACTGAAGAAGCGCATCACCGCAGCATCGCCTTGGTCCATGAAGCAGATTGATTATTTGGACAAAAACTTTCGCTCCTGTTTCACAGCGCGGCCGGACCGTTGGACGTTCCCGCAGGAATGCAGGAATGCAGCTCCGTCTAGTGTTTGGTATCGATATCCGATATATCGGAAATATCGATATTTTGGTTCCGATATATCGTTATTTTTATATCGATATCAGACTTTTGATATATGGGATATCGATATTTAACTTCGATATTATCGTTTGTATCGATATTAGCAAAATTTTAAGAATAATACATAAATAAAATACAGTTTAACCTTTTCTGCACTTTTTCATTAATAGTAATTCAATATTGTTTGATAAGTTAATATTAAAGATATCAATTTGAAAATATCTAGTTAGATACAATAATATAAAGGGTTTTAGTTAATTTTTTTATTATTTGTTTTAAAGATATGGTTATCCACAAGAATTTTAAAAAATTATCTAGGCTATGTAGGCTACTTGAAACAAGAGTCTTTTGCAGTAAAATAATTTATTTTACAGTTATAGATCTAAAATTACACTTCAAAGTATAAATTGTTAACTAATTTACGCCGAATGGAAGTCACAGTTGTGCTGCTAACTATTGTGATACATACCGTATGCATCGATTAATTTTTAACGAAATTTTTCTAATATATCGATATTTTTCCGATAAATCGATAAATTTGATCTGATATATCGATATTTGATCCGATATTATCGCAGTATCGATATTGAGGGTCCGATATTATCGTCGATATAAATATCGATATTTTCTTTCGATATCCAAACACTACAGCTCCGTCCGTCCTGTCGTGGCCGTTGCATAACCGGTTTGCACTTTGATCCCCAGCGACGGATGCTTCCTGCAATACACCGTAATGTCCTGTAATCGCCAGGAAACAAATACAATTGGCTTTGGGTTTGATTACTCGGTCATGTGGGATGTGGCTGCACCAGTGGTTGAAGATGGCGCTGATTCTTACTAATGATGGGTGGCGGGCGTGAATATTTGTATTTAAAATTAAAAGATTTGGAAGAAGAAGGCTGCTTGGTTGGTTTAAACGCATTTATTATCACCAACCCCCCTTTTTTATAGGCCTAACCGCTTTTTTGTTGTGAACGTTTTTTTGTTGTGAACGTTATGATATGACATGATTATTGATTAAATAAACTGATGTCGGTTGTCTTAAGTTCTTAAATTAGTTTTTTACAGATTTTTGAAAGTAGGTTTCGTAGCCTGCTTGATATAAAAACCAACTAGTTTTAATTATTTTTTTAAAATTTACGTTAGACAATACATAGTATTAGAAATATTAATTGAAAAGTAAATTTTACGCATATCTCAATATATTACAGATAAGGCCTAAGTCTCGATAATCTTTACGTGATAAGACCGCAATTTTCAACCGCAATTTTGAGCCTACAAAGAATCTACTTTATTTTTGCTATAAACTTGACATTTCCCATAAGTTATTTTTCGATAACCTGTTGTTTATAATGCATGATAACCTGATTCTTTAGTGATCACTTTCAATCTTGAAAAAAATCGATGAGTTATTTAATCAGATTTGTGTCTTATTGAACGTTTTGGCTATCATGTAATCTCGATTCGCACCCGGTATGAGAGAATTTTAAACAGAATCAGTTTCCTATTCAGTCGTATTCACTACCGCAACAGCTTTCATCGGTGTTTGTATGACTGCCGGATGTGCAATTAACCTTTTTCAAGGCTATTTTATTATCACACCATCATTAAATGGACAAACCTTCAACCAGAATCCGTCCAGCCTCTATGCATTGTTGTGCCTATACTACTTTTTGTCGTATTGTACCACTTATCGTATCGTAGAGTTTGACTTTGAATGTATGTATTTTTGACTCATACATTCATAGTCAATGGTGTAACGTACAACTTATCTCCTTTCTTTATTGATTATTCATATTAAAAAATATACAATGTGTTTCAAAAATGTGCACAAGCTATGTATTTTTATTTTCTACAATCAGACTTAAATAACCAAAAAAATGAGTAATATATTTTGTTCTGTTAGTACCTCAATAGCGTCTATCTGCCAGCCAATATATGTTTTTACACAATTTGAAATTTTTAAAAAAATATTTCATTGTTCATTAGGCTGCATTTAAATTTGTCACAGAGTATCAGTTGTCTACTTTTAATTAGTATTCAAAACTGTGCCTGGCCATTTTTAATCAAATAAGCTTAAAAAACATTAAATATAAAAAATTGTCGAGACAAAAAAAATTCACTTAATAAAAATGTACAGGTGCTAGAAAATATAACTGAGAAAATTAGATTTTTAAACAAGTTACCCCTAAAAATGTGGGATGTTTAAATAAGCAAAATATATTTTTGTCTAAAAAATCCACTGTACAGTGTAACAAAAATTAATACAGTACACTCCCAGTTATCCGAGGTCTTCAGGATCAAGGCTACCTCGGATAACACGAACCTCGGATAATACTGAGTTTACGTGTGTTTTGAGGCTGGGCTGTAATAAGACCACTTCAAATTGCTTTATTATATATAGTATTTACCAATAAATACGACAATGAAAGTCCTTTCGAGTTGCAAATAATAGAATTATAAATAGAAACTTTTTTCACACATCATTACAACGCTTAGTAAGAAAATAAATTCGTATCATTAAGCTTAGAGCTGCCTCGGATAACTGGGGCTCGGATAATCGAGAGTGTACTGTATGCTGAAAACTATCTTGTGGTTTATAGGTTTTACTTCAGTACAACCTCACTTGTACAGCATGAAGTCTTGTTAGGATTTTCAAGGTTTTTCAAAAATTTTACTGCAATCCAGGTGGCATTCCAGAGCCTTAATGAATCTTCAAAAATGTCATCACTTTTCTATTTTCAGACCACACAATTGGGTGTTTTATTTTGTGTGTATCTACACCTGTGGCATTTTTTAACGTTTTCATCGGGAACGGTCCAAAACCCAGGTCTAAACCCAGGTCGTGTTACTATCTAATAGCGACCTTTTGTTAGATAGCATCAAGATTCATAGCCCAATGACAAATGGCAACTGGACCCAGTTTCAATAATTGTGGTCAGGACTTAACCGGTGACCATCAGGTTATGAGATATGAGCACTTTATCCACTCGGCTGTCCAGTCTTTTAAAGGAATGTAAGAAATAAGTTGATACGAGTTAATAAGCAAAATATAAAAAATGGCAGAGATATTTGGTTTCAGCAGAGATTTCGCTTTAATCTCTGCTGATGGGTTGGCATCAATGTGCCTCCTGAGAATCATGACAAATTCAGAATCCTGACAGATTTTCAATTCCCAGATGACATGATCGAGACGAAAAAAGAGATGATACGGGAGCAGGAGGCGGACCTGAAAAGTGTTATTTTGAAAGATTCACTAGGATTCAATTCAATATTACTTTACTCATATAATACATATACATATATTTTTGTATCTACGTAACGTATACATGAGTGGTGTCAATGTTAATTAATACCTCAGCTTCATATGCAAAATGCAAGTGTCTTACAATCAACTTATCAACCAACCAACTGATCAACTCAAAGCATTAACCTTATTAATATAAGGTTATTTCATCAGATTTTTGTCTTAATTGTACCTTTTTGCTATCATGTTTGCTATCACTTTATCTCACTTCGCACCTGCTACTGTATTGAGTGAATTTTAAACAACTAACTAATCAATAACATATTGTCGTAAAATATAACTTATCTCCTTTCTTTATTGATTTTTCATATTAATAAATATATAAGGTGTTTCAAAAATAAAAACCAGAGCAAAATAAAAATCTTGGAGCATTATGTCTATATTTATATTCCCACAGAGAATAAAGGGCCTTTTGAGTGAGGAAAGCTTTTACACTTCTTCCTAAAAAGTATTATTTCCCATTTCCTGATGACATGATTGAGAGGGAGAATGAGTTGATACAGGAACTGGTGTCAGACCTGAATTCAGTGCACACTGTTATCTTGACAGATATGTTAAGATTCTTTTACATTTCTTGATGAAATGATCGAGAATGAGTCGCACACGGTTAACTTGAGAGATTCACTTACACGATTTTCCATTTCCAGATGACATGATCGAGCCAGAGAATGAGTCGCTGCGCGAGCGGGTGTCGCACCTGGAGAAAAGTGTTGTTTTGAAAGATTTACTAAGATTATTTTCCTTTTCCAGATGACATGATCAAGACAGAGAATGAATCAGATTCAATAAGATTATTTTCCGTTTCCAGATGACATGATCAAGACAGAGAATGAATCAGATTCAATAAGATTATTTTCCGTTTCCAGATGACATGATCGAGACGGAGAATGAGTCGCTGCGGGAGCGGGTGGCGTACCTGGAGAAGAAGGTGCTGGAGCAGGGGGACGAGATCGTGTGTCTGCGCTCGACCCTGGCCGACGTCCTGCGCCGCCTCAACCAGCTGGAGGGCTCGCGGCCCGTCACCGCCCCGCTCAAGAACGGCACCCTCAGAGGTACCGACAGCTGTGATTATTATTTTTTTTTTAATTTTCACTTTTAATATAGGTATTTTTAGTTTGAGTGTGAAAATCTCGAGCGTAAAATAATTTTGAGCATTGGTGGGTGGGGGAGGAGAGGAAATCTCTTCCTCTACTCACCCTGCCCCCTGCTGCTAAGTAATTGTAAGTAAATGAACTAGTTTCTAAAATAAAAGTAAAATTATTGGCTGTCAAAATATATTTAAAACAGGGCTTAGTGGACTCAGAGGTAACGGTTTGAGGTTTTTTCTTGGGCTCACGCAACTAGCGCCTACAACGACTAAAACCCAAACCAGTTAATACAACTCAATACAAATATTTTGTGTTATTTCCTAGTTCTGCTGTCAAACCACTAGGTCCGCTAGTTGCTTGAGCCCATACCAGCTGACTGTGCACACACCTTTCTTTTTTCCTTACACCATGGGTTTTGGAGGCCACTTAGCCTGAGTGAGACCCTCCACAATTCGGAGGGCTACTGATTGGTGGTCCTTGTCTAGAAGGGCCTGGAGAGTGAGTTGTCAACTCGTCTACAGCCAGAAAATAGGTGTGCAATTCTTCTCTCTTCCTTTAGCAGTGAGGCAGACAGACTGAAAAGGTCACACTCTCTCCTCTGCTAATTCCCTCCTTCAATAATCTGTGTGGTACCAAAGGAAGAGGTGTTTATATTAGATTCAAGCAGGACAGAGAGATAAATTACATTTGTGGTGATAGACATGACTCTCATGAAAACCAGTCAATATCAACAAGTACAGTTCGCAAGATCCCACCAAGAACTGATCTCGATGGCTAGAGAATTAAGATTTTTTGTCACAGTCTTGTTTTCTTTTGGATTAAGAGGTGTTTATAGTTGAATGAAGCAGGACAGAGAGAGAAATTACATTTTTGGTTGATGGACATGTCTCTCACGAAAACCAGTCAATACCAACAAGTACAGTTCGCAAGATCCCACCAAGAACTTATCTCGATGGCTAGAGAATTAAGATTTTTTGTCACAGTCTTGTTTTCTTTTGGATAAATCATTTGGTTTGTCTTTGTTTTTATATCTTGTTGTACAAGTTTACTGATCGTACGCTACATAGTGACGTTTAGACTTACGAATTTTCAAAGATTTTAGGAGATTCTTCTTTGTCTGCCATTTTGGCATACAAAAATACACAAACATATTTGCCTGATATTTCTGTTGCTGACATATATGATCATTAAACTATACACCCTCTCAGAGTTCAATCAGTTCGACTGCACCTGGCATTGCTGGGGTTTTTAATCCTCCAAAATCTAAGATATAAAATTATCTTCTAACCCTGATGATGCATGTTTCAGCTGTCGGTAACCACACACTAAACAACCACGTGAGCCTAGGATCCCAGAAGGACTTGCGTTACCGTCCCATCGCCACTCCAGACACCAACAGCAAGGAGCCCATCAGACGGGTACCCAGCTACCAGACTCCCACCTCCTTGCCTCAGAGGTAACGTACTGTAGGCTGTAATTCAGGCAAAGGAGGGCACGTGCCCTTCCAAATAATATGGAAAATATTTTTATAAAAAATGATTAACTTAATTTAAAAATTTCTCTAGGTTGTATCGCCATTGGTAAATCGCCTGGTCACATAGTCTCTTGGTCATTTTGCAGCCGTCAAAGTGCTGTCTCTCAGGCACTTGTTGCCAAAAAACCTCTTTAACTCCCTCGGTTGTTAAGCGGCTGGCAAATCTCTCAGTCAGATTACATCCTCTCTTGATGATCATGAGATAAATCTCAATTCTATCGAGGCCAGAAAATCTTGGCTGTAACATAAGAAAAATATTTTAATTCTATTGGTAGGGAGAGGCGGAAATTTTTATTGTATTTTCGCAAGAAAAGACTCTCAAATGATTTATATTCAAATGTCCCAGTCATAATGTGGCAATAAAAATCTCATGGTTGTAAAGTGGCCAGCTATCTTGGTTGTATCATGGCAGACGAATCTCTTTCATTGGTCGTTTGTGGTAATAAAACACCTCCAGTCTTTTTGCGACCATAAGTCGTATCGCAGCCAGCAAGTATTTTACTAGTCAATCACCAGTTGGCTGAATCCACGGATGCTAAAGGAATCCGGCAGACATTTCTCTGCAATTACGTGACTGTCAAATCCAAAATTGTTGTAACACAAGCAGTGTATTGGCACAGCCTACAAAATTCTAACGTGGGGATGAAGGGATTCAAGTTGAGCTATAGGGTAACGTTCTAGAAAAACTTGCCTCCCCGCAATCTAACTTCTAAAAATTATGCCCATGGTTACTGCAAAAGTATAGGCGCTTTTCTTGCTAGTTTGCTAAAACACCTACAGATAGCAGCTCTGCCTGGATCGTAGCCCGTTCCCTTGAGATGCTACTGACTGGTCGGCGGCCTGCAGGCAACATGTTAATTAGCCAACAAGTAAGATAATACTGTGCAAAAAGAAAGTTGATTTTCAAATAAACGAGAGCTCAATTTGAAGTCTACCTTAATATCTTCTTAAATAATAATTCCTTCCTAATTAAGTTACTGTTTTCCCCGTGATAGTTCCTGCAGGGTTTTATTTTTAGAAATAGGTGTAACGTTAACAATCTTCTTAGAATTCAGCTAAGAATTTATTTTTTTTCGTTCTACAGACAATTTACTCTCATCTAGCCATATTTTAATAGTAAATGTAATTATTTTGAGTTAGTCAAGTTTTAGCCTTTATATTGAGAAAACCATACCACATACATGGTATACACATATTAGCCTATATTGCTTTTTTGTTGGTTGATTTTTTAGAGTAGCAGTTTATCTTATTTTGCAGATTACACAAGAACTTTGGTTCCTCACGCACTCTCAGCAGATTACAACAGGATACCCAAAGTTCACTGAGAAGGTTTTTTGGTTTTTCTATTACAGCTTTTTGCTGCATTTTGGCAAACCCCCAACTCAGAAATTGTTTGTCAGTGCTTTGGGTTTGGTGTCGGTCTTCCAGAATCCTTGTTTGTATAATTGTGTAACGCTAACTCGTAAATAAATAAGATTTAAGAATTTTCAGTAGAAAATGAGTTTTTCAAACCTTTTTTGCAAGATCACAAAAGCAGTAATTTTTTATTGTAAGGAAATAAAAATAATTACCAGTAGTAATTATAATTATCAGTTAGTAAATTTAGTGGTATTTTTTTTATTAATTTTTTTTTACTTTTTATTATATAGTTTTATTAAAACAAAAAAGCAAGGGGGAGATTTAAAAAAAATAAGATTAGATATTTTGTAAACTCTGAGATATATCATGCAGAATGAAGATAGAGATACAAAATTATTTCTTTTGGTTGTAGATATTAAAAAAAAATTAGCTTTAGCGCATGGAGTAGATACTAGGTAACCTTAAAATATTATCTAAAAATTAACAACTTCCATAAACTTTCCTATTTTAAATCTATTGAGTTTCTAATTTCCTTGATATAATGTTACGTTGTAAAAGGTAAATTTTTCCATTAATTAATACATTCCATTTAAATACAATTCTTGTGACAAAAAAGTTCAATATGTTAATAACATAATATTTACTGTATCTCAATCGGTACTTATATACGGTACTGAAAATAAGATTCTCATGCAAGACAAAATAAACTCTTACTGGATCAAATACTGATATTTTAATGAAATAAGTATCTATCACATTTGTATTTAATTTGGATTAATTCATCAAGCAATATGAAATGGTTAGGTGTATTGGAATAGGAGGAACACGTATTAATGTATTTCTCAATTAAAAAAGAAAACAAGATTTATTACTTCAATATTATATTTTTTATATATTTTAGTAATTTATAATAATTTTTCTAATTGATAAGTTGTTTTAGTTATTTTTTTTGGAAGTTGATATAATTGAGATAATTATTTTCAGGAACCTAGTTGTTGACTACTTGCAAATGCCCAATAAACCAACACTTAGAGCAAATTTGCACAATTGCAGTTTTAGATTAAACCTTTGTAGGCCTTGCAACTATTGAGTACCAAAGTAGTTGTTAAGTTAATAGTAAATGCAATTGCTATGAAATAAATATAAAGTTAAACCTCATTAAGTCACCTTTTTAAGTTAAACAAAGACAATAGTCAAACTGAAACTTTAAAATATTGACAATTAATCGTTAAATGTCTCACATCATTGGATCACTTTGAATTATTCTGCTATACATAAATTAATGTTTTAAAAACAGCAATGCTGCTTAACTGTGTGCTCTCCACTCTAATTTTTTCAGCTTTCTGAAATGTGTGTGTTGTCATTTTTTCTTAATCCAGCTTGTTTTTGTTGTTGAAAATATTGTGCAGGCATTTATTAGGATTATAAGGGCCCTAATACACTAAACGCTGCTCAAACACCTGGACTTGTTTTTGGCTATGATTTAAATGGGAGCTGTTACATTTAGGCAGTGCCATATATCAGCCGCCCCTATTTAATTCATCACACTAATAAGCCAGGTGTTTTTTGTTTAGTGCTGCCGAGCTACCTAAGTGCAATAGCTTCCATTTAAATCAATCCCAAATAAGCAAGTCCAGCACAGCGCTGCTTAGTCGCCTAGTGTAACAGGGATTTAAGAGGCAATATAAACAATGTGTATGGTGATTTTTTTAATCACAAGCAAAGCACAAATGATTGATGAAACCAAATTTGTACTAACTGACTGTATTAGAGATGTTGCAAATTTTTAAGCATCAGCATAGTAAGTCTATGCTAAATTGACATTTTATGAACTGCACTTTCAGAAATATAGTATTAAAAAGTTAATTCAATTTTTTTTTATTTCCTGGTTGTCATTTGATATTGTGTAAAGCATTTTTGAGCCGGTTTCATCAAGGGTGAGAACCCTCAAGATTTATATTGAGGTTTGGTTTTATTTTACTGTACTTCTTTTCTATCAATCAAAATATTCAATGAAGCAGATTGAGTAGAGCAAAAACACATGGTCACATAGTTCCCTCAAGGACTCATTAAGATGTATCATTCTCGATCCTCCCTCACTAAAAACACTAGATTCATAACATTTTCACTTACAACCTCTCTTCTAGTATCTGAAGAGCCCCCCTATAAAAACAATATGTAGTAAAAATATAATCTTTTTTCAATTTGATTGCTATAAGTCACCTTGAACGTTATCTATCGGTTATGCTAGCTCTCTTTCCTTAACCTTTTGACTGCCAAGAGCCGGCTATATCGGTTAGCCGGCTATATCGTGAGAACTGCCAGCTTCCGATGTGATCGGAACTGCCGTTCGTCGTGAGAACTGCTCACGGCTGGCCAGATCAGTTCGTAGCTGTTTAGATAATCAAATTGATTCCGTGAACGACTACTGTTACGGTTTTTTCGATTATAAAACCTGAATGATAATCGATTAATCTTTCGATTCAATACATTGTTTGTTGCAATATTCTTTTATTCGGTTTTTAACAGAATTTAACTGCAAAATCATCCTGCAGGATGATGTGGATTCGTCCTGGCAGTTTTGCAGACGTACGTAGCATTTTTACTATGGCAGTTTAAAATTGAAATCATGAGTTTTTCATGGCAGTATGAAAACAAAATCTAAAATTTTCTTGGCAGCCAAGGGTTGATTAAATCCTTTGTATCCCAAAGCATTTTCCCAAAACACCACCATTACCCATTAACGACCACACGTTGTGTTCCAGAAGGGTGGTGCACTACCAGTCGACCGGGTCGCTGCACTCCGACTCTCCCAGCAGCAGCAGTGTGTCGCCCGTCCCCACATCACCCTCGCCCTCACCCACCCGCCCTGCCAAGACGCCCCCCGCCACCCCCGCGCCCCCGCCCGCCGGCAGCCTCGGCCTCAGCAAGCGCTGGAGCAGCACGGGCGACTTCAACTGCGTCAGCAGCCCCTCGCATGGCTCCAGGTGGGTGGAAGAGATTGTTGTGATGGTTGAGTCAAATATCGTGGCACAGGCTGTCTGAAAGCCCGATGATAAAAATAACATTAATCTTGTGGGTAATCTGGGCCATGACATTTGATTCGACCTATAGAGATTAGAGAGGAATTCGTTTAAAATTGTTCCCATGCAGAGGGCAGGAACAGGCGCTTGCTAGAGCGGGCAGGGTAGACTGTTGTACCTTGAAACACTTTTGATATATATTTTTTAAAATTAACTATAGCTGTTTTTACAATGTAAAAATTACACAGCCTTTCTACTATTCATAGGCTATTTTCTATGGCCTATGGATAGTGGCCATAATAATATTAAATTAGTTTAAAAAAATCATTGTTTTAGCATTAAAAAAAAATAAAATAAAATTTGTTCCAAGGTACACTATGCTCTTGTACCTTGAAACGCACCCTTTTTACCTTGGAAAAAAGAGGGATATTTTGAAAATAAAATGAAAACTAGTTGCTACAGTTTATTAACTTTATTACAAATTACTTTTACCGGATTTGAATACATACTGATTCTCTGATTTTTACTAACATCCTGAAAATTTACTGATCCTGAAATTTTACTTTCTGAAGGGGCTAGAACAGCCTATACGGTTTTTTCAGATTTTTTGCATTAACTGGAGGCTTCTTAACGCCAACCTTTTGTTTCATGGCATGATATTTCTTAAACAAAAACACGAACAAACCAGCATAATGTACTTGGGAGGCGTTGTGTTCCAAGGAACAAGAGGATGCGTGTCTAATTAAAATGGCGGATAACGACACTAACGTAAACTTAGCCAATTCAGCTATTATACAAATTTACTCATCAATAAACACACTATCCCAGAATAACATAACACACCACCACCGGAATGCTGAATTAAAGATGAAAAACAAAATATAAAGTGAAAAACATTTACTTTGGGAGATGAAATAAAGTTTTGTTAATATAACCATGTGCAAAACTGCTTAAACAACCTCAGAGTGACACTAGCACATTCTTGGTGGCTGCAACTATAACATAGTTGATTTTTAGCCCGCTAGATGGTACCTCTAATCGAGAGCAAACTATGTTCCAAGGTACACCATGCTCAAGGAACAACAGCCTACCCTACAATAATGGATGTTGTATCTCCATCAGCTAAAAAAAAATACTGTTTAGGAATAAAAGTCAGTCAATCATTATTTGTTTTGTTGAAAGAAATCAACGATTTCTATAAAATTTAGCTGTTTTGTAACAGGCTTCTTTTGTGAAGAGTGTGATGAAAAATTGTAAAACCGTGTTGTGTTTACTTTTAGAAGAACAACTATTCTCAGCATGATACTATTGTGACCTTCAAAATCATTTTAAACTAATGTTTTCCAGTACATTTAATACCAAGATTGGGTCGCGGCATTGGCTTCGTATTTTAAGAAGAATATGAGTAAAGGATGAGTGTAGGATGATTGTGGTGAGATCTTGTAGTCTTGTTACTGACTAAGGCCAGCATGTTCCTTACTCAGGTTTGTTAATTAATAGCCCAACAGCCAATGGCAACTAAGGGACCTACATTTTGATGTGGGATCTGAACCACAGTTTCGCCTGCTTCACTTATGAACTGGTCTAATTATGAGGATGGTCTTATGGATGGATCTTTAATAGTGTGGAAGTTAAATCCCCACTTGGGAACACCGCATCCACAAGCCATCACTTATAACTATCCACAATTCAAGACCTCCAAGTATTTGGATTACAAGACATGCCACCGGCCCAGTCCTATAGGTCAATATAGGTCCTTTAGGTCCTATAGGTCTCTATAGGTCAATAGAGATAAGTGACCAGCTGTTTATGTGTTTTCGAAGCTTGCAGTTGTTTGAAACCAAGTATAGAGTGTTAAATATTATTTTAAAAAAATAGTGGTGTGGATATTTCTTAGAATCGTAATGAAAACTGTCATTCATTAATCTTCCAAAAAACGCATATCTTTAACATTTTCCACATCTTGCCCTGAAATGGGTCACTTTCAAGTCCACTAGCAAAATAAATTACAGTAAAATAAACTATAGATCACCCCTTCTTTTTTTTGTATTTTAAACTATTAGAATTTTTTATAGGCTTTTAACTTTAGAAATGTCTTTGAAGCACACCAAGTTACCGCGCCATCACTGTGATCAAGACGGTATGATAAAGAAGTAAAAGGGGTTATGGTGGAAGACCAAAGCAACATCAATACGAAAGTTTGTATGTCCTTCCAAATTTATGTCGACAATTTATATGACACACTACAAAAATAGCGGGAACCCAGGGAGAACAATTTTAGTCTTGTGAAACAAAAACCAACATAGTTTATTCTTGAACACCTTGCATGATAGAAGACTATAAAGCTTCTAAAGGGATGTGCAGTTCGCCAGTCCTGCGTTTTATGGGTGTTGGCTACTTTCATAATAAAATGAGAAAGTTGGGCGAGATATTTACCTAATTAATTTATGATCGCGTGCGGCCTTTGCATGCGATCACCTTCCGCATTGCCTGTATCTTCGCTAAAGTTACGTTTTACTCTGATGACCTATCATCTGCTGCAATTTGGGATTTACTTTCAAGATTGGCAACGATAGATAGTACAAAATACATCACTGCTTTGTTTGGAGTGAAAAACACATGTAATATTTTATGCTCTTGAAAGCATTTATTTTGATTTCGTTTTATTGGATTTTTGCGTTGTTTAAAATTATAATTATAATTTTCAGTTCAGTTTTATGCGACACTTTTTGTTATTTCAACTAGTTCAGTTAACAAACATCAGGGTTAAAAATTTTTCATACTTCAGTAAATTATTTTTAACTCTGTTTGAAAGTAAAAATAATCATGTAGGCTTTAAATTAAAAGAAAAATTATGTTTAACTTGATTAGGTTGAAGTATGTGTAGACACATGTTGTAATTTACAATAAATTATTCCAGTAATGATTAGTTACTGTTCTAGTAGGGTAGAATATAATATTTATTACTTTTGGTTTAGTTTATATTTGATTGATTTATAGTGATGTATTTTACAATTATTATTATCTACTTTTTATGTTTGAGCTTTTTTGTTTTAGGTGTAGCTAGTTTTATTTTTCATTTGATGTAGTTGCATGTTTTTTTGTGTACAGGCTTGCGACCAAATCACTGTTTAATTTGTACATGAAGCCCAACCCAATGCAGAATCATTCTCCTCAACTTAAACATGGGTTTGTATTTGTTTATTTTTTAGATTTTATTTTTGCATTATATATTTTTTTTACTTACTTTACTTAGTTTATTTTTATTTATTTATTTAGTTGTTCAAAGCATGGAGAGTTAAATTTTTTGACACCTCATAAACTGCGTAGTATGATTAAGCCAAGAATTTCAGTTAGTGTTTCAGTGGTGAAATCAAATTACAATATGTCTATATACTCTGAAACTATAAGTCATGTCATAGTTTTTTGCCACAAAATATTCTACTTAAATGATAAAAATTATGTGATGAAACTACAATGTTTTACCAAACCTGAATCATCATCAGTATATGAAGATAATTTTGAAGAAATTTCATTGCCGTTTATAAACATGATAAGAAGTGAGAAGCTTTATCAGGGTCCAGGAACCGAAATAGGGGCAAAACACCCTCCTAAGCATAAACGGAACAACTTTCCAAAGTTTCATGATCGGATGGATGGTTTGGTGATATATGAAGAAAATACATACAACAGACATACATTGGATTTTTATGGATTGTAATTTTCAAAGGTATACCTTGCTTTCTCTCCGGAACATTGTTATAAAATGTAATCTACTTAAGATTCTGCAAAACTGTATAAATTATTGAGGTTTGGTGGTTATTTATATGTAGCAAACACAATATTGATATCATAAATCGGATGTAGTTGTTAGTACAATTACTGAGAACATATTTTAAACTACCATAAAAATAATTTTATACCTGATGTTTTGCTAACACTTTCTTTACAATCTGTCATTTTTATTTTGATTATTACTTACCCAACCAGATAGTAATTTTTCCCTAGAAACATCTTCTTTACAAAATATTTTATTGATCCTTTTCAAGGGCAACAATCTATACTCATCGGTCAATTTTAAATTAATCACTACATTCATACTTCAAACTCAGCAGTAATTATTTGTAGATAATAGCAGCCAATTTCCTGCGCCTACACCTATTGTCCAGTGTTCCATGGATGGGTATGTGGGTGCCTGATTCTGCAATGTTGACCTTGAATCTGCTCTCTCTCTCTCTCTCTCCTTCTAGTACTCCGCTCCCCCTCTCCTCCTTATCTCCGTTTCCCCTCCACTTTCCTGTCAGTCTCATTCTGGTTTCGGATGTGGTTTGATTGCTTCTGAGTTCGTTGGTTTGTCCATCCTTCAACTATGAGTAACAGGTACCATTTGTGAAATGTAATTATTAGAAGGCTATTACAGAATTCTTCAGTTAAGATACAAGATTTTATGATACATTACAATAAATTGTTCATGGATTTTAAAATCTTCATGAGAAAGTAAACCCCATGACATCAATAAAACAATCTTTTACAGTCTTTGAAATTTTAAGTTGATGTTTCAGAGTTAAAATCTTTATCACTTTTACATATCTCTACGTAATACAAAGTAATAATGCAATAATCATAATAAATACAATAATACAATAATAATTCAATAATCATTTTAAAGTAAGCTATTGGATATTCTTTGTAAATATGATGATTTACAAAAATATTTAAGTAGGTAATCATAATTGGCTTAATGATTTTAAATTATTTATTTAATTTGTATTACATCTGCCACCATAGAGCTTGAAGATTCATTCAGATTAATGACAGTTACCAATTGTTGATATAATTAATGTAAATATTCTAATTTATCGTTATTGCTTTCAGAAATGTCTATAATATGCCATATAGAAAAGGGCTTTTCATTAGAGTTAAGTATAAGCTCTTGGGGGGTTAATGTTAGGTAATGTAAGTTAACACTTTTGATAATTTTTCTAATGTAAAAAATCCTCATGCCATTGGTTTTCTTATGAATTATGTTTAAAAATATCAATCGATTTTAATCAATCTTAAAAAAATATCATGTGGTTTAAATATATACGTTGTTGTATTTGTATATACAAATTTGGAATAACATGTGTTCTTGGGCTATCTAGTTGAAATACAATTAAATTTTATTTAAATTTGTAAACTCAGTTGTTGATAATTTTTTTACTTTAATCAGTTCTAATTATTTATTCCTGATTAGTACTATGTCATATTTTCCGATTAGTTCTGTTTATTACAAAGAATAAAATCCACCATGATTAGGCCTACATTGTTATTTTCAACGTCACCGGAACCAAAAATAAAATAAAGTAATAAATTGTGAAAAAGTAAAGAAATAATAAATAAATAAATAAATAATAAATGAACAAATAATTTCAGGTTTGGTTATTTTTCACCTAACCTCCTCTCTGTTTGTACTGTGTTGTGAACAATCAGCTGATGTTACAACAATGTCATTGAATCACAGCTGATTGCCTTCCTTAGACAGATGATGTCACTCATTGTTAGGTGGGACTCATCCTCAGTGTACTTAGTTGTTTGTGTCTTAATGGAAGCCACACCCTGTGATTGCCTTGAGTAAGTAATCTTTTCGAACCTCTCCTCCCTTAATATAAATCTTTTCCAGATTATTTTTACCTCATAAAATCTTTGATTTTTCGGCGTTTTTCATTTGTATTTAATCAAACAACATAATTTCCATTTTTCTGGTTTTGTTCCTAGATGGAAAACTGCAATACTTGCAAGGCAATTTGATCAAAAAGTTTCTGCTAAAGTTTACAATTTATAATAACAAGGAAACCACAAAAAAATCTCAATTTGTGTTCTGTTTTTTTTGTGCATTTGACAACACGGTTTCAGTTCCTTTTAGTTTAAAATAAATTGAATATTTTTTTGGTACTTTTATTTACAGTAGAACTATTCTAGCTCCAGTATCTCTTGTTCTATTTTTTAAATAACACTCAATAATTTCATTGTATTCCACAACACATTAATGGATATTTTATTCATGTACAACATTTTATACTGAAATAAATATTTGTGAAAATTCATAAAATAAGGAGTGGGTGAGGTTCTTGTCATTTTTCAAGGTCGACTCAGCTGACACGTGAATCACCCATCAGTGTTGTCCAATGACACGCTGTTATTTTCTCATCAGGTCGGGTTTTTGTTACATTCTCCTGTTCAAGGCCTCATAAAATGAACCTTCTAATTGTTTTTGTAATTGTTTCTTTGTCTGAGTGTTGAGAACTTGACGCTCAATCTTTTTGAGATTTATTTTTACCTCATAAAATCTTGGCTTTTTCCATGATTTTTTCTTCTGTATGTAATAAATAAAAAAACAACAAATCAATAACAATTAAGGAACAATCGTGACTTGTTGGTCTAAGTTTGAGATCTTCTTCATTTTTAAAACTTTTTATCATTTTTATGTTTGATTTTTGTTTGTATAACTGACTTTGGTTCTTAGTTCTTATTGGGTTGGCCTTCTTTTTATTTTTTGCTACAATGTTGATTTGGCCCCTTGGTTCTTTCTTTAAACTCTTATGATCTGTGAATCCCTCGGAATTTTACCTGATCGAAACTTATGGCAACTACCACACTATTACAATTATTTATGCTGATTTATCTCATGTTATGATTGTTTATTTGTGTGCAATGTAATCACCAAATTAAAAAATTGAATCAAGAAAGCATAATGTAGAAGAACTTGAAAAAATGAATCATATCAGTTAGCAAGCAATTCCTAAGTCAGAACAGACAAAGTATGTTGATTGTCGTCGACAAAGTCGATGTCGATTGCTGAGTGGGTATGCTGGGAAGGTGACCAGCGAAAGACAAGTTAGGTTTGAGAACCCTTCACACCCACGAGAGTACAAACCTACACCTCTGCCATGATTGACTAATTACTCCTTACTGGAGAACAATTGTTATTGACTCGAGTGTTTCGAATTGAGATATTGGTTTTCCTCATAGAGCCATTGTATATTTTTCAATGTCTGTTGAGTAGAGTAGTTTCAATTAAGGAACTCAATTTCTGTGTTTTGGTAGTAAAGTATTTAGTGAATTTCCCATATTTATTTAGTAGCACAATTTGCCTCAAATCATGTTGTAAGTCCAAGAATTATTTCCCTAAAGTGTGATGTAACATACATGTATACGAACTAACACAAAAAATTCAATTTGTAACAAGAAGGAAACCACCAATAAATTTCTATCCATTGACAATTACAGAAAAATTTACAAAATCGTCTTAAAACAAGCAATTCTTTTAATTTTCCTTATAGTTTTTTATCCTCAGCTTTTGTGATAGGTCATATGACTATTTCAGTTATGGGTCTCCTTATTTGTCCTGACTAGAATTAAAGTGGTTTACGATTTTGTTACTGCTAAAATTAAATGTCCTAAAGTTTCCTTGTTTAAACTCCTTTGAACATGGTATATTGCCATGGATCCTTTTAACTGGTAGTTGCTACTGTACCGTACTCCTAGTTAAAACCAAACCCAAAACTAAAAGCACCATATGTATAAAAGACCATTCACATAAAACGAGGTGACAGTATACTATTTTAGTATTCAAAAATTGGTTTTAAGCCAAGAAACCAGAAGCTATAACATTAAGTCTTTTTCCTAACATCTGTAGATACTTATTTATTGCTTTTATTTCGACAGCACGCGAGACGCGGCCTACAATGAGGAGGAGGGGACGCTGCGGATGTACCTGCGCGGCCGGCCCGTGGTCCTCTACGCCCCGTCGCCCCTCGTCGACACCTTCGACATCACCAAGGTCGCCCCTCCGCCCCACCACAAGCTCAAGCTCGACTGGGTGTATCCTTCTAGCGTATTGTGGTTATTTTTTGTTTTGTGTTTTTGCATCGGTTTGTCATGCTCCGGAGAGTATTGTTTGCTAAGGTTTAATTTGTTTTTTTTAAGGAAGTATAGTTTTAATATTTTTGACAGAAGATAACCGCATATTACTAACTTTGAATTTCAGAATGGCGTTGGTAAATTTTTGAACAATTTCAATCTAGCAAAAAGCCTTCAAGTTAAAAAATGGATTCGCAATATCAGTTTTTTTATGACTTTTAACTTCTGAATTCAATTAATTAATTCTGTTCATTAATTTAACTGAATAATTTCTTTTGTTCTTCCTCAAACTCAATATTTGGCTCGAAACTGCTTTTGTTTGCAAACAACCAAGGCTTAACATGTTATTGGGTAAACAGTTAGATTTAGAGAGTAGTTAAAAGCAAATTGACTATTATGAGCATGCATAAGGTGGGTGGCAAAACTGCAAACTTATCAAATCGTATGTTAAACATCAGACATTAGCTAAAATGATTGAATGAAATGTTTCTGTTGAACCATCAAAACTTTTTATACATTTTCGTGGTCTTTTACATGTAAATTTGTGTTTACCTTAACATGTGATCATATAGTTGATAACTAACCAAACAAACAATAAAAAATAATTTTGCCAACATTGACTCCACCTTATGACACATTTCATAACAATCTCTTCTTCTCCAAGTCCTCATTATGTTGGTTATTTTTTATATTTTTACTGTAAGCGTGGACATAATATTTGACACCTCTATACTTGAACTGCCACATTGAAATGAGTTCCTTGACGACCGGCCAGTTACGGCTACCGAGGCCGGGACTGCCGCAGCAACCTCTACCTGCTGCCGACCGGGGAGATGGTGTACTTCGTGGCGGCCATCGTCGTGCTGTACAACGTGGAGGAGCAGAGCCAGAGGCACTATGTCGGCCACACGGACGATGTCAAGTGGTCAGTGTTGTTGATTTTTTGTCTACGTTTCTATACTGTTTGACGTTTTTATGTTCTGTAAAGGAGAGTCAAAACCCTGTTTTTGTTATGTAAACCAACAATTTTTACTTTTGCATTATTCATTCATAGTCCAATAAGAATGGGTCCAGTTTCAATCCTTCTAAAAAGTTTCTTAGAATATTCATCAGGCGTCAAAGATAAAAATCTATTGGTCGCTCCCTTTACTGTGCTGTATTAATGCTTGTGTGAATAATTAACACATTACTTCAAAGTTAAGGGCTTGGGGAGTCAGCGGATTTACATAAGAAACCGCTTGGAAAATCGTTCGGGTATTATTTTATTTGGGAGGTCTCAATTAAATAAGAATACCACTCAAATCCTTTGTTAGTCACTGCCATCGATGTAAATAAGTACACTGGATTGGTAACTCTGGCCATGTATCGCGAGCCGGCGGCAGTGGTTGCGTTTAAGATTTTGCAGGGGCGATGGGGGAACATATCTTTTGCCGACCAACCTGTATTGACCATCTAGCTAGTTAAGTATTAATTGTAATTACTGAATAGTTATAGCAATACATCTATTATAGCAAGCATTACCCGCAAAGCTGCTCCCAAATCCGTGTGGTTTCAATACGGTTAACAATACAGTTTCGCACATTTCCCCCAACGCCCCTTCAATTCGGCCCGGCTGCAACCCTAACGCACAGCTGTATTGGCTCGGAAATCACTACACGAGCCTTACGGGGAGCGCGCTATCCAGTTGTATTTATTTACATCGATGGTCACTGCCAGACTGAATGACACTGTAAACAAGTAGCTTGAAAAAGCTACAGCTGCTTTTTATCTTATTTGCTGGTTATTTATTGAGAGTATTTACAGAAATATTCTATATATTAAATCAAAGACATATTGCTTTATTTGTAAAAAAATGTAAATAGTAAATTTGTTTAATATGTTTGTTTCAGTCTTGCCATCCACCCCAACAAACTCCTGGTAGCCACAGGCCAGACGGCAGGTCACGACAGCAGAGAAGGCAGGGTAAGTAAGCTTTATCTTATGAATCGTTTGCATTTCCTTAACTTCAACATACGAGGGCTGTTCGGAAAGTAACCTCCGTTTGCGTCTTGCGCGGGAACTGGAGGGGGTAGCGCCGCCATTCTTGCGTCTGCGCGCTTGGCAGGTCAGTCGGCGTCCAGCCGTGGTAGCGTGAAGGTCGTCCGTGCGCTAGTTTGTTTGCAGTCGCTTCTCAAAATGAGTGCTGCAATTGAAAACCCCGCCAAGTGTGAGGTGCGTGCTGTGATTAGGTTTTTCGTAGCTAAACAGTATTCAGCAGCAGCAATTCATAGAGAACTCTGTGCTGTGTATGGGCCAAAAATAATGAGTGAAGGAGTTGTTCGGGAATGGGTTCGCTCGTTTAAAAATGGCCGAAAAAATGTGCACGACGAAGAGAGAAGTGGCAGGCCATCTGTGGTCAGTGATGAACTGGTTGAGAAAATCAACGCAAAGATTCGTGACAACCGACGCTTCACCATTTCAGAGCTTTCCAGCGAATTTCCAAAAATTTCCAGGACTGTTTTGTACGAAGTAGTGACTGACAGGTTAGGTTACCGTAAGTTTTGTGCTCGGTGGGTCCCGAAAATTCTTTCAGAAACCCACAAGACTCAACGAATGACCTCAGCTCTGGACTTTCTGACGCGATATGACACAGAAGGAGAATCTTTTTTGGACAGAATTGTGACTGGAGATGAAACCTGGGTCAAGTACGTGAATCCTGAGACTAAAGAACAGTCTAAGGTATGGGCTCACACGGCATCGCCACACAAACCGACAAAAGCCCGGCAAGATTTTTCCAAAAGGAAGCTCATGGCAAGTGTGTTTTGGGACTCTAAAGGGGTGCTGCTGGTTGAATTTATGGAACGTGGTGCCACAATCAACGCGGATGCGTACATTGAAACCCTGAAAAACCTAAGACGTGCGATCCAAAACAAACGCCACGGTCTTCTGTCATCTGGCGTCGTTTTCCTGCACGACAACGCTCGTCCTCACGCTGCACAGAAAACCAAGGACCTTTTGGACACGTTTAAATGGGACGTTTTTGCGCATCCTCCATACAGCCCAGACTTGGCTCCGAGCGACTACCACCTCTTCATGCACATGAAGAAATGGCTTGGCTCACAGCGATTTGACGATGATGAGGAGCTTAAAGATGCGGTCACGGGATGGCTCAAGGCACAGGCGGGAGATTTTTTTGCAGAGGGGATTTCAAAGTTAGTTCGTAGGTATGATAAGTGTTTAAATGTCTATGGAAACTATGTTGAAAAGTAGGGGAAAGACGTAGATTTAAGATGTATATAATAAAAATGTTGTTTCTATTTCTGTGTTTTATTTATAGAAAAACGGAGGTTACTTTCCGAACAGCCCTCGTACTTTATAACAACCATTAACATTTTTTTAAATTTGTCAACAAGAAAAGCCCTTAAGCTTTGTGTTCTTAATTTTCCATTTAAGAAATGTAAAAATTGTTAATCGTGTGTAAAAGTCTAGAAAATACAATACTCTACAGTAGTACATCTGAGTAATATTTTGTTGATTTGACACTCGATTGTTGCAACTTCATTGTTTCAGCCTCACATCCGAGTGTGGAACTCAGTCAGCCTCAGTACAGTCTGTGTTCTCGGCATCGGGGAGTTTGAGAGGTCCATTTGCTGCCTGTCTTTCTCTAAAGCTGTGAGTATAAAAATTTAAGTTTTTTCTTTAAATCTATAAACTTTAATGATAAAATTAACAACATGCAGTAACAAAATTCAAAGTCCTCCAAATAAAAATTGCACACAATTGGTCTTAGTAAATTGCTCAGAAGTCAAATTTTCTCATCATCAAGTAAAATTGTAATGGCACTTCATATTTCGTTTTGTCACAAAACTTTGAAAAGTTACCTCTAGAAGTTGTCATTTTTTTCGTATTTTCAAGTACAACGCTTGCACCATCTAGAAGCTGGGATGGATGAGATGACAGCTTCTTTACTGGTAAAAGACCACCTGATTCATTTTGTCAGGATTTTGAATATCTTTATAATCAATAGCAATTTTGTCCATTTTGAATTCCCGCACGAATTTTTGATGTATTGGCAACGCTGAATTGTGAGTGTCGGCTTATGTTAATCGTGTGTGCAGGACGGAGGGGCGCTGTTGTGTGCGGTGGACGAGGCCCACGACCACAACATCTCCGTGTGGGACTGGCAGAAGGGCGACAAGGGCTACAAGGTCACCGAGACTAAGGTGCGTCAAACACTCTCACCGCACACTCGTTTATAATGTTGATGGGAAATTTAATTATTTTTATTGTGCTTGGGGATTACATTCAAAAAACTAATCAAAGCTGTGCAATGTTTCATTTCTAGGCCTAGTCTAGGTAACCTAGATTTTAACAGTAGATAATGATATTTTGAGCTATAGATTGTTTATTATGTAGGCCTAAGTTAAGACTTCATATCATTTAATAGAAATAATCAGTTTTATCTTCATTTAATTTGTTGAAAGTGTGAAATAGTTGAAGAAATGTTTGCTGTTCACTTACCGAATAGGTTAGGTTATCCGATATCGTCATTGTAAATAACAACACAGAGTGTACTTTCATTATTTATTTGTAAATACTTTGTTTGTATTGTAAAACAATTAATATTTATTAGTTTTAAGTTAGAATAATCCATATTTAATGATTTATTAGCAATGATTGTAAAGGTAGCTAAAAGGAATGTTTACGTTTCCATTTATGTTGTGAAATAGTGTCAATCCTGTAGAAGTAGACTGTTGCTTCGGCTGACGGGTGGTCACGTGATTCTTTCCCAGCTGATCGGTTCTATAAATAGGCGAGTGCCAGCCACCTCAGATCTCAGATTCGTCTCAATAGCTGACTGATGCTGTGAGCACTCTGTGCTCGCTGTTGCATCTCCAGCAATAACGGGTAGACGGTAGGTCCCCGAGTTTGTTATTTTGGAATGGTAGAGGCAGAGTCCCCCGTATCCCCAATTAATTATGATTTGTCAGTAAAGGGCATTTAGCCACCAAGTAATAATATTAATTTAATAATTTATTGTAAATCCATTTGTATAATCTCTACGAAAGAATAAAAGTCAGTGTTATTAAAATATTCCTACTTCTCATCATTTAATGATTTAATATTTAAGTTTCAAAAAGGTCGATCGAGTTGGTGAGTATAAGGCTATCGTTATTACACTAACATTCGAAGATTGTTTAGCCCCGACTGTCCGTTGGCGCGGCAATCTTAACACTACACTTCAGCTTACGCTGTTGCATCTTAATTGATGCTGCGTCCGAAACATACAATTAGTGGTACTTTACATTTACATTCACAAACACAATAAAGGCTTACGCTGTTGCATCTTAGTTGATGCTGCGTCCTTTATAGCACTACGCTTTCGGATCGCTGTTGCATCTTAATTGATGCTGTGACCGAATTAAACACACACTTACATTCACAAATAAAGGCTTACGCTGTTGCATCTTAATTGATGCTGCGTCCTTTATTCGCATAACACTCACAAACAAAGGCTTACGCTGTTGCATCTTAATTGATGCTGCGTCCTTTATAACACTACGCTTTCGGATCGCTGTTGCATCTTAAATGATGCTGTGACCGAATTAAGCACACAAATCACACACTTACACCAAGAACTCACAAGTTAGGGGATCATTGATAGCCTACAAGTGGATTGTGCTACGGCAAAGAACTCACCCTGAGGTTTAAGGTTGAAATTGACTTAAATAAATATAAAACTATCCTATAATCCTCTCTTCCCTCCCCTTTACACATTGTAGCTGCCTGTGTTTCTCCCTACATTAGGGTCATGGTCCCTAATGTAACGAAAAAAACCACAACACCTGTATCATTTACTTACGGGGCCCCAGGCCCAGACTTTCAATGTGGGGCTTCCTATACTTAGATCAGATCAGAGTCTGAGGTACGGAGTGAATCCCTCTGGATCCTTATGTTTTTAATGTACAGTAATCCCTTATATCGTTTCGGTACAGTAGCTTAAAAGAATGTCTTCTGCCATATTTTTTGATAAATTTAAAGAAGTCCCTCAAACTGCTCTTTCTTAGAAGTTATTGTACTGTATTTATCAATATGATGAGGTTTCTAAAATTATTTGGTTTATATTATTACTAACTTCAGGTTTTGCAATGAGTGAATTTGAATCATTTGAATTTGAAACCTTTCCAATTTCCAGGAATTAATTTGAAGTTAAACACCTTGAGGGGGGGCTCCGGGCATAGGGATGCTAGGGCACTGCCCGGTGGTCGTTACAGCACTGTGCATAATTGACAGAGTCTTCAGGCAATCAGCAGAGGTTAACACTCACTGTTTCTTTTCGAGAAGGCCTAATATGGCAGTTTTAATAATCCAGCCAGCTTTTTAAAACTTCCAAAAGTTACTCTAGAGAACAACTACAGTCATTTTCCCAGCATGAATCTCTGGTCACTTAGCTTCGTTATAAATAATAATTTAGTTCTAATTTCCTCCGAAAGTGCTCGGTGGACATGGTGGTAGCGGCAGAGGTCCACCTGCTGGAGCGAGGCTGTATCATGACCTGCGGCAAGGCCACATCAGCTGCTGTACACTGTACAAGTGTCTACTGTACCTTACTGGTTGTGTTGGCAGTGCTCGGTGGACACGGTGGTAGCGGCAGAGTTCCACCCGCTGGAGCGAGGCTGTATCGTGACCTGCGGCAAGGCCCACATCAGTTTCTGGACGCTGGATGCCGGCGGGACGCTGTACAAGCGGATGGGAGTGTTTGAGACGCGGGACAAGCCCAAGTACGTCACGTGTCTGGCCTTCACTCAGACGGGCGATGTGCTCAGTGGCGACAGCAACGGCAACGTCGTCGTCTGGGGCAGAGGTAGGCCGGCTCAAATAATTACGCCTTTTTTGTCGTGTGTCATCTCTTTTTTATCTAAATCTTTACAACTCTAGGGTTTGCGAACTTGTTTAGCGACAATAGTGGAAGAGCTAAACCTAGATTGATTTTGAGTTGACGTTCAACATTTTGATATTTGATTTACGTCTCTCAAATCATGCCTGGTTGCAATTAAATAGGAACGGAAAAGTCCATCTTCTTTTAGTGTTATTGAATTTTTTTGTTGGTCAACAAAATTATTGGTTGATACCATTTTGTTGCTGTGATTTAGTCCTTATTTTGGGAATGAGATGATTGAATTGTTGATTCTTGATCCAAACACTGCTCGGGAGGTGACTGAATATATTGGAACTGATATTTCTTTATCTTGGCATAATTTCATGAATACATTTTTTTAGGCTTCTGAAGTCTTGAAACTGGTTTCAGAGCTCATTCAGTTTAACAAATCAGATCTTTTGTTTTATTCATCTCTTGTAATTATGACAAATTTATAAATATACTTGTTATGTTTATTTTTAGAAACTATGAATGTCATCAGTATTGCAAAGTATTATGGTAAAAGGTTAAATTCTATTTGCTTTCAAATGATTATTTTGCGTGAAGTAATTGATTTTCAAACAAAGTTAATGGTTTATTATGGGCTTTTTTTCTCTGTCATAAGCTATGGTATTGAATTTTGGGGAGCATCTCATTCAGATCAAATTTTCAAAATGCAAAAAAAATTTATAAGAATAATGACATTTTCTTCAAAAAGGAAATCTTGTAAATCATTTTTTAAAGATTATAGTTTATTAACTGTTCCCTCACTGTATATTTTTAAATGTTTAATGGTCGTAAAAAATAATCTTGACATCTTAGAAAATTCTCAGCATGAACATGGCTATAATACACGGTTTTCCAAAGACTTTTTCAAAAAACTCCACTGTATATGGGAAGAAAACTTTTTAACCATTTGCCAAGTAATTTAAAATCTGTGGTTAGGAAAAATAAGTTTAAAAAAGTTTTGAAATTGTTTTTGATAAATAAAATGTTTTATTCAATTGAGGAATTTTTTATTTAGGTTAGTTTTTATTGTAATTTTACTTTTCTTATATTTGTAGGAGTTTTTTTTTCTCTGCACTGTCAGTGGTAAGGTATTTAGTAAACATATTTTTTAGTGTAGTAGTTATTGATTTCTTATTTTAAGCTCTTGACAATGTCTATGTTCTGTGCTAGCATTGCTA
The DNA here is from genome assembly GCA_035578135.1 of Flexamia atlantica. Classification (NCBI taxonomy): domain Eukaryota; kingdom Metazoa; phylum Arthropoda; class Insecta; order Hemiptera; family Cicadellidae; genus Flexamia; species Flexamia atlantica. Next base: position 176,668 of record JAQJVK010000084.1, read on the forward strand.
GCTTTGTAAGAATGTTTGGACAATAAAGTGATTATTATTATTATTATTATTATTATTATTATGGTTGCAGGTACAAACACAATTGCCAGAATGGTTCGCAACATACACGAGGGCTCGATATTCAGCATCTGTGTACTGAAGGAGGGCAGCATCGTAACGGCCGGTGGCAAGGATGGAAGACTCATACAGTTTGACAGCAACTTCCAACCAACGGGGTATGAGGCTCAGGTAAATAGGTATTTCTTACATTTTGATTTTAATTCTTATAAGTTATCCTCTATCATAGTCTGTTTGCTAGAAATAATTTTGTGTTCTAGGCATTAATTGTTTTAATATTTTTGGGGTTCACAATGCAGTATGAACTGCTTTAAGATTGTGCGTTTATGTTAACCAAAGAGAAGTTTCCCCAAAATGGTCTGATGAGAGTTTACGCAGAAAGGCTATCTGAGAACAATGTCAGATGATAAGAAATGAGGGAAATCTTTTTACAAGTTAGGAACCATTGATCAGATTACTTTCATTCAGGTTACAATAGGTATTTTTAGGATAGGTTTATCAGACTGCTAGTTAAGCGTTAAGATATTAATGACTGGATAACCGAGTGGATAAAGTGCTCACATGTTAACCTCGAAAGTGCTCCTGTCCCTGGTTCGATTCCTGACCAGGATTCGTAAGTGGGTTCAGTTGTCATTTGTCGGGCTATGAATTAATGATGCTATTTATCAAAAAATCACCTTTTGTTAGTAACAAGACCTTGGTTTGGACTGTTCCCGATCAAAACGTTAAAAAATGCTACTGGCCTTGAAACACAAAACGGAAATAAAATATTTCTACTAACAGCCTTGATATCTTTTATGAATTGTCAAATATTGACAGGAAATAAGATATAAGCCTTCAAAACTAACACCTTTCAACCTCACCTCTGCAGATAGCGGAGCACCTGGGAGGCGTGCGGACGGTGTCGGAGGGCCGAGGGTCGCAGCTGCTCATCGGCTCGACCCGCAACTGTATCCTGATCGGCTCGCTGGATGTCGGTTTCTCGCCCGCGGTGCTCGGCCACACCGACGAGCTGTGGGCGCTCTCCCCCCACCCCTCCCTGCCGCAGTTCCTCACCGCCGGCTACGACAAGATCGTCCAGCTGTGGGACTGCATGAGCCGCAGTGTGGTATGGAGCAAGGACATCGCGGTGAGTGGTTGTGTTGTCGGTTGGACAGATGAGATTTATTGTTTGTAGGGTTGCAGTTGAAAAACATTAAAAATCCATAGATTGCTGAAGCCTTGACACCTTAATTACAAAATTAAAACTTACCAAATGGAAGTTTAGCCTGTAGATGTCAAACAATCTTTTTCTTACAAGAGACCGGTTTTGGCTCTATGACAAACCATCTTCAGTCATGTAATTAATCTAAAATATTAAACTGGAAAACATTTCCATGATTGTCGGAGTTTAAAAAAAGTTTTTACTTTATTTTACAAACAAACACATATATATATACATTTTCCCACCGTGTTAACAGTCCATGTGTATACATTTTAAACTAAAACTGTCCATACAGCAGGGATCCTGTAGATCTACTAACAACTGCCAGCAGTAATTAAAAATCCCTCCACAGCTTATGACATTTTCCTCCACATGCTATGTCTAGTCGCTTTTTACTCTTTGTAATGGAGAGTAAACAATACTTTTTCTCCCAGTGGGAGTAAAGTGATTACTCTACCTACTTGCAAGAGTAAAAACGTTACCCATCACCCTTAAGATTATCATTTGCATCAGTAATAGTTATTTGTGTGTTGGGGGAGTTAAATACAACATTGTCTCAGGAGTGAAAATTTTGGTACCCAATTTTTGCAAGGTTGACAATTTTTATAAGAGCCACAAATATTTGTTCTTGTCACAGCCTTTGTAGTTTAGGTACCTTTATTGGGTGCACAATGGTAGATATCGCTATTGAAGGCAGTGCTGTAGCCCCTTGCCGTGGCTTGTGACTTTTAGTTCTCTATGAAGGGAGTTTGGGATTAGGATTTGGGATTCTGTACAACCTCATTGTTTAAATACAATGAGTTTTACTGTGAAAGAACTCTCAAAGTTTGCTCAAGATGATCTTTTATTATTGTGGGGTTGGACGTGAAAGTAAAGAAAACCGTTAAATCTCGTTAAAGTATATTTTCAACATTAGAATATTCTACACTAATACATCTACTACTCTCATGTAATATGCTTGAGTTATATTGTAATTAAGACTCTCCTCCAGTTCTGAACTGATTCTAATGTGTTGTTTAAAGAGTTGTGTTGTATAAAGGCGATTGGACTAAAGGGAAGACACAGGACTAAGACCCTTTTTGCCTTAAAGTTTTGTATTTTTTCAATAAGAGTTAACATGTGAATAGAAATTTCAAGGAACCCCTGAATATTCATTATTTTATAATTAGAGTAAACAAAAATTAAAAGCTGAGCAGTGTCTATTTACAAATTTTTAAAAGTCTTCCATTTGATTTTTTTTTAAAGAAGTAGTTCTCACTAAAGCTTAATCTGTTTTCTATAGTAAAAATTCTTATTCAACTTTGTATCACTTCTGGGTGGAACTTGCTCATAACAATCCTGATGTTTGTGAGCAGGAGCAAGCCCAGTCGGCGGCCTTCTCGCCGGATGGCAGTGTGATCGTGATCGGCGCCGTGACGGGGCGATGGCTGGTCATGGACTCCGAGACCCGGGAGATCTACTCGGTGCACACCGACGGTGCCGAGCCCATACAGGTGATTAACGTTGGAAAGGTAGAATGAGTGTTTTTTTAAGTTTATTGTCTTTAAACTTCTACCAAAGGAAAAACAATGTGTTTAGATTTAAGCTGCCTCAATAATTTTTTCTGGTGACTTTTAAAATGTTGTGTATTGCCAGTCAACACGAGTAGGCCTACTTATTGTTAGATATTGTTGTGTAGCCCTCTGGTGAAGTAATATTTTTAATATAAAAAATATTAGTTTTAGTTTTCATAAATGATATTTTATAAAAAAAATGCCTGGGTAGTTTGAAAAGAAATGTTACAATTAGGTACGTCTGCATAATAGTAGTTTTCATTACAAAGAGCAAAAGTGGTACTTTTTGTTGCGCAACTGTGTTTATAAGCAATACAAAGTCAAGCTTTTAAATCAGGATGAAATCAAATTTGGAGTTTTTGCTCCATGCGATGAACGACATTTTTTATCATAGTGTTTGAACTTTTAAATGTTCAAATTCTTCCCATTAATTGGTTCTTTAAGGTTAACTGGTACAACATAGTTTACATTACTGTTGTAAACTTTAAATATGGCAAACCACGCTTTCCAGATTTACAAATTAATGGAACAATAACAATTTTAAAAGTTAGAGTGCTGACGTTTTAGCACTAGTACTGAAAAGTGAGATTTTCAGGCGATTTAGGGAACAACAAAAGGCTGTTTTCATACAGATTAAAAAAAAGACTCATAAAAAAGACTTTTATTCTCCTGTAATTTGTAATCAAATCAAGACATATTTTTTATTTCCTTTGACTTAATTTTGCAGGTGGTAAAGTTTTCCCCGGACGCGAGATATCTAGCTCTCGGCTCCCGGGACAACAACATCTACGTCTACCAAGTGGGCGAAGACATGCGGAAGTACAGCCGCGTCGGCCGGTGCACGGTGAGTGCAGCGATTGATAATTATGCACATTTTGTACGTTTCCTGACAATAGGTTTTACCTTTCATTCACTAAACATTCCTGGACCTCTGAATCAAAAGATTCATGGTGAATCAGTCAGTGAGCAATAAATAATCTGGTAACCTGTTTAAAAAACTTACCGTACTGATATGATCTTGTTGAAGTGTGATAAAAGAAGACTTAGCAACAGAAAAGAGAAATAATTTGTGCAAAAAATTAATCTATCAGTGCCATGATACTGCTGTAGAGATTAACTGTTCATGAAAAAATAGCTATGTTATATTAAAGAATATGCCAGAAGTATTGGCATATATGTGGTTTTAGTCAAGGTATCTCTAAATTGTCATTGGTCCTTTCTTATAATAGCGTAGAATTTGTCAGTTGAATCATTGCTGTAAGCTACATTTAGAGACATCCATGCTCACGCTTTGCTTATATTCATGCTGCCAGAGTGAACGGAAGCGTAGGAGAAGCTCTTCTGCGCTAATCTCTGTTTTGGTGGGTTGGTTTTATAATTTTGTATTGATGTTTATTTCCATCTTATTCAAATAATTTACTGCTTTGTTAAAAAAATATTGTATTGCTTTTTGCGCCTTGTGGCTTTTTATCAGCATGAGAATATTAAAAAATCAGCTGGCTAAATGTGTTGTATTTTCTTGTTGTAAATTTTTTTTGTTGGTGTTGTATTACTAGAGAGCTCAATGTTGTTACTAATGCAAAAAGGCTTATAAAAATTGCATAACTTATAGTTTTGTAATGTGATTCAGATAGTCTTAACAACTTGGTTATAACACTACAATTATTTTATCATCAATTATTGAAAAATAATTTGTTAAAAATAACTAAACTTTTCCTGGAGATCTAGCTTAGTATGTAAAAAAATCAAAATACTTTAGTAAGTAATAGACCCAACACATGATTCAGGTGGTCGTCATCTGAAACTCAGGATTCATCTCATATGTATTTAGACCACAGAAGCCTGTCACTAAAAATTATTAACCAACTGTTATTTATTTGACAGTTTAAACAAAAACGTTTATGGAAATTAATCAGTTATATTGTGTCATGGTTTACTAAGATTTAGTATGTAGCTGGTGATATTAATTTTAATTTTCAATTTGTTCCAGGGTCATTCTAGTTTCATCACTCATTTAGACTGGTCGGCCGACAGTCAGTATATAAGGAGCAACTCGGGCGACTATGAATTGCTTTTCTGTAAGTACAATAAATACTCGTTGTATCTTAGAGCAAGACAGCAAGTCAAAACACAGAAAGTAGTTTTCTAGCTGTTATTCTCTTACATCTCATTTTTTTAAATTCATTGAAGAATCTTTTGCAAAATATTTGTTTGCTTTTAGTTTTAGAGGAGCCATATGTGGATTCCAGGACATTAAAAAAAGTTTATACCTTGAGAAACATGTGACAAACTTATTCTAAAAAAATAAATAATTGTTACTAAAACCAACAATACAGACATTTAGATAATATTTTCCTCGTCAATAGAACACTCATTGATTGTTGACACAAACACAAATTATCACCTCAGTTGAACATCACTGGCTTAAGAATTTATGAGCTATCTTACTGTGCATTAAACTATTTTTTTCTTTGAAAGTTCATTGAAATTGTAAATATGCAGTGAACTCTAATTATCTGAATACCAATTTACTAAATCCCAAATTATCCAAATTGATTTTTGGTGAAATAATAAATTTGTACATTACGTATGTAACACTCATCAATTAACTCCAAGCATTGTGTACTATGTTTGTAGTGTTGTTACACTGCAGTTTTTCATATTATTTTCAGCAACTATAGTCAAAACAAATTTTTTTCACTATATGTATTTTTTCTTTCTTGATTTCCGAGTTGTAACCAATTAGATGAATAATTTTTGGCTATTTTAATGAGCCTGATCCTTAATTGCTTGGGATAGTCAAGTTCTACTGTACCTATATTTTCATTTTATCAACAGTTCAGGGTTTATAAATGAATTTTAATGCCATTACTGACATTACTCTAAAACTAAGCAGAGATGATACATCTAGCCAATATCACAATCCCAACCTAACTTGTTTTTTAAAAAGAGGTGGTGGCCTCTTAAAATTAATTTACATTCTCCTTCTCCCCCCCAAAATGGGCAAGCGTGTTTGTGGAAGTTGTCAAGCAACTGAAGACGTGATGCAGTACAATACAAGCTAAAAATATGCGATAACGTGGATTCTCGAACCCCTCTAGCCAACAGCACAATTCTAACCTGACTTTATTTTTTAAAAAAAGGTTGAAGCCTCTTAAAATTTACATTCTCTCTCCCCTCCCCCCCCCAAATGGGCTCAGGCCTGTGTGTGGAAGTTATCAAGCAATTGAAGGTAACGTGGAGTCTCGAACCCACGACATCGCTGCCGACCATAGCCACCAACTGCGCCTCTAACTAACTTCCATCGGTCCAGGGAACGCGGGCCTGTGTCGCCAGGTGCCGCAGAGTGCCTCGATGCGTGACGTGCAGTGGGCCTCGCAGAACTGCGTCCTCTCCTTCTCCACCGTCGGCATCTGGCCGGAGAACGCCGACGGGACGGACGTCAACGCCTGCGAGCGATCCCACGACTCACGGCTCCTCGCCACAGCCGACGACTTCGGCAAAGTCAAGCTTTACTCCTATCCCGTCACGCAACCCAGAGTAAATTTTTGCCTTTTTAGAGTGTATGTCTAGTTTGCATGCCAACCAGTCAGTAGGACAGTAGAAAAAATTCTTTTGTTTGAAGGTGTTACTGTCCACTGTACTGGTCGTTGTTTAAACCAGGCTTAAGTGAAGGTTTATAATCATTTCTCGACTGTTGTATTGTTTGTTTGTATGTGTAGCTTGAATGAAGCAAATTAAAATAATGTTTGGGTACCTCACAGTGCTGGATTTACCTCTAGGCCCACCATGCCTTGGCTTAGACCTCACACTGATAGGGGGCCACATAAGGCAGAAAATAAGGGATTGTGAGTAAATCTTAGAGGACATTTAGGCTCGAAAAAATAATCCAGCTCAAAAAAACATCGCCAGTTTTTACAACACCACTAGGTCTCATGAGTGCCCGCACACAAATCTGGGCTGCAGATCTTAGAGCTGCAGTATCTGAAAATTCGACACTGGTACCTCGAGTAACATGACATGAAAGTAAGGATGTAGGTAAACTATTTCAAGAGTGATGGAAACTATTGCATTTTTTATTTAAGTTTGCAACCAAAGAATGACGAAAATCCCAAATTTAATTAGAGAAGAGACTTATTGAGTGCTTCTACTAAAGTAGATAAAAATCCTAATTGGAAAACCTTAATGTATCATAAACTTTTTTCTACAAGATGTATCACAGAATAGCCTAGAACAGATTGGCATAGTAATACCACTTTCCGGATCTGTTAATTGATCAGTTGTGGCACTCAGCAGAAGTATACTAACAACATTAATAATCTCATAAACTTGAATGATTATAATAAAATAAATTATAGAAAAACTTAGGCGCCAAAACTGTAAAAAAATGGCAATAAAAATCATCAAGTTGCCAAGTTATAAGAATATTTCATTAGATTTAGAAATTACTCCGACTATTGAGTCTAAAAGTTTCAATTTTGCCTTTACAGTCGCTGTGCCACACTTACGGAGGCCACTCCAGCCATGTGACGAATGTTGCTTTCCTGTTTGACGATTCTCGCATCATCTCCATCGGAGGGAAAGACACGAGCGTGCTGCAGTGGAGACTGACGTAATTACGACACATCCAGTACACGAGTCCAAGTGACCTTCACTTCAGGCCCTGCCGTCCTTGTAAAGTGCTTTTGTAGATTATGTAAATTATACGATTATTTAGGTTTAAAACTACTTTAGAGAATATTTAGCCTTAATTACTTTTACACTCCTATTTATTTCCCACATTAAATGTGGAAAGGGTATCATCAGCACATTCCAGCTAATTTTTTACTTGTACAATTTTGTGAACTCGATATTGTTATTTGTCAACTATTGTGTAGCGATTTATAATGTTACATTTATTTACAAGACATCGCTTTTTGAATTTAGGCCTAATTATGTAAGTTAAATGTATAGTTTTACTTTTTAAATAGGTGTCTTTAACTTTTGATAGAAATTATTTGTAACGGAGGTGATATTTTTTTGGAAACCAACCTGGTTTAAGATTTATTAAATACCTCAGTACTTATACATAAATAACTTAATCTGTTATCCTTCAAAGTTTCATTGATCACTTTTAAATGTAAAGTCCAAGTTTCTTTTTAAAGCTGTAATCGTAGAATGTATCTTACGTCTCCAGTAATGAGATTTTTGTAAAAAATAATACAATTGTATAAAGTTGTACTCAGTACTTTTTAACAGTGGTTTTATTTATTTAGTATAATGTGAAATAAAACTTTGTTTTGGAATTGAATTTGAGTTTATTCAATTCCTTGAGCTTCAGTTACTGTTATCGGATAAAATATAACATGTAAAAGAGTTTTATAAATCCCAGTTGTTATTCAAATAGAATTATTTAAAATAAATAGCCACACAATTTCAATGAAGTGCTTCTTTTTTGTACGTCTAGCTAGGATCTGTTTACTAAAGAAAAAAAACGTCGGACTGGACAAACACTGCGAAAGACTCAGGATACCAACAGCCCTGAGTGATGATTGAGCGTGTTTTCTAATAGCAGTTGAACTGCAGGAGCGGGGCCAACTTAGCAAGACTATCACTCTTACTTTTTTTGTAATTTAAAGTGCTAATTTCTCACACAAATTTTCATATAAATAAAAGCTGCAGATCCCTTATATTTGGTATTTTTTTTTGGTTATACAAAATTAAAGCCATTTGGCAGTTATTTTATTGCTTACTGTTTTTCTCTTACCGTACCATATACTCTTCACCGTTACATATTACCTCTGTTATATAAAAGTTATCAATAAAATTTAAGATTTTTATATAAAGTAAAATAATTTAGCTGTAGAAGGTCAATAATCTATAATCAAATAGACGATAATTTTTTTTAATGAGTTTTAAAATGGTTTAAAAATACAAAAAACATTATATTATGATAAAAGTTTGTTATATGGCTCTTAAAAATCTTAAAATTGTTCTACCTCTTAATGGATCAATATATATGGTTTTGATTTGACAATGTTTGTGCTGCACTATTTTTATGCTATTCTTTGTTTCTATTGTAAGTACTTGACTATTTTGGCAGTGGTGTTTGTCATTTCATCCTCGATTACTTCCGCATGCTGTAGCATATACCATTCTCACATCTGAAAAAATCGTGAACTTTTAAAGAATAAAAATTATTATTAATTTCATTGATTAAACATACCTGATAGGAACTACTAAGGTGTAATTTTAGAAAAATGACTGTTTCAAAGCAACCCAACAATTGTGAGGTGGAAAGCGAAAAGGGACCTTTTGTCGGCGAGGAAAGATTTTTAGTACGGCCGATATAACTGATTAGGGTAAAAAATATCGAAATTCGGGTCTATCGATTGTTATAGAGCAATTAATTATATATTATTGCTCCTTGAATGCCTCAATGATGAGCAAAATTAAATATAAATAGGGTAATTTGATTACCAAAGATAGTGTTGGGAATTTTAGTTTTTTTTGGGTGCAGCACTGATAGCGATACAGCCTGTCAGGTGAACCAGTGTTATCGCAGTAGGTGGTGTCTTATCAGTGCGGGTTCTATGGTTGTTTTACCAGTTGTTTAACTTTAAAAAACAATGAGATAACAGTAAAATATTCAGTTTTAAAAAGGGACCTCTTGTCATTATGGAGAATAACATAGGGCCGATAAGAGATCCCTTTTCTGGGATACGACTTTTTACGACATGCTTCGATAAAAATATTATTTTCCTAAAAACTATTGTGAGTTAGGACAAAAATTGGCATTCCCTTGAAAGAAGACATTATAAGCTTTCTTTTGATACCAAAATCATTTCTTAAATACAAAAAAATATAGGTTTTATGCTTATTTGAAATTTTCAAATTGATTTTTCTCAAAATTACCCGTTTCCCTCATGAAATTTCAAAGTCCTATAACTTTACCAAAACAAATCGAAGACTCATGGGACTTGCGCCAAATTATTAGGAATTATATAATATTAATAACTCAAAATTCCCGACAAGAGGTCTCTTTTCACTTTCAACCTCCCAATTTATATCCCAAATATTTTGATTATAAATAAAATTATAATAAAAATACTTGGATTACTCTAAGCCGACTATTTTTCTAATATGTATTTTAGTATTAAAATGTATCATAATTCAATATTAACTTATAGTTCTGGACAGCCTTACTGGCGGGTGAGTGAGTGTGCTGTATTCGGAATTGGTCTGAAACATCTGTGTTGTGTTGGCAGTCAATCATATGATCACATGTTTAAGTAAAGACACACTTACAATATGAAAGTTTATGCTGCAAGCTCATATGCAATAAATATTAAATCCAAACAAGGTCTCGTTGAAATATATTTCAAACTTACACGTAAAATGAAGGTAAAAGTTCTCGCAGAGCTTGCCGGAAGTCTAAGAAGAGGTTTTATTCTCATTAGTAATGGCAATACTTAATATTACGTTTCGTATTGCGCAAGACAATTTTGGGTAAAGTATTGCAAGGCAAATTTTGTAGTGTTGATATGCCTTAAAAATATAAACAGTGTTTTGACAGCTCGACACAATCAAGAGTTTTAGCAGATGATTTGTAGGGTTCCCACATTTTGCCACCTGCCAGTAAGGCTGTCCAGAACTTTAGCTATTAGCCATACTTGTTACAAGGTGTTTACAAAAGAACTTCCAAGTTTTTATAAATTTTTGTCAGATGAATGAAGAAACCCTTTGTCGGATCACATAACGACCAAAATTCTGCCATTTCCACTTTTAATACTAGTTGAAAATGTTATGGGGTTATGGGGATTGGAGTTTTCGGGAATATACCGCACTTACAAAAATTTTTGGTAATATCCGTAACTAATTAATTTTACTCTACATACGTTGTTTTAGCTCACTCATTCATAATCTATAATTTGCTATTTGACTTTTTGTCGCTGTAATCTTAAACCAGGCCACTATATTATTTTCATTTAGTTTCAGAATAAGTTTTAATATTATTTATGAAAAAATAAATTTTGAAACTAGAAGGCTTATTTTACTTTGCCTTCAAAAACGCAAGCTCTTGTGCGATGGTATAGGTTTTCCAACATTTGTCTATACAATATCTCTCTGTGAATAAGCTTTTAAATCTTGTATCCCAAATAAAAGAATTCTGTACAACACTATTTACTATAGCAACCCATCTCACGATTTAATTTATAAATTGAGAGGTTATAAAAATGCACTCTGTCATTAAGGTGACAAATAAGCGCTTTTAACGGAATCTGAATCTGCAACCGGAATAAATAATACATTCCGATTGGCAGACGCCTGCATGCAAGCTCAGCTTCCGGCGGCCTCTTTAGCCACTTCCGTTAAAATACTAATGTCATTCCTGTCGCCGAACATCTGAATCTGAGTCAGAATCGACGTGCACTCAGGATGTACCGTAAGGTGTTCATCCTTAGTGGGTTAGTATATATTGGAATCTTCCAAGCAAAGCTGGAATTGAACAACCAGCTAGTTTTGAAAGAAAATATGTAGTAGGCAGATGTGCTACTTCACAATTTTTTACACAACATTCAGACTTATCAAGGGACTCACTAGAGCCGCAGAATCTGGCACAGTTGAGTATCTGGATGTTTCCGTAGTTCTGGCCGTCCGAACCACACACGGGTGCGTACTGCGTCGTGAAGGGGCAGGGGCACGAGACCTTGTAAACTGTCGTCACCTGCAGTGCAAGATTTTGTTTAAAATCCAAGTTCAAGGTCCATTTTAAATCACAAATTTCTTATAAAAACTAAAACCAATAATAAAATTAAATTTGTCATAAAATTTTAAAATAATATTAAAAATTTTAAGAAAATAGATCCCCCCCTGGACCAGAAGGCATTGTCTTATGACCCGGGTTTAAATCCAAAATTCACTTTTTTATGATAACCAAATCTCGTATTTGGCACTACCCCTGGGTCTAGTCTTGTCTACACTCTTCAGAAGTGACTTCTTTTTGACCAGCCGATTTTAATCGAAGTGATGGTTCAACTGGTCGAAACCATCAAGAAGAAAAGGATATCAATGATTCCTGTAAGAAATATTAGGATGAGGTTTAGGAATGACTAAAAAATAAATCATGATATTTAACGATCTAGGGACTTCAGTCAAAGAGAAATATTAGACACATCAGAGTGAAAGAGACAAATTTTTGGTATTTCTGCATAATAATTGGTTTTGACATTATGCACATATAGTAGGTGATAGACGCTACAAATAAAAATATTTATTTATAAACAAGTTCAGGGCACATTGGTTTATCCTGTCAGCTCTCAGTCCCAGTGTCTTCTGCAAATAAACATCACTGAACTGTATTAAAAATATGGATCATGTCTCATTCATCAAGCACATGACCTTTGTATTTGAAAGGTCACCGAGGGGGGTCCATGAGGAATCACAAATTCAATCGGAGTTTATGATTTACAAATGCTAGTCATTAGTTTGTCAGTCAGTGTAAAACATAAGACCCAACCAGGCTTGGCGACAGGATTTCCGGGCCCTGTGCAATCTTCAACCCCGGGCCCTGAGGACCTTTTTTTTACTCATCTCGTACTATTCAGCCGTTTTTGGCCCGTTTTTCCTCTTTCCAGGCCCCTATGCATTTGCCCCCCCCCCCTGTCAACAGCTTGTTCATAAACAAGAACAATTTAGTTTTAAAGAATTACCTCTGGATTTGCTGGTGGAATCTTAGTGGAGCCCTCTGATGGAGATTCCGTAATTATTTGTCTACGAACAATATTCTTGTGTGAATATGTAAGCGCTCCAATACCTAGAATGGGAAAAGTCTTAGATACCAAGAAGTGATGAATGCCCCTGTCACTACAGAAGCCTCTTTACAAAATTAACTTGTTGATTAGCATATGCGTTGTTCTGTATACCGAATGTAAATCGAAGGCGACTTTCAACACTTATATTTACTTACACACAAGATAATAAATTTACATAAAAGATTAAAAATTACGATTGATTTCAAATGATCATACCATCATCAGACCCAATTTACTATATTGTAATTGAGAATTAAAATAACTGTAAATATAAGTGTTAAAATTTATATGTTATTTAGATCCAGAATTCACAAATGTAAAATTTAAAAAGGTTAAATACCTACCTGGTAGTCTGCCGATCGATCCTGGTTTGGTCCTTAATTTAAGGAAAATTGTATAAAAGAAAAGGATATTCTTTTTAGAAATACATGGAATATCCGAAGGTTTAAATTCATACATAAACAATTCTTATAAAAACTAACAACCCAATAATAAAAATTGAATTTGTCATCAAATTTTTGAAAATTAGTAAAAATTTGAAGAAAACAGATCCAAACCCCCCCCCCCCCCCCCCCGAACCAGGGGGGGACCAGAGGTGTTCGTCTTGTAGTTATCGCAGAAGAGAGTAGTTTTTCCTATCTGCACCAAAGAATTTATATAATAGCTATAGGAAAAATTATAATTTATCTTAAAATTAGTTTTAAAGAAAATAGAAATCATCAAATGAAGAAAAATTTTCAATTTACCAAGAAACAGTAAAATTGTATAAAAGTAACAATAATTAAGAATAATTAACTATGACTGGCTTGATGATCAGTGCAGAAGGCACATTATCGAATGTTTTGTTCATTCTTTCATGAAGTTAAAAATAGTTAAATTAATTATAAATTCAAGAAATCGTTGAAATCACATTGAAATATTTACTTTTAATTCTCTAGAATCACTTAAACACAAACTAATCAGAAAAAAATTAAATTACATTTTATTTATAAGATATTTGTTTTTATAGCAATCGTATCTCAATTATTGCTGGGGATGTTTCATTTTTTCAATACAATATATCTATTGATATAGAAACGTAACCAACAAAAATGAAGTGTATTATTTATTATTAAAGATATCCCAAAAGATGTACCGACAAATATTTTCTCATGAAAAAGAACCAAGTATATATAAAATTTGAATTTTTCTTTCATTTCAAAACAAATAATCAATGAAATAAAAGCTTAACAATCAAAAAAGTTGGTTCAATAAAAGGGTAATTACAGAATATTTAAATGTCATCTTGCAACAGAATAAAAATGACAGCTAATTTCGAGACTAAGAAAGAACCAGATTACAACTCCATGTATAAAAATAAGTTTAAAACTTAAAAAATTTAAAACTCACCTCCCAGCAAAAACAAAAAGCATATGACGACTTTCATGACTGTGCCCAGAGGAATCCTGCACCAAGTGACAAACTCGTGTCGTGTGTCGACCGGTTTTTATCTTGTTTGTTTCCACCGCGGGGACAGCAGGAAACCTAGAGAGTGACTGCATTCTTCTAGAGGGCCAAAGTCCTCTATATTCAGCTATTCAAGGAAGATGTGGAAAAATAACAAGGTCACAAACTGGACAGCAAGGTCCATGTGTTTTCCTATATCTAGTCAAATATTTGAAAGCTTTGCTTTACTAATCATAAAGTTTTTTTATTCATTTTCAAAATATGATTTATTAAAATCTGCGACAATATATATTACAAGTACCATGTTGAAGTAAACAAATCGTTTTTATAGAGAATTGAGAATTGTCTTTAAAAGCATTTAAAATACTCTTGTACTCATTTATTTTCCTTAATATAACTTCAGAGCAACAACATATCTATGAGTGCAGTCATATTTTTCCGCAGGGTCACATATCAGTGTATGAATACGTAAGTATAAGGGGTAGAGTATCAAGGCTACATATAATTCATACTGCATCTTTAGACTACAAAATTCAACATCAAAATCAGAATGCAAATTTTTAGGTAATATATTAACTTGCTGATTTCTCTTTTATTGTCGAGCTGACATAAATTAAAATTTCACAATACCTAATTGTGAAATTTCAGGCATATAGAGAATTCTTTTTCTTAATTTTCATTATATAAGTTGAAAAATAATGCCAGGTTATGTTACTTACGAAGTTACACTCAGAGAAAATCATGTTGGAACGAAAAGCTTGTGCGCAGCAACACATTTTATCATTAACTTATAAAACAAAATGCTATACATCAATTTAAAAAGATTAATTAACCACAAAATTCTACTTATAACTTTTATGACACAGCAAAAAGTAAAACATTGACCAGCCCCTGAATAAATACATCCCACTTTCCTTATTATACACACTATCACATAAAAAATATTTGTTTGTTTTAGTTTATGATAACCCAGTAAATTTTCGCAGTATAGTAAAAGCAAAAGGTACAGTTTTGAGGGAAATTTATTCCTCTTCAATTTGATACACATTTTAAATTAATAAATTAAATTAATATTAAAAAGTGTTCCAAAGCACAAGGGTTTCAAACTGATTTTCATAACCACTTTGTTTTAAACGTTTCATATATTCTCATTGTGTTTACTTTTGTCTTTAAGACAAAGTGGAAAATCTAAATGGCAAATAAAAACAAAAATTAAAAATAACATTTTTATTAGCAAGTTTACAAACGAAGCTGACAATCCACGTCTGGAGTCACACACAAATTCAACATAAAAACAAATAAGTTAAATAATAAATTAACACTCAACACTGAGTTTATTTACAATATCAACATATGGCAGTCAAAGTCTTTTCAATTTATGTGCACTCGATTAAACTAAAGAGCTCGATATAAATTCGTGTGGGTGTTTATAAGGGTTTGTGTTAATGCTAGGGGCTTCGATCCGCTTGGCTCAGCAAATCTCACAACTCGGACCTGGAACATAACAAAATTTAAATTATTTTCAAATACTTCTTTTATGAATTTCTCCAAAAATCTCAAAAAAGCAAAGACAAACTTGTTGAATCAGTTATTGATTTTGTTTAAGTAAATGAGTTGAGCACAAATGTTTTTGCTAATATTTTCTTTCCAGTGGAGTCTCAATATTGGCAAAGAGAGTTACTATTGTGATTTTCTCATGATCGTTAAAGATGCACGACTGCCTTTTGCCAAATTACTTGAACACCCACCATGCCATGTGCCCATGAATAGTATAACTGGTGCCAATTCTTGGGGCCCAGTCCGCGCATCGGGCGAGGAATGGGTAGGCTGGGAGGAGAGGGGAGTAGAAGTGGCAGCGGCGGCTGACAGTGTACTAGCCTGGCTGTGTATATTCAGCAGCTCGCAAGTAGTTACTGCTTCTGTGTCAATCGTTTTTCAGAGTATCAAGACGCTTTAATAAATACTAATGAAATATTTTACATTGTTGAATAGAATTAAAACAGATCATTGATCGTCAATAAGAGTCTATGTCAATTAATTCAATTTTGATGTCAATAATCGTCAATGTTCCAGTGGTCAATGTCTTTAGGACGACATGTAGTGACACGCTATTGTTGACGACTGAGAGTAGAATGACAGTGCTGCGCTCTAGCAACAAGTTTTTGCGCATGTGCACTAGCTGTTTTTGCTACCGCGCATCCACCGCACTGGGCCCCAAGAATTGGCGTCAGTTATAAATAGAAGTGATTAAATTTAAGCCCATTGCATCTATCACAAAGTTGTGCCCGCAACTGGCACACAAGCACAATTGAAGTTTAAAGCCATTTGCTTCTTTTGCCAAGTTATTCCTACCATTTACAAGAAATTGATATTTCTGTTTACCTGCAATCGGTAAAGACACACAATTAATTGCCTTTTGCGAATTTCCCCTGCCTTTTACCTGAGATTAGTATAATTTCCTGTTCCGATAGCTTTTTGTACTTAGGGGACTTTAGGATTACCAAAGTTCAAATTTTGGGACCCCACTGTAATGTTTATGGAAAAAGTTAGTAGACTATTTACGGCGGTACAATCTTTTTCATCAACAAACACCCTCAATAAGATCAATGTTTATTTTCTTAGTATATTTTTTATTGGAATCAAATCAATCTGCAAAACTGCAGCCCCATTTATACACCAATACAAATATATCAAACTCAGAAAACAAAATACAGATTTAATCTAAATTTCATGATGGATAATTTTATAGATCAACTCTGAACATTTTTAACAAATTTTAATTTTTTATAAGACATATTGAATTTTTTTGACAATACGATATGACTACACTTTATTTAATGATACACACTTTCTCTTACAAACTGCACACTTGGATGTGTTATATTTTGTTAATTATGCCCAAAAGACAATCCACTAAGAATAAAAAAAGATCAAAAACAAAAACCAATTTGTTAGACTGAAAATTTGCATTTTCTGTAAATTCCATATTCTTACGTGCAAGCAATACGTACAATTTAAGATTAGGGGGAGAGCACAAGGAATCAAGTCTGATCAAATCACATTTCCGTTTTACCTCATTGACTCATATCTCTCGACAGACTCCTACTGCGATCTAGAAAATACTTCCTTTTAAGGTTGTGTTCAATGTATAAAGGAAAGTTTAGTTACTATTTCAATGTATTCATTGCATGGTTCTTTCTGAGAAAAATTAATTTGATTTCCATCATTTTTCCTTGTACTTGGCTAACCTTGGAAAGGGTAACCAAATACCGAGGAAAGACGGATTCTTGAGACGAAAAAACAGCATCTTTTCCCCAAGTTATTTGGCAAAGATATGTCAAGTAGGTTTCACTTTTCATTGAATATCTAGAATCTTCTATTTAGAGTGTAACTACACATACAGTTGAGCATTTTATAGATGAAAGTAAAAATATTTCTAATTTTAACATCCAAATTGAAATAAATAAAAAAGTTGATAATCTAAAAAGCTTAAAATAGATACAACTTCAAACTAAATTCATAATAGTTAATGCTAAGCAGATAAACAAATTTTTGACAAAAACAACTCCTAAGCTGCTATATTTTTAAATTGAATATTTCACCTGGTGATAAAATGTAAATAATTTTTTTTTTCATTCTTTCAAGAATATGAAAACAACAAAATTCATCTTGACGTCTCTTGATAAGAATGTTTAGAAGGAGCTGCTGGAACTACTATAGCTATAGCTGTTGAAAATGAATCAAAATTAAACAATTGGACTAAAAAAATTAAAAAATAATTTGTTGCAGATTTTTTACAAGTTTGATTTTAAATCAAAAGCACTGTTGATTTTTCGGAATTAAAAAAACCAACCTAGTCATTAACTATTTAAGTTTGGATTATGATTTTATAGAAACCTTTGAAAGGTAAATACATTTGGGACAAAGCATGGTCACTGTGGGTATTACAACTTGTAACGCTTGTGAAATATTTGCTGAACTCGATAAATAATAATACCCCCGTTGCAGCAGACCTGCATACTCAGCGAATTTCAGATGCAACACAACAAACGGTATTTCAATCCAACTTAGCGAGATTTTACATGTTTTGTAATCTCCATAAGAATAACATGGGGAATGATTATGCAGGTTTGCTGCAACAGGTATGTTAAAACTGGTTGGTTTTAATTCATTATTTAGTAGATCTTAACTAGAAGAAGCCATATACCAAGTTTTGTCAAGAAATGTTAAAAAATAAGTAAGATATAGAATTTTTTTATTTCCCATAAGGATAACATGGGGAATGATTATGCAGGTTTGCTGCCACAAAAATTGAAATTTCGGGGATTTTAGACTAAAATACATTAGATCTCATCTAGATGAAGCCACAAACCAAGTTTTATCCAGATATGTTGAGAAATAAGCGAGATATAGAATTTTACTTATTCCCCATAAGGTTAACATTGGGACAACGTACTGTGTTTACCACTTTCAATATCTCGGTAACCAATGGACATAGAGCAATGATTCAAAACACTAAATTGTTTGTTTTTTTGAGCTGAATTCAATGGTGCCAACAAAGATTCGATAAATTTTATTTTTATATGTAAAAAACTCAAAAAACCTATTTTTGGGGGTGTTTATCCCTCTTTACCCCCCCTTCCGGTGGTCCGATCGGGCTGGTTCACGAACTCGTCCATTCGATTACCACTTTACATGTCTGTTCCAAATTTCATTAAGATTGGACCGTATTTACGGCCGCTATCGTGCTGACAGACACATATATGTAGATAGATAGATAGATAGATATATAAAAATTCGAACAAATGGTGTTTTTTGCTTCTGGTGGCCCTAAAACGAAAAGTTATCATGGTCTCGGGCTTAGGTCTTACCATGAGACCTACGGTAATAGCTTCTTCCCTATAGGGGAAATTCGCTAAAATGAATAAGGGTCTTTTCTGTTATGTTCCCACATCTTTAATTTTCATTATAGGCTCCATAGATTAAAATAATCAATCTTTATCATTTCATAAAATCATTATTATTTGATTAGAATTTCTAAAATTGAAATATCATACTGTATTTTAAAAAATACAATGATATTTATTTTTGAAATATCATGCTGTATTTTTTTGCCATCGCATCATACTGCTTTTTATATAGTGATATGGTAGTTTATTATAGGAAGTTACACCTGAGCCTAATGTAAAAGAATGCCAGAAAACCATATGATCAGTTGCAATAATGTTAAGACCGCAAATAAGCCTTAGATGAGCTTGATCAAAGATTGGGATATTGACTAAACAATAACTATGTGATCAGTTTAAGGACTGATGTTTAAAAGTTTAAATTTGGCTAACTTTATGCTTGGCCAATTTTTAAAAGCATCACTATGTTTTATATTTTTAAATGATAAATATATAATTTCAAATAACGCCCAAACCCATTTGGTTGAACCCTTCATCCTTGCATCAAAAAAATAAAAGTCATTAAATCCTTGTCTTTTCTCAAATTATAAATTTAAAATAAATACTGGTCATTTCGTGATCCAATGTTTTTGGTTATCCTAAACCCTCCTGATCCCATTACATTTGAATTATTGAGTATCAACTGTAGCTATCCCCTGTTCTAATATTTGAATCCTATTCAAAAGTAAAATGAAAATGTAGACATGTAACACCGAACATTCATTAGAGCTACTAGTTACAAGTGCCTTAAGTCATTTGCCTTTAAGGGTTTAACTATTATCAACAATAGTTCTGATATTTGAATTCTATTCAAAAGTAAAATGAAAATATGGACATGTAACATCAAAAATTCATTACAGTTATTACTTGAGACAGTCGTACGAAGTTCGTCCAGAAAATAAAGGTCGTTTTGTTCCTACATCTAGCCCAGTAGTCTCATCTCCGTGACTGATAGTGCGGCCTAAACCTCCACTCCTGGTCCCAATCTGAGCCAACTCTTGTTGCCGACTGACTATGCATTTAATTCTTAAAGTATTTGAAAATGGCGGTGTCCTTTAAAAATCCCGCCAAATCGATTTGACCTAATAATAATTTCTAATATTCTTCTTTCGGTTCCTTGCCATTAGCAAACACTTTCCTGCCAAAAATTTCCTTGACCTTGAAAAAAGGTAGGAATCACTGGGCTGGTAGGAAAAAAGGCTGGGAATACAGGTTGGCCAAAAATATCTCTCTTGAGGCGGCAAAGTTCTGTGAGGTTGCTGCTGCTGTGCGGGGCATGTATAGGTCTGCCATATTTTGAAGCGGTCAAACCGGGACAACTAACCAAGGATGCCCCAGTGTGTGACACACCGGGGGGAATAGCCCCCAAGGCGGGGGGTCCGGGGGTCCTCCCCCGGAAATTGTTGGAAATTTTGGAGGAAAAGGGTTAATTCTAGTTAATTTTTGCAGTAAAAATTAACTTCAAGCAGACCTAGTTTGTGTCCAGATTATTGAGTCAAACTAATAAGTTTTAGGTAAATATACTGAGGTAAAATTTACTATTGAACAAACTTATAATCTGGTAAAAATTTATAAAAGTTTTAGAGCAAAATTGTGAATTTTAATGATTTGAGAAAAGTTATTTTTTGTATTGTGACAATGCAATTTTCACCATGGTAAATTTGGATAATAATTCATTACGTTAAACAAAACTTACAAAATTAATTTATTTTACTTCAATGAAAAATACACATGTATTTTATGTGAATCAAGTACAACTTAAAAACTAAAGTATACACATATTATATAAGAATGTTTTCTTCTTTCTTCGTTTGCCGCAGCAAACTTGTTAAATTACAGGTTTAGTTCATTATTTAATAACATATTACACAATTTAAAAACTGATCGGGACATCACGAAAACCAACCGGGACAAGAGCAAAATACCGGGACTGTCCCGGTCAAACCGGGACGTATGGCAGGCCTAGGCATGTACCCTGTCGGCAAGGATCAGTAACACCCTCGCCTGTGATTGGATTTATCCATGACACATGTTTCGAATGGCATATCATGCAATTGCAGGGCTTCACAATAGATTACTTTTTTCTTCTCTAGCTTAAATACAACAAGGAATATACTTTTTAGGACGCAAAACACTATTTAAATTACATTACCCGCATACAGCGGGATTTTCACTTAACACCGCCATTTTGAAAAGTTGTAAGAAGGAAATGTGTGATCGGTCGGCAATGAGACTTGGCTCAGATTGAGTCCAGGAGAGGTTGATTAGACCGCACACTCAGTCGCAGGGTTGGGGGAACAGGGCTAGATGTGTAACAAAACGTCCTTCACTTTCTGGATGACCTTACTATATCATCTTTCTATAAGGGTTTAATTATTGTCAACTATAGCTTCCCTTTGTTCTACTATTTCAAGCCTATACAAAATAAAAATGAAAATGTGGGCACATATCGCCAATCTGTTACAGTACTAGTTACGAGAGTAGTATGTCACCTGCCGGGCCACTGCCGCTCCTTGTCGGTGAGGGGGACGTAGACCACTCCCATCAGCGGTGTCCGGGTCACGGTTCCGTCGGCATTCTTGTCTATCTGCTCCAGCTTCTGGTCCCCACTGGCTGGTCCAACCGGTACAATCAGCCGGCCCCCGGGCTTCAACTGATCCACCAACTGTCACACACAGATAACAGTCAGTCACAGTTCCAAGTAACAGTCAGTAACAGTTTCAGGTAATAAGTCACAGTTCCGTCGGCGTTCTTGTCTATCTGCTCCAGCTTCTGGTCCCCGCTGGCTGGTCCCACCGGCACAATCAGCCGGCCCCCGGGCTTCAACTGATCCACAAACTGTCACAGTTCCAAGTAACAGTAACAGTTTCAGGTAATAAGAGTCACAGTTCCGTCGGCATTCTTGTCTACCTGCTCCAGCTTCTGGTCCCCACTGGCTGGTCCCACCGGCACGATCAGCCTGCTGCCGGGCTTCAACTGGTCAACCAAGTGCCACAAACAGGTAACAGTCATTCAAAGTTCCAAATAACAGTCAAGTTCCAGGTCACAGTCAGTCACGTTTCCAACAACATACTTGTCTATCTGTTCCAGCTTCTGGTCCCCGTTGGCCGGTCCCACAGGAACGATCAGCCTGCCCCCAGGCTTCAACTGGTCCACCAACTGTCAAACGTACAGGTAACAGTCAATCACAGTTCCAGGTAACAGTCAGACTCACAAGACAAAGTGGTGGGGATTGTGGTGTTGCCAGTTTGAACGCCACGGCCTTATATTAGAGAAGGCTTTTGTCCAAGTCACAGTTCCAGAAAACAGTATGACCCTCAGTTCCAGATAACATAGTTGAATACTAAATAGCCGTGGGGGATAAAGATTTGTAAGGTTAAAGAAGTCTCAGCAAGTGGGATACCTATGAAACTACAGTGGGACAGTGGGTGAACCTTACAGTCACAAAGTACATTAATGTATTTGAAAACAATTATTTAAAAGTCTTCATCTCAAAACCTGAGGATCACCAGTTCAAATCCTGAACCGGTTTCAAACTGGGTCCAGTTGCCATTTGTCATTGGGCTACGAATTACCATCTCATGAAAGGTCTCGGTTAGATAGTAACCAGAAAAATTCCTGATCAAAACGTTAATAAATGCCACTAGCTTTGACACGCACATACAAAAACGTCCGATTAATGGTTCCAGATAAGTTACGAAATGAGACTTTTAAATTAGAAAAAGTTTTTCTAACTAATGGATTTTTTCTTATGATGCTCACTCACTTTTTCTTATTGGGTCTGAAATATTGGGACTTTTCCTGTGTTTAGTGTTTTGTGTTTCTGATGGCCTACTTCAGGTAAGCCAGTTGTTTCCTCTATAATCCTATTAATACCTACCCTTTAAGGGCCTTCCCACAGAAAATCACTTGTTCTTATGAGTTATCAAGTTTTCTTTTGGTTTCAGCTTCAGTTATATTAGGAGTTAATCCATCATATTAACTAATGCACCATGAAGGTTTTAAACAAACAATCAAAATCAGCCTTGTGGGTTTGGGGGTTTGACTACTTGTCGATGAAATTATTGTACTTAAAACAAATTAAGGATATTTATCTAATTTTTCAAAATAACCTAAATTGTAGTTGAGAAAAAACACAAGTAAGAAACTAAACAATTGAAATAATTATTAGGAAACCCCATTATACGAACTTGACCTTGATTAGAATCTTGATCAGATTTATGAACATTACGGATTAAAATTTATACTAAACATTTTCCAAAGTAATTTAAATATTTATGAGCCACTCACCGCTTGAGGCAGAGTGGGGGCCGCAGCTCCCACATGGATGGCGTTGTAAGGTGCGTCCTCTGGGTACCCCTGCCTTCCGTCCCCCACTGCAACAGCCAAGCACAGTTAGCCACATGAATATCACAGCCAGGCCTCAGCAAAGCCGGCTTGTTCAAAACTATCATCGGCTGATGAAAATTTGATCTTCTTGGTTCTAGGCATTCTGCAATAAGACAATTACAGTTTTATAGTTACACCTACAAAATAAATTTCATGTCAAAAAAACATGAAATGTCAAAAGGAAAACACCACTGACCAAAATAACTCATGATTACGCAACTTGCAAAAGCATCTAAAGTTAAAAAAAAACTTAAAATGGTTTATTAAAAAAGAATACTTTATAATAGGTTATTACTGAAATTAATTCAAATTTTTGCCCTGACCAATATACCGGTGCGGCAAAAGTCAGCGTACCGCTGCAGGCCGGTGAGCGCCATTGTTTATCTGTCGCGCTAATACATTGTCACTCATTATCTTATCTTATCATCTAGTTATGGTTTATTTTGTCTTCATTTATTCTTTATCGATGAATGTTTGTTTTGTTAGTATATCACTTGTGACAGTCAAGTTAAGTTGGCGAGTGTAGTGCTTGTTTTATTAACTTCTATTATGAATGGTTTTAATGTTCGTACCACGTCCTTAATGTTCGAGCCTTTTTAAATGATAACTTCGATGAATGGATAGGAGGAAGAGGAACTATTGTTTGGCCTGCTAGGTCGCCAGTCTTAACTCCGTGCGATTTTAGTATATGGGGTTTGTTAAAAGAACACGTGTTTTCCAAGAAACCTCAAAGTTTAGAACATTTAAAAGAATTTATAACGAAACATTTTGATGTTTTATTCACACCACAACTATGCAACAAAATCTGTAAATCAGTGTCAAAAAGGTGCTAAAAGTGTATAGACAATGATGGTGGTCAGTTTGAGCAGCTTATCTAACAGGTACATTAAAATAATACTGTTAATACTAGCTATAGTTTGACTGCATTTTCGGTACGCTGACTTTTGCCGCACCCTGTATTAACAAACACGTTCATGTTTAGGATAGGTAATGAGGGCTGTCCAGAAAGGAAATTCCGTTCCTGCTCAAGAAATAGCAGCAGTTGAGGAATAATTTACACATTGGTGTGTGTTGTGACTCAATCTGTTTCAAGCCCTGTGAGGCGGATCATCATACTGCTTCAAATTTGATAAATATATCCTCAAATCGCTACTGCTCGAGCTATGAATGAACGGAACATACTTTCAGGATGGCCATCGTACATCGTACAGTCAAATTGGGTTTTTAATCGATTTTTAAATTACTGTAAAGTTGTTTAGGTCTAGGCCTATATTCTATCGTATATAGGGTTCTCAATCCCGGGATTTGGGATCCCGTTCGCTTTTGAATACCTGATAATCCCGGGATCAGAGTCTCTCGATCCCGGGATTGACGGGATTTCAAAAGAATATTTTTTTCTGAATTTGTGCGTGATTTTGATGTTTTAACTATTGCAAAAGTCGTCCTTTCAAACATATAAACATAAAAATGTTTTAGGAAATTAATATTCCAATACTAATAATTAATAGCAACTTTTTTAAATATTTTTAACTCACACCCCTTTAGACTGTAGCTACCATTCCCAAAGTTCACTTTGTCCAAAATCAAAATGCAATTCAACAATAACCTTATTCCTGGAATATAATGGGACAGTACTCAATAGTTTTCTTATCGCTCCAAACTTCCTTTACAGTTAATTCCCACGATTCGATGTATCCTAAAAGCCACGCCCACACAGGGGACTTAATTTTGATATATTTTACCTTACTGAATTTTAATATCTATCTGATCACCAACACTTTCAGTTGCTATCGGGGTTTCGTTTAGTGAACATTTGAGCGGCCGGGATGATTTTGTGTGGTGAGTAGTGAGTTTCATCAATTGTTGTTTTAGTAATAACCTCCCGTGATCTGTGAATTTTTTAATAGTGAAGTATTATGAGTGACCAAAAAAATGTTCTTGTGGCCCATAAGAAAGATTGTGATGTTTCATTCGTTTTTTATCATCGTCTTACACAAAAGGACGGAATAACAGCGCAATGAAAGATTTTCAAATATGTTAAAAAAACATTTAGCGGCTCTACGAAAGGACTGCATACTCATGTGTACTCTATGTGTGCTTGCACACACAGCATAAAAGCTATTAAAAAGTTTTGAACAACAGGTAATTAGCCGTCAACAAGCTAATAATTGACGAGTTAATAATATAGAATTATTGGTATTTTGTCTTACACAAAAGGACGGAAAAACAGCGCAATGAAAGATTTTCAAATATGTTAAAAAAACATTTAGCGGCTCTACGAAAGGACTGCATACTCATGTGTACTCTATGTGTGCTTGCACACACAGCATAAAAGCTATTAAAAAGTTTTGAACAACAGGTAATTAGTCGTCAACAAGCTAATAATTGACGAGTTAATAATATAGAATTATTGGTATTTTTATTTTAAAAAAAGCCATAAGCGTTGTTCTCACACAGCAATATATTCTAGATAGGCCTATATAAAACGGGAATCCCGGGACTGATCCCGGGATCGGCTTTTGTCAATCCCGAAATCCCGGGATGGGAATTTAGGTCCGGGATTGAGACCCCTAATCGTATATTTCACTTCATTTCCAAAACTAATATAAATCATAAATGTTTAAGCATTAAAATATTGGTAGTTTCGAAATATCTTTAAAGAAAAAAAAAGTTTAAAAACCAGGTAACAACGACAAAACAAGTTTCACGTGAAACTTGTATTTTACTAAAATGTCCGCAAAAATCCAAATCAAAATATAAAATCACCATCACCAACAATGAATTCCAAACAGAGAAAAATAAAACCACACAAAAACCAAAATCGGCGCGTACCTACAAGCTTGACTCGGCCGCTCTTCAGCAGTTCGGGTTTGTCCTTCAAGACGTTCTCGCGGCTATACTCGACCAGCTCGGGGATGTGGTCGATGCCGACTGCGCGACCGCTCGGCCCGACCATCAGCGACATGCACACGGTGAGGTAGCCGGAGCCTGAGCCCACGTCCAGCGCTCGCTCCCCTTCCGTCAGCCGGTCTCTCAGCAGCTCCAGCGCATAGGCATGCTGCCACGACAGAACACAAAATGTAAGAGTAAAGAACTTGCTGCCATCTGTCTGTATAAAATTTCAAGTTCACTACACTTAATTTCTTGCTCCAATTCCAGTTTACTACAACTTACAATATGAATTTAATATAAAGTTTGACTATACTCGGCACTCACACTAGCCCGATATCGATGTACACTTACCCCCAATAACCCCTAGTATGTTGATGCAACCTAATTTTCAGTAAGTACCGTTTTGTGTGCTGTATATTATTTTTTATTCTTATTCTAAAATTCTGGTACCTATTATGGCATAAATTTCATAATAGCCTACCATGTTAGTTTAAATATGTTATTGATCATGATATTTTAAATAAATAGCTTAGTAAATATTCAAACAACTAGCCTAGGCCTATGTGTAGTTTTTCACGAAGACCTTTGATTGAAGATTAAGGTTTGATTTTATCAGTTTTAATTAAATCAACTTATGTAGGCCTAGGCCTAAATAGAATCTTTGGATGGTTCAAATTGTTATCAAGGTTCCTTGAGGTTAAGGTTAGCCGAGTTCCACTGTACAAATTTTTAACCTAATTCAGTATTCAGCATCAATGTTCCCAGTGAAGCACAATTGCTGTTCCCAGCACGGTCTTAGAATATGGCTGCCATCTTATGAATGGATGAAATATGAGGCAATTCAATGAGGGAACTCACCATGTGGGGAGCGCTGATGGTCACACCGTAGCCGATGCTCTGAGGCGCGTCCATGTACGGATTATGAGTGACGTATTTCCCTCGGTCCACCTGTGCCATCACATTCTCCACTTCATCACTCCGAATCACTTTGTTACCTAAAACATATGACGTTTTGACTTGTTATTTTATAAACTTACCTAACTAAAATAAAACTAAATGCCAGGAAAATTTATTTTTAGATGTAGGTCTAAGGGATCTATAATAACTGTCTTCACGTGCTGAATTACGGTACCTAGCCTATATTGATATAGGCCTCCTGTAACACCAATAACAAAAAAGTGGTAAGTTTAGAATGTTATGCTTATCTTCTAAAACTACACTATAACTTCCAACTTTAATTTACCTCCAAAAAAATTTAACATGATAGGCCTAAGGAAAATAAAATTTAAAAAATATCCGTAACCTATCATTTACTTAACCTCAAACCCAAATTGTTTGATCAAAATTGTATATTAAGCATAAAGTTACGACTAACTTAAACGGACACCAAAGAAACACCTCTCATGATAGGCACCTACCTCTAAGATTCTTCACAAGGTCCAAATTGGAGCGTCCATGAGATCGCCATGCCATGGCTGAAAAAGTGTAGAGCAAGCAGATGGAGACGATAGTTGTTACCAGTATTCCTAGAAACACTTTCCCTTCCTTGACCATACACCTGAAACAGGTTTCAGTTGACAAACATATGAAATATTATTTTCCATAAAATCCATTTTAATATAAGTTAACCTGTTTGAAAATAATTATGCTAATATTCTCACACCCGATATCTATATTTCCCATTAAAGATTCCCTGTCTCAACTACTTCTTTGTCAATATCTCTTGTATGATACTAATGTCGCAGTTCCTGCCCAGGACTTATGTCATCCCCCATTAAAACATACTCCATCCAAAAGCCATCGCTTAAAAATATCCACAAAAATAACCCTCCAAATATGAGGACAAAGTAGGCTTGAGGCTTTCTTTAAATGTGATTTGGCGTGAATATGAAGTCAAGGGTTTCCATTTGATACAGAACATGAAGTCAGTGTGAGTGATCTCAAACAAACGGTACGAGTTTCATATCTGATCTTCTAGGTTATGTTTACCATCGAATGTTTACCTTTAATGCTTAGGTTTGATAACTGTACTTCTCAATAGGATTTAACATGGGCAAAGATCAGTTTTGTTTTCGGTACTCAGTTCAGGTTCCAGTTATCCGATAACTGTCAACCTATCGTGTTTAACTCAACCGATGTACTATTCCAACAAACGTCAGTAATGAAGAAACTTCTATAACAAACAACAACCGAAACCACTGTCAATTGTATCAATCGATTCTCTCACGAAAATAAAACAAATATAATTCAATTAAAATTAAATTAAACATAAATTTAAAACTAAATTAAAACGTTACTATAAATTAGCTAACTAAACACACTTTACCTTATTTCTCATCATCCGCCATCTTGTACTAAAATACTATCGATATATTTTCGCAAAGTAACAAAACGATATGAACTACAATGGAATCGGATGTCAAGTTTTGTCCAACGAACTTGGACTATCGGTAGATCGTTCGATACTGTTTTCTTAGAAAATCAGAAGTTGAATCGTCTGCTATAGGAACGGCAGAAGATCAGATATGAAACTCGTACCCAAACAAACTAGGCCAGTTTTGGCTTTCAGTTTCAACTGGGGCCGAAAACTCTATGATTGAGCTTAGGCCCTACCTTGATATTGTTAGACCTAGGCCTGAAGCCCAAATTTATTTGTGACCACGGGCAGACTTACATCCCCCAAAAAGCTTTAAAAAAACCTAAATATACCCTATAATAAGTCTAGATTCACTATAAACCTAGGTATACTATTGCACCACTAGCTATTCCTCCTGTGTGTCAGATGAGGAAACTGAGAGTGAAAGAAAGTGTGATTTCTTACGTGAAATTTATGGGAACAAACCTGAATACCAAGCGATTTTTAAAATTTAAGGACTATCACACTTCAAACGGATATACGATTCGAACTTCAAGTGAATTCAACACAACACAATCAGGAACACAACATAACCATAACCTTCCAAAATACGAAATACGAAACGAAATATGTACGAGTGAGAATACAGTGTTCCCACGGGCCCTGGTCAAAAAATAAATTTTCCCCGTAATTCCCGTCATGTGTACCAACCCAAAACTAATCTAGAATATTCCCAATGACAATTAATTGGGCGCGTTCAGCCGCAATCATCGGTGGGTAATCAAGTAATCAATCTATAATAAATAGGTGAACGGCAGCGGTGGATGAACTACCTACCGATCATTGTTGTGCATCCACCGATGTTGTGTTTACGGTGGATTCGGTAAGTAACCGGACATTGTTGACTGTCAATATTCGGTGGATTTGCCTATTAGTGACTATGGTAACCGGTTAACCACCGGTGATTGAGGCTGAACGCGCCCATTGAATACACAAACGTTTGTGTATTCATTTATATTTCCACCAAGGAGGTTATTTTAGATACTCTATGACTGGAGGTAACACGCAAAGATCTCACTGGTCTGACACTTAAATGGAGCCAAGTGGTAAGCTTACTGGAGCGGGTTAGTTCGAAGCACTTTAGTTAGATGTCGTTGTAAAAACATGGTTTTCTTCTTCTACAATGAATCAGCCAACCAAAACCACGATAACGATCTGCTAACTTCCTATTCCGTTCCCCCTGATTTTTGGGGAGCCCACCAATTGACTGAATTGATATTTGCTCGCCGTGACACTTGACCACTTTTTAAAAATAAAATCAAATAAATAAAAGCCTTAATCCACTTCGTCGAATTGATAATAGGTCGTTGTGACAGTTTCCCAACTTTTTAAACATTAATATTATAATTAAATAATATACTGAAACCACTTGTTCGAATTGATAGTTGGTCGCTGTGACAGTTGTCCGACTTAATAAAAATACTATATATTAAATAATTTAAAGTTGACCGAATTAATAGTTGCTCACCGTGACCCTTGTCCACTTTTAAAAATTAAATTCAAATAAATGAATAAAAGCCTGAATCCATGTGGTCGAATGGCTTGATAACCGTAAAATAATTTCGAATTACGCACATGGTTTTTATTTTGACTTAGACAGGTTTTATCTAGAGGATCGAAAATATTTTGTGCTATCGATGATTTTGAGCTATTTAAGTTAGAGTTATCGAGAGTCGACTGTCGTTATAATTCTGGGACAAAAAGAGTTAAGTGATTAGAATCAAACTGTCGATGGTAGATCTTCTATGCCACCCTGCTGATTGGGTTTTGGAGGTTCAGACTAAAAACGGAGAGTAAGTTGACAACCCTGCGCGGTGTCAACAACGATCATCTTACGTAGATAGTACACTGCTCATTTCACTTGGGTGAATAATAGCATGAAAATAGCCTTTAGAAATGTTTACCCAGTTCTTTACCCTTCCTCATATTTTAACCATGAAATACTAACGAATAACACTAAAAAATGTACAATAATGATATGATAAGAAACTTATAGTGTAAAAAATGTTTAATAAGGGTGTCAATAAAAAAAATTATAGCAACAAACTACTAATTTATTCCAATTTATTTTTTTTTTTGCTTTGTTGCTAAGCAATTTAAACTAGAAAAATTAAAAATTAAATTTGAAGCAGGATCCACTGGCAGCGTGAACGTGAGTTATAATTTTAATGTAAAGTTAGTGGCTGGTAGGGGCAAAAGCCCAAATGCTGAATATTTAATGTTTCCCTCATACTCACAAATCAGTAAAAGTTTGGCGGATTTAAACGTTTTAAGTGTGATATTAAAGATATTTTGACATTTAATTTGTAAGTACGTATCAGAATTTTAAAAAGGGCCTTACTTCAGTATAGTAAAGGACTGTATTTGTTGGATCAGTGGCGCTATTCAACAATCATGAAAAAATCAGTTCGCTTTGTTTTAAGTAAACAAATTGACATAGTTTTAAGAAGTTCTTAAGGCTAACCACAGATTGCAGCACTTAATTCATTTCCCAAGGAAACTCGACTTTTCAACACAAAAATGTGAAGAAATGTCGTGTATGGCAATATGTACAACGGAACACATTGTACAGTTAAAGCCAAAGGGTACTTATTATGACACCTCCAATTGAGGCTACAATTTTACCTAATAGACAAATAGAATAGCATAAAATTAGAAAAAATGGCCAATGGAATTATTTGAGTTATTTTTTAGTTTTTTTCTTTTAAGGCTTTAAATATGTTTGGAAAATTGTGTTAGTATGAGCTACTTCTATTGACACCTCAAGTAAAATTATATGTTGTTTCATTATTTTACTTACTATGGTTAATTAATCATACCAAACCTGACATTCCTCCATATTTTTTACAATTAAATAGCCGAACGTAGTTGGAAAAATTAATTTCATTATTACTAGCATCCCGCGTCACTTAGTGACTTAACAACTTAGTAAAGTAGGCTTAGTTTCATGTTGATTATGTATGGAGTTTTGCAGCATAAAATACCTTTCAATGAGAAAGTGTACGAATTTGTGTGATTTTTTATTTTCTAGACTAAATCTTTGTGTCATAGAACTGGAATGAAATTGCCTGTAGACTAATTGAACATCTCACCGGGGCAAACTTTTAGAAATAACTTATTGCTTTACTCTTGAAAGTTCAATATGGGTAAAAAAATCCAGACAGAATTTAAGAAGTTAATTTATTTCATTAGTTTTAAAAGTGTCTGTATATGTTCTCCACTTTGAAATTTCGACAGTGCAACCACAATCATTTTGCATAAAATAGAGGCTAATTATCTTCATTGTTTGGTACATCCATTCCCCGTAAAAACAAATTATTCAATGCTTATAATGGCCAATTGGCCAAGGAATTAAATTTTCAAATTGACTCGCTTTTTAGTTTTGCATCTGAAATAGATGTTTGGCAAAATTTTTACCATAGCAAATAACATAACTTTCTATGAAATGCCTTAATTAAATAGACATATTGTTATTGGTACATTCAAAAATAAAGTAAAATAGTCAGGCTATCCAATAACACTTCAATATCCTTCGCATTTCAAGTTTTACAAAATACAGGTTTTAAATTTACAATGTGTTTTGATTTTTTTAAAGTTAATACTCAACTAATATTGATATTTTAAAACTCTAAACATTGAAAAATGCATCAATGTGTTGAAACATGTATCAATGTGTATTCACTGTCAATAGTTTGTTAAAAAATTCCATCCCCTGAACACCTCCTGGGAGTTACTAATAATGTTCCTTTTTAAGTTTCTTTTTTAAGAAAAGAAATAGACTGAATTAAGATATTACAGACTGTTTGTCTTAGTTTCTATAGGGTAAAAACTCTTCCTTATTTGTGTTGTCTTAAAAAACCTCAATATTTTAAGAAATCAAAATCATGATGTGGATGAATATTAACTGACTTGCTAGTCCTGCATTCTTAGGTACATCTCTGGTACTATCTCAAATCTTGATCATCTGTTTTGTTATAAACAAATGTGAATTGGAAAAAGGTTCACAGGTTCTACCATAGATAGTAGCACTTTTGTTGGAACTTCAAAAGCCTCCTGTGTGAAGGGTTTTCATGGGATATTTTCCAAACACGCAAAAGGCACATATAGAGAGTAAAAGCTTTAATTTGATACCACATATGTGTAGAAAAATTAATTTCTAGAGGTCAATTTGCCCAGTACAAAATCCCAGAAATTCTTTTAATTGACGAACGTTAGAGAGTCTTATTCTCAACTCAAGAATCACTTATGTAGTTTAACTCCTCTTTTATTAT
The DNA here is from genome assembly GCA_035578135.1 of Flexamia atlantica. Taxonomy (NCBI): domain Eukaryota; kingdom Metazoa; phylum Arthropoda; class Insecta; order Hemiptera; family Cicadellidae; genus Flexamia; species Flexamia atlantica. Next base: position 209,636 of record JAQJVK010000084.1, read on the forward strand.
TAGATTAAAAATTATGAAACTTAAACGGCATCAATTTTATATCTTGAGGAATGATCTAATCGATGAGTAGGTTGTTAATTTTTTGATTCAATATTTTATTTTTTAGTTTACAATATTTATTTGGTTGCTGATTTGAACTTTTGACTTCGGCAGTCGTCGTCACCCGTCAAAAAGTCTGGCTTGTTGAGCTGTCAAATGTCAAAATAATGTCGTTTGTCTGGCATTTGTAGTTGTGGTTGTAGGTTGTGTTAACTTTGTTTTATGGCGTACTAACCATTGTCCAAGCTATTTAATTTATGGTGTTAAATATATCTGTTACAAGTTATCTATTTATCACGAATTGAATTACAACAGTGTCTGCATAGCATGAAAATCTGCATTTAATTTGCTACATTTCATTTACTGCTGTGCTGCGATAGCGCTTGTGAATGCTAAAGCTAAAGCGAAAGTTAAAGAATAAAAGGATAAAAATAAAGAATACTCCTAGAGATATTGTTTTTGATTTATGATCAGACTGCTGTTGAATTGCACATTTGACGGTCTCTGAAATTAAGTTATTTCGATTGGTACCGTGATTTCGTGAAGACCCTCAAGACGCCAAGTCAGGACCGTAACAAGTTTATAATATCAATGTCGGACTTACAAAGTAGGCATTGTAAGCAGAAATAATTGTTATACAGCCCAGTTGATGGAATATACAATACAAGTAACCAAATTAGGTAAGTTTATCCTGTAGTAATAAGGTTACCCAACTCTCAAGATGATAGTTTAGGTTTTTACACTTACCTACGTGTTTGAAATCCAGAATTTCCTTACACATTTAAGGTATGCACAGTTTTCCTTTTAAGTGTGAATATATTTTATAATAATGTTATCTTCATAAGATGGTGTGAGGAACTTATATGTAGACTTTGTCCCTGTACAGGTTATGTTGGTGGTTGCATAAAGTGTCTTAGCTGGAATTTTGTAATAAACGGTATTCTCATCATGATTTAACTTGGCAAAGATAGGCCTATATTTTGCAAATGATGAAGATCAGATTGTAAACCCAATATCTATATTCTCATGATAACTGAAAATAGTAACGCCGAAGAAATATCAACAATATATCGATTTTGATTCACCTTTGATATATTTTTAGATTTCCCCACCCCCCCACTGGGCTGTAGAATGGACAAGGATATTATTATTTATCCATGGGCCATAAGATTAATTATTGGGCGAGGATCAGATCTAAAACTCATACCAAAATCTTTAAGCCTATGTTTATACAGATGTAATTGTACCCTCAAAACCAAAACTTCAATAACCCGGGATTCTAGATAGCTCAGAAAGACTGTCTGAGCAATTAAGTGCACTTTTATCTATTTAGAGTAGGCTACAAAAGTTTTTGGTTTTCTTTGTTTGTTTTAACAGATGAGGTTTAAGTTTTTAGTTTTGCATGACGTAAATTAGCCAATTACGCAGCGAATAATTAATTTCTACAGGAATAATGCAGACTTATCGTAAACTAATTTTTATTTTTACTCCTTTCCTGATAACGAATAACGATAACAAACCTTGACACTTTGACACTGTTCAGTACACATTAGTCCGGATTCGCAGGGCTCTACTGTAATCTTAAGCTTTCATGTTTGTTGCAGTTTGACTTAAACTTATTTAAGGACATTTTGTAGTCCGGGTTTGCAGGACTCATTTGCATCCTTGAGGTTAGAGTAAAACTAAAAATGTAGTCTAGCTGATGGTACAAGTTTTTATCTGCCTCATATTAGTAAGCTGAGCTTAGAGATAACAAGTAGGCCCTATAAACTGTGTAAAAGGTTAATACACATTTTTTAATATTGTATGTACTTCTCTCAGATAAGGTCTAAGCTATAATTTTTTTTAATTTAGTAATTTTTGCTCTAATTTGGGTTTGGGATTTAAGGATTTTTTGTTAGCTCTGGCTGAAAAACCAGAAACTGTAATAAAATGTTGTCTTGGAAGTTGGTCCTTAAGACCTGATGTATATTAAAGGATGTACGGCTTAAAAATCTTTTGAAATCAAGGTGAAATTTCAGTAATACCTTATTTAAGGTTAGGTTTTGATATTTGAGTCCAGGGCTTAATTTATAAAGAAAAAAGTACCGGAGCTATGGCACACCGGGTGGCTGGGAGGGTATGGAATACCCTCCAGCAGGATGGGGGGTCCGAGGGGCCTCCCCTGGAACATTTGTATAAATTGCAATTAAAATTGGTACTTAGGCCTTGTATACTTTCGCACCTTCTGTTAAGGTGCGCATAGCTATGTAAAGGAAAATAGGACTGTAAAGTTGACTTAGGTAATTCCCAAATTTGGAAAGAGTTGTACACTTTATCAAAAATCATTTTCTGAACAGTATTAAAAGATGGCGTGGCCAGAAAAGACGGTCCGGAGCCGCACCGGTGAATTGTGATGTACCGAACTTGCGCTCTGGTATGCTCCGGTGAGCTCCGGCTGAAATTAACCCCTGTTTGAGTCATATTATGATAGTTAAGGTTAGGGTAAGGCCTAGCTATATATGTATTTACTGAGGCGATATCGCAGAGGTAAAGCGTTTGCCCGAAATATTGTTAAATGTCTCTGGTTCAATCCCAGTGGTGGACGACTCCCAGTCCCAGTACTAACTTACTTCTTCCATCAAGAGCGGTCACCTCTGGCTGGCCTATGTGACTATTGCCTCTAAGGTACCTTGCAGTCATCACACAGGCTTATTGGCTTGGCAGTTAAGGTTTTCGTTTATAAAAAATAAGTTTTATAGCCTATATATATAAAACTTAAGATAGGCATATATATAATTTATTTTAGCTTTCTTTTGAAGAGCCGACAAAAAAATGGGTATGCCATCATTTTTTTAATCAGCGCAAAATTATTACTTATTTTTTAAATAATTTTTTTAAAGTTGATAACAATAACTTTTGGGAAAACATAAAATTAACATTTAAACTAGACCTAGCCTATACCTATTTATTTCAATTCAAACATATCTCTACAATTATAGTGTGGTTCTCTTTTGAGGACAAGATCTACTAAATGTCATCGGTAGCCTACTTTTCCTAGGATAATATTCATGATAATAATGTACCAGTAAATTTTTGTTGGTAGCCTATTTACATTAGTATATTGCGTTTTAGAAACTTAATGTCATTTATTAAGATTGCTTTAGGAAGAATAAGTTTAATAATGGTAAACAGTTTTTTTAAGAATAACCTAGCTATAAATAGATTTCTTAACTTTGGAAATTTATGAATCTCAACTGTACTCTGTTTACATTGTGTCTGCATTTCCAACAACAGCAATCGATTAATTGACAGCATTCTACGAGATCATCGATTAGCCTTGTTGTTTGACTAAAATTATTTGACACAATAAAATGAAGGATTGAATAGTTTTGGGCACTGCTACATTACCTCTTAGTTAGGCCTGCAATATTTTCAAGCGGTCAATCCGGGACAACTAACCAAGATGCTCCAGTGTGTGACACACCGGGGGGTTTGGGGGGCATGGAAGGTGAGCCTCCCCCGGAAATTTTTGGAAATTTTAGAGGAAAAGGGTTAATTATAGTTAATTTTTGCAGCAAAAATTAACCTCAAGCAGGCCTATTTTGTGTCCAGATTATTGAGTCAAACTAATAAGTTTTTAGGTTGGCCTAAATATAGGTAGGCTACTGAGGTAAAATTTACTTTTGAAAAACTTATAATCTGGTAAAAATTTATAAAAGTTTTAGAGTAAAATTGTGAATTTTAATGATTTGAAAAAAATTATTATTATATTTTGTGTTGTGACGATGCAATTTTTTCGATAGTAAAGTGTAATAATAATTCATTACATGAAACAAAACTTACAATTAATTTATTTTACTTCAATGAGAAATACCAATGTTTTTTTTATGCGAATGAAATACAACTTAAAAACAAAAGTACATATATTATATAAGAATTGTTTCTTCTTTCTTCGTTTGCCGCAGCAAACTTGTTAAATTACAGGTTTAGTTCATTATTTAATAACATATTACACAATTTAAAAACTGACCAGGACATCAGGAAAACTGGACGGGACACCGGGACAAGAGCAAAATACCGGGACTGTCCCGGTCAAACCGGGGCGTATGGCAGCCCTACTCTTAGTTTAATAAGATAGGAGATACATCAGCCTTATCAAATCTTACTCCATTTAATAGGCTATGAAACTATCCCCAATAGTGCATTTTAACCCAGATATTAAGCAATAAAATTAAGCAAAGTGTATCATATTAAACCTTTGACATAATATTGAAAAAGGGTGTTTTGTAAGTTCAGGCCGTACATAAATAAAGTATTCGATGTTGATTCCCTGTTATAACATAAATTGATGTTGTTTTGTTTTAGGAACATACCTTACTTAAACTTAGTAAATTCCGAATAACGACATGTTTTTATGGCCACCTTCTGCAAGTAAATGGAAGCACCAGATTCAACGTCAATTCATTTAATTTCATTGGCACCAGCACTCACCTCAACATACCATTACGGTAGGTCCATTGATCAATTGCTACTAATTTAGTTCTCTTATTAATTTAAACTTTGCTCCTACACAGTGGAAGAAGGTGCAAGGTTTCATTTTTCTCATTAGACATGTTTAGCCTGACTTATTTCACCGTAGGGAAACAATGCAATTTTTTGAAATTATCAAAAGTACAACAGAGAAAACACATATCTAAGGAAAAAATAAAACTGTTTTAACTGGTTATTTTAAAGAAAAACTTGACTCAGACAAAATATTTGTGCACCACTGGTGGCCACGGTGTGTCTTAATTAACTTCAACTAGCCTACAAACATTTAGTGAAGATAACTCAGCAAAACTCCGAATGAACTTTAGAAAGGCATAAAATAAATTAGAGACACCTCATGTTGTTACATATCGGTGTTGATTCAAAGTGCATGGTTGTATAATATGATCCCATTCGCTCCTTGGTACTGTGAAAAGTACAACAGTGGCAGTTGCCGCGCAACCATGACAGCTACTGACCTCATGTGTATAGGCCCTAAATTGTAGATTGGGTTTTTGCTAAATGTTGCTGTTATGTATTTTTAATTATTTTTATTCTTGTTTTTTGCTATTATTTTTTCCCAGGGTCAAATCCTGAGAAACTTTCAAAGACACTGCCGAGAACTCATAAGTTTAGGCAATTTATAGTCATAACTACATACTGTTGGACCCCAGATATCTGATCTGATTTAAACTTATCCATAGGCATGCGCAGACCTCCAACATTCGGAGTGCCAGCAGGTTGGATTTGACAAAATACCCTAACACAATGAAGCATTCTTGGCAAATTTGACCTATAAAATGTAAGTATATCATATTTATGACTTTAAAACTAAATAATATTATTAGTAAATAGATTTATACGAGCCGATGCTTTAAAGCGGCGTTTTTGTAACCAGTACCAAAAAAATAATGGGTTGTTACTGACCGAAATACAATACAGGCCTACATAGCCTATATTTAAATTTGCAAAATAATAGATTCTCAAAGGTCTAAATTGGCAAAATAATAGATTCTCAAAGGTCTGTAATGTAATGCTAAGTAACAGAAATTAAAATCAATCAGTAAAAATTCATTGTTTTGTTTCCTATTCTGAAAATACAACGTTTTAAACATATAAAATTTGGAAAAGCGATTAAGGGTAGCAAGAACTCACTGGGTAGCTATGACCTGTTCTTCTGTCTACTCTTCTTGCTTGTAGAAGTACAAGGAGCACCCAACCATTCATCCGACTTTAACCTTCCGTGTTAGAATATGACAGTGGTATATATATATAGGATTAATTTTTGAGATGGGTCCATCTCAAAAATAGGGTCCGAGTAAACTGAACCGGGTTTTATGAGGGTATATCAAACCTCGGAGAGTATATCTGGGTATCCCAGAAAATTTGGATATTTTGAAGCAAAACGGGTCATTTTAGACAATCTTAGTAGTTTAATTTTAACTTCAAGCAGATGTTCAATGCGCCGAGAATGTTGGGTCAAACTAAAGTGTTTAAATATTTGTAATAAAATTATAAATTTTCAAACGGACCTATTATTTGGCGGGGCAAATAATAAAAAGTTTGATGCAAAATGCATCCATTTTTGTTTAAGTTTACTTATTCGAACTACTAATGTAATTGCTGTTGATCAACTGTTCTTTATTTCAGCCAGTGTTTAACATCTTGTCATAAGTTTATAAATTTCATGTATAGTTAGCCTTTGAATGTGTGTTTAAGGAGGATATTTTCTTTTAATATGGCTAAAGGCTAGCAGGGTGACTGAAAACAAAATAACTTGCCTCATTTTGTTTAAAATGACCTTGTGGTCATGGTATACAATCAGGTGCTGTGAGTTTTTTAAAAGTTGTAATGTTGCAAGGAAATAAAGATTCAACAACTGATTGTGATCTGCTATAAGCCGAAGCCGATGCCCAATGCCTATACTGGCCGCACTACTATATTGGTGATGATAACTTAACTTGGCATATCGGCTACATCGGTCACTGTGTATGCACATATCGACTTGAAATCAAGATCCCTCATGTAGGGAGATCAGGTGAAATTTGTTAAGTAACTTATAAGATTTTAAAACAAAATGTTTACATGCGGGAGGACAGATGTCCGGTATTCTGCCTGCCACAGATATGACCTTAGGCATGAGTTATTAAAATAATTCTCACCATATAAAACTGGCGTAAGGCTACGGTACTTGACGATTACACCGAACAGAAAGTGAAGTTAAATGTGTACTATGTCAATAGAAGGCTTAAGGTTAGGCATGCCATGGCACTGATGGCATGCCTGCTGCGCACGCCTATAGGCTGATCCCTGTCAGGATTTTTTTAAATATGAATTACAGTAGAGTCCCACAAACCCGGACTAATGTGGACCGAACGGTGTCCAGGTTTGTGAAATTTCCGAGTTATCGAAAAATGAATAAAAATAAGAAAAAATAAGAATAGTTTCTGTTACTTCTATGAGAAATCATTTATTTATTGCATAGTAAAAAATACAAAAACTACATTAAAAGTTACAAAAAAAATGAAAGAAAAACCAAAACTGTTTTATATGTGTCACACCATGCTCTGGCCTTTAATCTCAGTGCACTTTATTGCTCTGGTAGGCTTGCCGAGTTATCCAGAATTCCGGGTTTGCGGGACTCTACTGTATCTGCAAATGTTAGAAGGCCTAAAACGCTCTTTCAAAATTTGATTTGAAATAAACTTTGATTTCGTCATTACTCTAGGTATACCGAGTTTTGCTCTAGGATAAAATATAGGCAACCTAAATATATCAATCAGTTGTTTTGGTTAAAAATGGCCATAACGATAACATGGGTACTTTGTTGACGGGCTGTAGGATGGAAACCGGATTTCCCCCCATCTTGTGGCCAGCTTCAATCGATTTCTCATGGCCGCAAAATCTATATAAAATTAAAAAAGTATTTTTCCCTTGGATGAATAAAGTATTTTGCCCTTGAATGAAAAAAGTATTTTGCCCTTGGATGAAAAAAGTATTTTGCCCGTACTAACAGAGCATAGTAATAATTTTTTTTTCAATAGTATATTTTGCAACAAGGGAATAAACTGAGGTTTTGCAGGCTCGAGATTGTATTTCAAATTTAAGATGAAGTCGAGAATTTGAAACAATCAAGAGCTGCAAAACACTTTTGGTCGAGGTGCGAACCGCATTTTTCACCACAGTACACAATGAAATGTACCCTATACAACATTAAAAATCTGATTTTTATTTGGCATACTTGAAAACAAAACTTTGAGTTTATTAGCAATGGACTTCTTTGGCATGGTTTAAACAAACACAGCTACGAAAATCATATGATCGCAACTATTCTGTCTTTGTAACCTATTGAATGCTGTATGACAGCACGAGATGCCATATCTTTGTGTGTGCTGTGTCTTGTATGCGCGAGATGTGATGTCCTCGCGTTCTTTGAAGCAAATATAGCTGACTTTCGGCCCTAGGGACGAAAGTTTTCGATTCTCTGGCGGAAAAGAGTTAGTTTCAGCCACCACCAGCTGATGTTTGTAAAACCAGTGATTACATATTAGTGTGTTGAAAATTTTTTTTATTATTGGAAAATTCTTTACTTGTAGTTATTAATTTTTATTTCTTTGTACCTGTATGTGAGATTATATTTGGAGCCAAATAATAAACTGCATATAGAAAAAAGAGCTATTTACAATTTTAATTTAAACCATATAGATAGGCTAATATATTTTATCGTAAAAATATTAAAGTTGTTAGTTGTTATGAATTAAACTAAAATAATGAATGTGTATATGAACTAACCACAAATTAAGTACGTACTTCCCGATAGGTGAGTTTCATTTATCCCCCACCGTTTGTTGTTTACCGCTCCAAGGTTGGTTATGCCCACTTTGATTCATAACACAATATAGTTCACCAAGCTGATGGCATGTCAAGTTCCCAAATTACTTAGGTAGGACACATCATATTTTACATAGTTTGTTTTTGAGCTTGAAGAGAAAATCCTATATGATGCCTAAATTCAATCTCTTTTAATTTCTTTATTAATGATATGAGGAGCCAAGTCCCAAACAATTTGGTATGTATACAATTACACAATTATAATATTTTTTATTTTTTATTGTTATATTTTTATAATCTACTATATATTTGTCAAATACCAGTGACCTATCATCGCACAGCCCAAACTATACGACCTAGGACCTTGACATTTTGCGTGGACGTTCCTTTCAGGGCGTAGGCATCCGCTAAGAACAGATTTTTCTAAATTCAAAGTTTTAAGGGGTTTTTAGCGAGGTCAAAGTTTTAAATTTTTTCCATATAAAAGTATGTTGGGCTATTTTTGATTACATTTTCAATGTTCATTCAATCAGTCAGCTGGTAGTTACCTTTACAAATGTAGGTATGACGATATTATAGCTGCTAACAATTTAATTTCTTTCATAATGGTTTTGGTTTTTATAGTTTTTTGTTGATTTATTTTAAGTACATAATTATGTGCTATATAAAGGTTACATTTCGTTTAGTTTAAGTATCTCATCTGTTTAAGAATAAAATCTGTATATGAGACACCCAGCGACCAAATAATAGTATTAATAATATTATTCTTTCGTCGCTGATGGCACCATCTTTATCTCGGCAGCTGGAGTTATCGTTTTTCTTTCCTATACCGTACATTTGTCAAATACAACTGACCTATCATCGTACAGCCCGAACTATTGGACTTCGAACCTTAAAAATTTGCACAGACGTTCCTTTTATGGTGAAGGTATCCCCTAAGTAAGTTATATATTTCCAAAATTCAAAGTTGTAAGTTGGTGGAGAAGAGGCTTTAAAACGTTCCCATATAAATGTGATTGTCGATCTTTTGTTTACATTTCCAATTTCATTCAAGCAAGCAGAGGGTAATTAGCTTGACAAACGGATACGTTGTTACGGCTGTTTAATAATTTAATTCTTTCATCATGGTTGTTTGGATTTTTTTAGGTTATACGTAGTGTATAAAAGTTACCTTTTCTTAGTTTATATTTAATCCATAAATTAGTTTTTCTACCTTATCTATTTAATCATGAACAAACTATGAGGCGCCATCTTCATTTAGGCAGCGGGAGTTATAGTTTTTTCTCTCATAGCGTCCTCAATGTATTACAATCATGCCCTAAAACAATTTGGCGAATTCCTTTTTCATCTATCGATGTATAAACATCCGATTCGATGGTGTGTCCCGGCTTTGCACAGAAAAAATAAGTGCTGCAATCTGTGGTTAACCTTTAAAATTATTAATAACCGCCCATATATTACGTTGTAAACAAAGTGAAGCAAGTTTGAAACACCGCCAATTGATAGTGCTACTGTTTCGAACTTTCATCACTTTATCGTACTTAATTGATACTCTATTTGATAATTCTGAGACGTATTGGCAAATTTTCGACCAATTACCGTAAAATTGACACTTTTAACGTTAAAATCGGTCCAGCCGTTCTCGAGTTATGACTTTGAAAAGAAACCCGACATAATCCACTATGACTGTCCACAGTGTGACATAAATGTTTTTAAGACCTACACAATGCCATAACAGCGTTATATTTTATATAAACAGACCTATTTATTTAAACAGCTATTCATATAAACACGTTACATATTCTTTGATAAAACTCTTTTTTAATTCAGGCCCTTCAGATTCGAGCTATTAAGGTTGAACTCTAATTTTTATCGTGAGCGAAGCCACGGGAACTGTTAGTATAATAATATTTTGAAAATTGTAATTCTTTTTATATTCCTCCAGAAACGTTTTTTCATAGGAATTGTTTCATCCTTTCATTTGTGTATAATGTGTTGTAAATATTTGAATGTTTTTCACTAATTTCATAAGGTCTATTTTCAATTTACAATATTTTATTTATATTAATACACTTTTGTTCTTTCAGAAAGATATTCTCTTCAATTGCCAATGTGCATTGAACTTCAACCATTGGGTTCTGGTCGTGGGTGTCTCTCTGGTCTGTGCTGCCATTATGTTCAAATTGTCATCACACATGCTGTATTCGTTGCGGATCAAATGTTTTTTATTATTTATGTTTTTGATATTGTTGTATGTTGATGTTTTACATTATATATTAAAATATAAAATTGTGCATTATTTTACTCATTTTTACTCCACCAAATTTGTTATATATTTCTTAACAAGATTAAAAAGAGGGATTTGCGTATTTGAGACCTTTGGTTTGGTATAAAGTGCAAGATTTTTTGAACACTTCATATGGTCGAGCATATGCCAACCAATTTCATTAAAAACGTATTGAACGAGACTTTTCTCCTTAGTATGTTGAAATCAGCTGTATAATTTACTTTATGTATAAAATAAAACTAAAAAAGGGTTTATAGAAAATATTATTTTTCTGAAATAAACAATGGTTATTAAAGAACGGTTTTGCAGGTGACAAACACATAACAAAAACAGATAATTTTTTGTAGAGTAATGAAAATAATTTTTGTTTCATATCTGAGGCCTACGCGATTTTTGACTTCCAGTTGAATCGGGTTTTTTTTTAAAACGGCGTAAGTCCATTTATTTTATTTTCAGGTTTTGGTGGTTTTGTACTCTTTAACTAGATACATCGATTTGCTTTGAAAGGGCTTACCTATAATGAATGGTTGTGGATGAAATCAGTATAGCATTTCTGTGATTTGTTTTAAAAGGGCGTATATGTCAACAAAGCGTTATATGGCGTTTTTGACTTACACCCTTTTGAAAATAAACAGTTTTTTCTTGTTTTCCGAAAGTTTGCTTTTTAGGACTTACGCCCTTTAAAAAAAACCGATTCAGTTAGTTTCCTTTAAAAAAAACTGATTCAGTTACTTTACGTAAGTTTTTTTCAGAATGTATTTCAGTTAAAATTATTGTGAAATAGACATTGCTTCCAACTTTGTAAAATGTGTTGTAATGGCAATACAATGAATTTGATTTTATTTGTCGCATGGCAGAATGATCATCCGACACTAAGTCGAAGAGTGTGAAATTGCCCATTTGATCATGTATGTTCCACTACTAAAATGAATCCAGAAGGTTTCAATCCGGTATCAGACAAACCAATGGTATTATCAGACTGCTGCTGGTTGTCGCATCAACAGTCATTGTCATATAATATGAAAGGCTTAATATATTTCTTGGCTTCACTGAAACTTATTTTCTGTGAGGACAAAATAAATTGCATTTTGTGAAAACCATTTTGTTTCTTTAGACTTCTTCCATTTCACTTTAAATACATCTTAAATATTTTACCATAACCTATGTTAAGAACCATTCTTAACATTTGAGGTCAGATCTACAACTATCCTTCAAGTAGCTTTTGTTATACCGAACGGTAAAACATTTGATCACTTTTAACATTCAAAATTATTTTTTATTTGTAACTGTATGAATGTTGTTTTGTTTCCTTTGAGTATTAAAAATGATAGGTTTAATGTCACCACCATGGTAAATTGCGAATACGTTCGTCCTCATACGCGACATCGGAGCGTACTCCTAGTAATATAGAAGATAGATAATAATTAGCTTTAAATTTTATCAGATTATGACTAAATATTTTGGAATCTACTATATATTTGTCAAATACCACTCAGTGGAAACATCGTACAGCCCGAACTACTTGACCTAGAACCTTGAAACTTTGCATGGATGTTCCTCTTAGGGCGTAGGCATCCGCTAAGAACGGATTTTACAAAATTCGTAGTATAAAGGGGTTTTTGGCGAGGCCGAAGTTTTCTAATTTTCCCATTTAAAAGTATGTTGGACGATTTTTGTTTACATTTTTAATGTTCATAAAACAATCAGCTGGTAGTTAGCTTCGGAAATGTATACGTTGATACAGTGATAATAAATTGATTTCTTTGATCATGGCTTCATTGATTTTTGTTGATTTGTTTCAAGGACATAATTATGTACTATATAAAAGTTACATTTAGTTTAGATAAAATCCACCATTAATTAGTTAAGTTGCACCACCTATATTTCGGTAGCGGGAGTTACGCAGTTTTAAACGTGAAGAGCATACTGCCTTTTGTGGCTGAGTCTTGAGACTAAATCATGGTAAGATGGAAAGAGAAAAGAACAGTGGTTTTTCAGTCACAAATAGAATGTGCTGAAATGATATGATTCTTTGATCTACTTCCACTACTTATGTAAAAATTTATAAATTATACAAATCCCTGATTGTAAGTTATATTTATACTACCTTTTCTACTATATTTTTGTCAAATACCACTGACCTATCATTGTACAGCCAAAACTACTTAACCTAGAACCTTGAAAATTTGCATGGACGTTCCTTACAGAGTGTTGACATTTACCAAGAACGGATTTTTTTAATTTGAGGTTTTTAGAGGTTTTTCGTGGAGCTGAAGCTTTGAAAAAATGCCCCATGTTAATGTAATGGATGATCTTTTGTTTAAATTTCCAATTTTACTCAATCAAGCATATTAGCTTCACAAACGGATACGTTGTTACACCTGATTTATAATTTGATTCCTTTTATCGTGGTTTTATGGTTGTTTTGATGATTTTGTTAGGTTATTCGTACTGTATAAAAGTTACATTTGGTTTAGTTTCGTACCTTATACGTTCAATCATAAGCTCATTATGTGGTACCATCTTTTTAGGCAGCGGGAGCTATAGTTATTTCCTTAGGCCGTCCTTCATGATTTTAATTACAATCATGCCAGTTACAATAATTTGGCAAATTCCTTTTTCATCTAATTCGACGGTGTCCCGGCTTTTCATGGAAAAATAAATGCTGCAATCAGTGGTTGATCTTAAATTATTCCTACCCGTCCATATTTTAAGTTAAAAACTAAGTGAATCGAGTTTGAAATACTGCCCACGGATAGCACCATAACTGTTCCGAACATTCAGCCCTTTACTGTACTTAATTGATGCCCTACTAGGCAATCCAGGGACGTAATAATAAATCTACAAAGAAGTACCTTAAAATCGACACATTTGGTGTTAAAATCGGTCCGGCCGCTTTCGAGTTATAACGGTGAAAAGAAAACCTTCACTATCTACTGTGGTATCATACATCCTACTGTGGTATCTACATTTTATCCTACATTCCGCCATAAAACAAACATATCTCTACATGACATATTCCTTGATATAAATAGTTTCTATTCAGTCCTCTAGATTCTTCATATCAAGGTTAGACGATAATTTTTATCGTGAGCGAAGCCACGGGTTCTGCTAGTATTTTATACAGTAAATTAATTTTTTTTTCTGAAGACGGATGGGATCCTACAAAAACATAAAACAAGTAAATTTCTCCCCTTTCGGTAAAAGGAGGAAATCAAATAATGAGTTCACTGTAGTAAAATTCTAAATTGAACAGCCAGTTTCATACTGGGAACAAGTGGGATGGTTGTTTACAGTCTGTTTCCACCTATAAGTTGAATCGGGATTCTATGAAAATAACTTATTAGCTTCAGGTCGGATGATTTTAATAACTAATTATAGAAAAGGATTCAATCTGTTTTTTTCCTCTTTTAGAACCTCAAACATTCCTGCCCTAATTGGGCAACGTTTCTCTTGCCCACAACACTTGGAGAGTTTCTGTTTCTATTTAAAAATTGCATTTAGTAAACATGGAATGAGTAGTCTGCACTATCTGTTAGAAGTTATCTTATGTGGGTTAATTTTAAGTAGCTTGACAATTAGTTTGACACAATATGAAAAGTTAGTGTGTGACAGGGGCCCTGCGCTGCTTGGTGGAGGGGGGGGGGCGATGTGGCTTCGTCAAGCACGGACGGCAAGCTGGAGAACACGGATGGCAAGCGCAAGGAGTGGTGGGCCCGCAAAGAGGACTTCGAGCTGCTCTGCCCTGATGGTAAGCACTCTCATTTCACTGCCGGCACACTGGTGGTACCTGTTAATGTGATTGCATTGCTTTCCTTGTTTACGTATTTTAAAACATAACGTAATCCGCAAAATTAGATTATGGATGTATAAATATAAAACATCCTGATAAATCATAAAATGTCTTGATGAATTGAGAGGTATGATCGGTAAGCCTATCTCAGTATTTTGTCCTTTACATCCTTAAAGGACCTTTTGACATTTTAAACAGTAACTCTTTGCTATCATTTTGCCCTTTTTTCATTAGGTACAGCCATTGAAATAAACAGGGGTTTTTAACAACTCTCTATAACTACATTTTGAAGGCATGGATAGGTACAAAGTACCAAGAAAGGAAGGTTTTAAACTAAAACATTTTTTTTACTTTTTCTTTTATGCCTTTCTGCTCACTGAAAAAAACAATAATGTAGTATTCTTATTTGGCTTCTGATAAAAGCTATCTAAATCCAGAGATTCTTAGAAGTAGTGGCAACTATATCTTATTTTAAGTTCTAATGGATCAACATTTAAAAAATAAATGAAAGGCAAAGGTTTGTCCACTGTCTCTTAATTGTTGTTTATAAAATAACAATAAAATTACCAATACTAATAGCAAAGGTATCAGTTATTTTAGTGGGCATGTTAATTGCTGTTTTAAGTCCAAAGGTGCAATTAGAAGATAAAGCCAATGTGGTGGCTAACTCCAACCTCCTCTAAAAGGGCATACATTTTGGGATAAAGTGCAAGAGACCTGCATTCTAACCTGCATTCTAATTTAAAACAATATTGATTTTATCTCCACAATTAATTTTATCAAAAAATTCTTTTTCAGCCAAGTTATTTACAGGCATAAAGACTTTTTAGTATAGCGGCTCGTGCCTACGCACAGGTTTAACAACCTATGTAGGCACTATTTCCAATATAATTTTTTTATAGTTCACAGCCAAGGCCGTAGCCAATGGAGGGGGGGTTAGGGGGTCAGAAACCCCCCCCCCCGAAATAGTAGAAAAAGGGTCCAAAATGACGATCAAGGCGGCGAAAATTACACACGTGAGTAAAAAAAAAAAGGTCACCACTTTTGCCGAGCCGGAAATTCACCTGGCGGTCCTGCCCAAACCCCCCCCCGAAAAAATTTTCTGGCTACGGCTTTGTTCATTGCACAGCTATATGGCAGTTATAGTTTATAGCTATATGTAATTGTGAACTTTTTTTGGAATAAAAGTATTTGAATTTGAATTTGAAATTATACAATGCATTCTGCAACTATTTTCAGGAAATTCCTTCCTCATCCGAAACACGCCTTCGAGTATCGGATCAACTAGAAATTGCTTTGAGCCCGGAAGGAAATTCTGAGAGTGAGTATTTATTTATTTATTCACAGTATGAATCACATTACACTATTTAATATATGGTTGATGAAAAAATTCCTTAAAATCACAAATATATATACAAAATAAAAACGTGTTATTTATGAGTTTAAATTAATTATCTTTGGCATACCACAAGAAATAATATTTATTTGTATTACATGTTAGTCAAATATGTGTAAGTAAAAACATAAAATGACAAAGTGATAAGTCTTTTCTTTCAACTTTTTTCTAGCGCGTCTAGTTTTCTCAGTTAAGCTACGTTTTCCTAGCTCCGCAACTTTCGTGCAGCGCATTATGTTTAAACCTGCGTGGTTGAGGTTGGCGTTATTAGTAGTAACGCAGCACACTTAACTGGCAAGTGTTTTCCAAGATACCTAAATGCGATTGAGCAGCCTTGTTAAACACTAGTAAACATGAGTTTGTTCATTGTTCACCTCTTGAATTGGTGCAATTAATTAATAAGTTTACATACCTTAAACTGTCTTCAATTCATTGCCGAAATCATACAGATTTTGTAATTATAGTTCGCGCATTATATTCCGGCTATGGCTACTACGCTATTAACCATGTGATATTTTAAACATGTGGTTCTGGTAAACACATGACAAAAAAGTGCAAGTGCATTTACAAACAGCGGAACAATGTTTTCAGAAAAGTACCCCCTCTCCCCCCCGCGCCTTGCAACCAGCTGACTCTGCTATAGCCGGAGATATAATACGCGAACATGAGCTGCCCTGCAGCTTTAAAGTATACACATAATTCAATGACTGGAGTAAATAAGGTTTTGATAAAAAACTTTGTACTCCCATATTAAATTTTATTGACAAATACGAAGCTTTAAGGGCGTCTAGAGTTACGGCCAAATCATTAGGCGGGTGAGTGAGTGCGCTGCTGGCGATCAACATATGTTTTTGGCCAATCATTTACCCATCTGAAGTTATAGACAGTTATGCTCTTTGTTAATGTTCCCCAAATCAACTGAGTAAGTTCTCCGAACATACCCAGGTAAATGTGCTTCTATCTGTTGGAAATATGTTCAACTACTTAACTGTGTAGAGGAGCGGAGGTGTCTTTTAACATCAAGTCATTTATACAGCTGGAGTTTCCATTTTTCGCCACCCGCCTAATGATTTGGCCGGAGCTTTAGGAGCTCTTCCCTTTAACCCTAACCAAGGCCACACTGTTGTGGCCTTGGCCTAACCTTCATAAATGTTATCCTGCAAAACAACACGCCGAGTTTTTCCAAAGACACCTAAATTATTAAAATCGGTTCAGAACTGTAAGAGGGAGATTTGATCGCAAAAATTTCTAGCGATTAAATAACTACAGCTTAGTATTTTCAACTTTTAAATTAATTTGTTAACGTATTTAAGTACCACAAAATTAACCTACGAATTAATGTGCAAATGCCGAATTTACTATGTAAAACATGATCTAACATAAGACATTATTGTAAATCATGTACTAGTTTGCAAAATAAAGAACTTTGAATTTTATCTATATGCTATATGTCTAATATATCTCTATATAATGCTAATATATCTATATGCTAATATTAATCTATATGCTATATTAATACGCAAGGAGTTAATTTGGTTTAAGGGTAAATTTGGTAGTCAAATAAACAACAAAAATTTAAAGATAGTCCTACTGTCTGTCTTCTTGACGTAAAATTTGTCAATTCCGAAGAACTTGAGTTTTCTTGACATTTTAACCTTATTTTCCACAATAACACCCGCTAACCACGCTGCGTGATGCGCAACTGACCGGTCTCAGACCGGTGGGCCTAATTGCGCAGCGTAAGCCGCGCAGCGCAGCTGGCGGTTAGTCGCGCACTGCGCAGCTAGGAAAACACTTCCATTGGTTTGTAAAGAACCGGTGTTTTTTCTAACCGCGAAGCGCTCAGTTGTGGAGCTAGGAAAACGTAGCTTAACTCAAGCTGAACAGAGGAGAGCGATCACGACGCGTGTATGTAAGGCCTTTCAAGGTATATTGTCCAAACCTGCAAAAGACACATCTAGATAGCTTTAATAGCTTCAATTTGATACGAAATATGTATAGAAAAATTAGTTTCTAAAGGCTGATATGCTGCGAAACAAAACCCCAAAAATTCTTTTAATCAAATAGAAGAAAATTGTGATTTGAATTCTTTTTACTTACTGTATTTTGTGACATTCATTAAAGCTTTTACAGGATTTATTGTGTTTTTTCGTTAATATTTCCTACTATTTTATGGGTTTTTGTGATGTTACTTTGTTATAAAAATTACCATGTTTCAGCATCAAAGTTTGATTTTTTACACAAAAAAAGGTACTTTTCCTACTTTTTGGCTTCCAAAAACCACTTGGGGGCCTGTTTTAACTAAAACACTGATTAGCAAAAAATAAATTGTATTGTACACATTTTAATAATTATTTCAAAAATTACCCCTAATTTCACAAACTGACAAATAAAAAAATTAAATTTATGTTACAAAATTTATTTATGTTAAAAAAAATTTAAAAATCAATTTAGATTTACAATTCTGACTTTCCAGGTCTTGCTTTCCAGGTCATCTGTAAAGTTGGAGTCAACTGCACACTCGCGACTGGACTCGCCAGACCCATCAATGTCGGAGTTGTCTGAGGAGGAGACATCGTTGGAGGAGACCACTGGGGAGGCAACCACTGTGGAGGCGGAGGCGTCTGCTGTGGAGGCGCAGGCGTCTGCTGTGCAGACGTCCACTGTGGAGGTGGAGGCGTCTGCTGTGGAGGCGTCCGCTGTGCAGGAGATGAAAAAGTCGCGTGATGGAGGAGTCACCGTGGAGTTAGTGGTGTAAGTGGTGTTCATCAGAGGAGCCCAACCGAGAGGTATAAACCGTGGAGCCATCCACTGTGGTGTCGGAATCTCCTGTAGTCCTGTAGGCGTCTGTGATGGAGGTGGAGTCGTCTGCTGTGCAGGAGATGTGTGGTGGAAGAGTCGTCGTGGAGTTAGTGGTGTAAGTGATATTCCAGGAGATTGTTGTTGTTGTGGGCTGGAGTTGATGTTTGTGGAGTTTGTGTCCGTATAGATCGTAATGTTGTTTTTCTTACTAGCGTTGTTGGAGGACCAAAATCTCTATAAAGTCTTTCCAAGATTTCTCCTTCATAACAGTTCCAACAATAGTTTACCACTTGTCGCTCCAGCTGGGGTCGTCTCTTATTTAGGCTTATGAATCTTTGAATTTCAGATCTTACACCATCCCTCACTCCAGTGGTCAGGCCAGTTGTTCTGCGTGTCTTTAAAACTGCCAATATGAGATTGCAGTTTTGCTTGTGCATTGAATGAGGTCCATGCGAAGTGTTTCAAGGAGCCCTAGGATTCTTGATTTGTTCATCGCTTTTAAGTGCCACTTTCCCCTACTTCTTTTTTTTGGGAAGAACCATGCGTACGTGGTAACGTTTTAATTAAGGGCTCCATTGGGCTTCACAGGATGTTTGGGAATGACTTCAAATTTTGAATGTAACTGAAAAATAAAGAAATGTGAGTGTGAATAATTTTTTATTGGTAACCATGTAAATCAGTTATAACTGGCGCCAATTCTTGGGGCCCAGTCTGCACATGGGGCGGGGAGTAGGTAGGCTGGGAGGAGAGGGGAGTAGTAGCGGCAGCGGCGGCCGAAAGTGTACTAGCCTGGCTGCGTATATTCGGCAGCTCGCATGTAGTTACTGCTTCTGTGTCAATGGATGTTCAGAGTATCAAGACGCTTTAATAAATACTAATGAAATATTTTATATTATTGAATAGAATTCAAACAGATCATTAATCGTCAATAAGGGTCAATGTTCCGTCGGTCAATGTTTTTAGGACGACATGTAGTGACACGCTATTGTTGATGGCTGAGAGCAGAATGACAGTGCTGCGCTCTAGCGACGCGTTGTCGCGCATGCGCACTAGCCGTTTTTGCTACCGCGCATCCACTGCACTGGGCCCCAAGAATTGGCGTCAGTTATACCATGGTGTAAATACAGTTTTGTTTTGTTTGATTATGATTATTTCTTTGTAGTCCCTCTGAAATGAAAATTACAGTTGTTCAGTAATGATTGACCAGTACATTTTCAGACAGATACTGGCCGTATTTTGTAGAAACCGCCATGTTTGTTCAGTTAACACTTTTCACAAAATAATTTACTACATAAAATTTTGGTCGATCCTGAAAGTGTTCCAGTGACGGTAGGTTTAAAATTTCTTTTGTAGACATCCTTCACTCATATTCAGGGTAATGTCCTCCATGAGGTGCCTGTCTCAAAAGAATAGTTAAGAATGATTAATGATTAGATTAATGTAATTTTTTGGATTGATGGTTTTTAACTTTTTTTCAATACTACAGGTGGTTTTTTATTATTTGGTTGGTCCATATATAAATGATATTATTTAAAGTCTTAGGTTAGGGGCATTGTAAAAATTTATTTGTCATTATAGGTTACTTGTTATATTAATGTAGCCTACTGTTGCACTTGATTTGAAAACTGCATCAGTGAGGTATGAAGACCCTTCAAGAATAATGTTTCAGTGAGTACACGGTAGTTTTTACCTTATACTCATGAAACTATCACCTCTATCCAGTGCTTGATTTCTAGCAATTGAGGTACCGGAACTGTAATAATTTGCCAATTTTTACATACCCCCCCCTTATCATTTTTCCCCTCATCAATGTATTATTTGTCTATGTAAATAATTAGGTCGATTAAAAAGTCAAATTTTATCAACTAAAATTTTTAAGAAGTAAATTAAAATCAACAAAGGATTATTTTACTGAAATATAAATTGACTAAAGAAATTCTAGATTTGTTATGACGCCTTGTGCGAGTATTCAGGTCTTTTTAGCATTTTGAACATTCGGCTTAGCTCAAAACTAGATAAAAGAACGCTAATTATTGGCCGAAACTCCGTGCATAATTTCCGCACATTTTAAGCGATCGTTATTTCTGGTAAGATTAATCAGGTCACGTACACGCGATCCTCACGTGCATGATCCTCTCTAATAGCAAATTCTCCGGCCAATTATATGTGATTGTCTTGTGCGGCAAATTCTCCGGCCGATCATACGCGATCGTCTTTTGTGGCGAATTCTCCGGCCGGTTACACATGATCCTCTCTAATAGCTGAGAATTGTCTCTAATACGCGATCGTCTTGTGCGGCAAATTATCCGTCCGATTACACGCGATCGTCTCTTGCAAAAAATACTCCGGCCGATTACACACGATCGACGCTTGCGGCAGAGAGAGGTCCCGGAACGCCGTTCCGCCGCAAATCAAGCACTGCCTCTATCTATAATTCAGTTTTTTTATTGCAGTGCCCAGGTGTATAAACGTTAACCCCAACTACCCTGTTTTTAATTGTTTTCTATTTCAAAGCAAGTTTTTTACGAAAAAAACAAATGTGATTAAATATTGTGCAATCTTGTTTGTAATTAAAAAATATATACCGTATATAGTTCAACAAAAATATATAAAAAAGTTCATCTTACTTTTCTGTAACTGCGATCAAGCATAACTTTGTCACTGATAGTTTATATTGAGTTTTTCTTTTTTATAAATATAACATGGAAAAAAACTCCTAAAAAATGGTGGTACATTTTTTTGATTTGTGGATGTTTTTAACGGTTAGTTAGTTTTACTGTTATTTTATTAAAATTCATAAGCTTTTACTGATATAAGTGTGTTCAAACTCTTTTTTAGCGAATTTCCCCTATAGGGAAGAAGCTGTTACCGTAGGTCTCATGGTAAGACCTAAGCCTAAAACCATCATAACTTTTCTTTTTGAGGTCCTCAGATGCCAAAAACACCATTCGTTCACTTTCATAAATATATATATATATCTATATATATATATATATATATATATATATATATATATATATATATATATATATATATATATATATATCTATATATATACTTTTTAAACCCCCGAACTTGTTGGTCCGACGTCTATTTCTCTGCAGAACAAAGCAGGTCCGATAGAACATGGTGGTCCACGCTTAGAAGATGCTGGTCGGACCAGCTTGATGTGAACAAGTATATAAACCCGCCATCTTAGTTACTCAAGTGGACCAGCATAATGTGGACGTTTTTACACCAGCCGCCATGACAGTGGACCCACAAATGATGTATCAACGTATACTATATATGTTGTAAAACCAGAAGATGTTGGTCTCTGATGAAAACTTCATTCGAAATGGAGGGGAAGTGTATAACACGATCTTTAATACCCCCTCCAGTCTAAATAAACTAGACAAACTGTGCAGGCTGTTCTTCCAAAAGTTGAATGGCCATTTTTAAAATATGAACTGTAGTAAAAGCCAATTATCATCGATACTAGGTTATTTGAATATTTTTAGATTAAATTCATATAATCCAAACTCAACAATTATTTGTGATGAATGCATATGTCATATTGCTCAAGACTTGTATTTCATATTACTGAGAGTTGTTAAAAAATTAAGAATAGTAGTTTTCATTACTAGGAGCGAAAGTGGCTCTTTTTGGTACGAGATCGTAATTTTCAGGCGAGGCGCAGCCGAGCTTGGAAATGCGATCGAGTACCAAAGAGACACTTTTGCTCCGTGTGATGAACAACTATTTTCATTATTATGTAGAATAACCATTTAAACGTTAAAAATTTAGACTACATAATTTTGAGGTTATCCAAAATAGTCATCGTCATTTACACATCTGTTAGTTGTTTACAAACACAAGTAAGAAATCGTTCAACCTTTCAAACGTAACATAAACAAATTTTGACATTAGAGTACGGCAAAATTTACCATATGTTTTTTCAGTACTCCTATTCGAAGTGATCCAAAAACGATCATTTTGCGTACGATTTAGAGAACTAAAAACGGCTGTTTTCGGGACAGTATGATGAAAAGTAATTTGTACGTTTCGTTTTTGAAATTTTTTCATTATGTATCATCTACAAAATAAATTAAAGTACACTGATAAAATCAAATAAAAAATACATTGGAACATGAAATGTTCAAATTAAACATTTTTCGGCAATATCAGCTAAAATATTAGATAAAAATAAATTTTAACTAAACATTCTTGTATGAAATTTTTGCGAAGAAATTGAGGGCGTTTGGAAGGTCGCAGGATGATGGGGGGGGGGCTGAAACTGAAGGTCTCCATCTCAGGGACTTTGGGAAAATACTGAAATTATATTAAGCTTACTATAAAATGAGAAATAACGTAAAATAGCTGTCATTTAAAAACCATTAGGATATAAAAAGGTCTGCTTTGGTTATTTAAAACCAAATGCTAGAAACAATCATAATTTTGTGGATCCAAAAGCCTATTTTCTTAGAAGGTATTTTGTACTATAGTAAATAAGGATTATGCTTAGGGGCTATTAGCCCCTTCAAGCCTCTAGTATTGTTAAAATATATACTAGTTTGCTGTACAATATGCTGAATAGGTGAGCTGTTGAATAGAATATGCTATGTGAATTTCAGGCGAGAATCAGAAAAGGCTATTCTACCGTAGATAACATTTTCATTCTTTCCAATGCTGTAAAATTAATGACAAATAAGAAAAAAGGTAAAATGTATCCTTTTTTTGTAGATTTCTCTGCAGCGTTTGATACTATTGACCGCAATTCTTTGTTCTATAAACTGTCTTGTCTCGGATTATTCTCTCATATGTTGCGCGTGATAAGGGATTTATATTTTGGGACCAGTGCGGCAGTATGGTGTAAAGAGGGTACCACTGAATATTTTTAAGCAAATTTAGTATTAAAACAGGGCTGTATTCTCTCGTTTTTGTTTTTTGCCTGTTTGTAAATGACTTAGTAGATTCATTAAGAGGTGGTTGTAACTTTGAAGGAGTAAAAATTAAAACACTGCTCTACGCCGACGATATTGTTTTGATGGCGCCGACTGCTACAAGCTTGCAAATAATGATCCGCGACCTTGAAGACTACTGTAACCTTTGGAATCTGAAAGTCAATCTAGATAAGTCGAAAATCATGGTTTTTAGAAAAGGAGGTAGAATTATTAAAAGTGAAAATTGGTATTACAAAGAGGAGAAAGTTGAAGTTGTTAATCGGTGTAAATATTTCGGAGTTTAAATATAACACCTAGTTTAACATGGCAAACCCACCTTAAAGAAAAAGTTACTTCCGCGAAATTTGCAGTAAATAGTGTTTGGAATGGTTTAAAAAAAATAATGTAGTACCGATAAGCAAAAAATACATGTGTTATACTGCTATAGTTCGAGTAAACTTGTGTTATGGTTGTCAGGTTTAGGGTTTGTGGGAGAACGACTTGGTCAATGGTGTTCTTTTTTACTTTATACGTCGAGTCTTTGGCTTGCCAAATTGCACCCCAAATTACGCATTATTGATAGAGACAGGTTTAGAAAAGAGATATATTTACACTTTAAATATGCATTTAGGGTATGTTTTGCACGTTCTTGCGTTACCGCCAAACAGTCTGCCAAAGTTAATTGCTAAAGAAATAATAAAGTAAAATATATATTGGAGTAAGGATTGGAAATTATTAGGTAGAAAATACGGAATTGAAGTTAATTTAGACAATTGACCGTTAGATGAGATTAGAAGGCAATTAATTGGCATTGGTAGTTGGGGTGATGCGGGGGGAGAGTAGGGAGGCATGTGTTCAGGCCAGCGAGCACAGAAAAGAAATAGAGAGGCCAGCCGAGCGCGGCGGTGTAGCCAAGTTAGCAGCGCCCGTGTCCGCATGAGGAGTGGGGGGAACGGTGAGTCACCCTAGTCCCGAGCGTCTTGTGCGCTGCCAGGGGCCACCGCCGCGGATATCTCTGCTATCAGCAGCTGTCAGTTCAGTTGTTTACATACAGCTGGAGCGTTCACTTGTATTGTAGAAAGCACGCCTCAACATTGCGTGGCTTACGGTTGTAATAACCGTGGGAAAATTTAAGAAGTAACTCCTTAGAGAGGCCAGCCGGAAAAAACACTAGTAACAAGGACATTCCGGACAGGTAAGGAAAAATATTAGTATGGGTTGAATGTATATAATATTATTAAGTAGGGATGTGCGAGTAGTGATTTTTGAAGTCGAGTCGAGTCCAGTCAAGCTTTGAAAAATACCCGCGAGTTTCGAGCTTTTTTCGAGTCGAGTTTTTTTTAGTTTATAATATAATAGTCATAATGTTTCTATATAATGGTAAAAATTATTATTATTACTCAAATAAAAATTACAATTTTGAGGGAATTAAACTTAAAAGAGTTACTGAACTAAGACCAGATATACAAATAAATTATACCAAAAAAATTAAGAAAACCTTTTACTTAAACTCACAATAATTCTTGATTTGATATATTTTTCAAGCCTAATGTTTAAGGCTTACCTGGGTTTTGAAATGAAATTACCAATTACCTTACTCAATTCATGATTAAAATGTTTCCTTTGAGTTATTCAAACAAAACATTTTTATTCATGTAACTGTCAACAACAAAAAAAAATTTTTTATTTATTTTGAATGGTTTCTAAAATATAACAAAAATAATAATTTTAAAAGATGTAATAATAAATAACCTCAAACAATAAAAAGATAGAGTTATATAAAAATTTATGTCTTTTAATAGCTAAAAAGAACTTTTTACTTCAAGTATAACAAACGAGGTTTCAGTTATATTCGTTACAGATGGATTGACCTTGTGAAAAATGGCCGTAATATTCTTTCGCACGTACCAAGTACTAATTTCAAAAGTTTTAAACCTCTATATTGGCCTCACATTATTTAACACTGACCATAAGAACATAAGACATATATTGAACATAAGACTATATCATTTCAGTAAACAATACAATAATAAACTTCACACCAATCGCTAATTAGGAACCACCTGACTAAAGTTCTTATCTTTTTAGGTCAGTAGGCAGATAAATACGTGTTAGATGTGAAATTAAGGCTATTTACTTGTCAGAATTAAAACTTAAAACAAAAACCAGCTTATTTTCTTGTACCCTCAATCATTCATTACTATTATTATTGTTACCAGAGGAGAAAAAAGTAAGCATAAAAACCATATAGTGAAAACGTTAAGTTTCATTATTCCACTCATCTGTCAGCAGTGAGCTACGCAACGTGGACGCAGTGGCAGCGCCTAGCTCCCGGGCCGCGTGTAGGACAGATTTTGTATCCTCTTCAACCTAACTTTTCTCCGTTACCAATGATCGTAGAATTTTCCAAAAAATATATGTAAAGGTTCAACTCATGCTCTCAAACTTTGCTGCAGACGAAACTTTCCTGACCAAAAAATAAAAAGTTCCTCACAGACTAACTTTTTCATGTTTTCACAATAAATTTAATAATTTCTTTAAGTATTTTTGATTAATAAAAGCAAAATAGAATATATACTAAATTTTTAACCTTACTATCTGTGAGTAGCACTAATAAACACTATATGTTCCAAGTTTGGTAATTTTAGGACCACTCGAAGTGCTTCTAATCATCGTGTATTTGAAAAAGGTTTTCTAATGCTGTTTGTCTCATTTAGCGCGAGTTGTCCGCATAAGGAGTGGGGGCATAGGCGTAATTCGGGGGGGGGCAAGGGGGGGCAGTTGCCCCCCCAAAAATTTGAAAATTAAAATTAATTTTTAGGTATAAATAACGAAAATTGACCAGAATAATGTTTTTTCAAGTTGTAAAATTAAATTATTCTTGACATAAAATTTTCATTAATATGAGTCTTGTCGATATGCCGTTAAAGTACGCTGGTGGCGTAGTTTCGTTTTAAGTCCGATTGCAAATTTGCAAGGATACGTTTAGCGAACGAATACAGACATACACGCTATTCACTATGGCGCGCCGGTCGACGAGAACCCACTCCCACGCCAAACGACACGTCCACCAGTGAACTAACGCTCCAGGATGGCCAACCTCTAAACTCTGTAGTGCTGTTCAGAGCCAGTGTAAGTTGCCTGTCATAGGACACTGATCACCAGGGGTGCCCAGAAGGGGGGACATGGCGCAAATTGCGCCATCAAATTTTTTTGGGGGGGCATGATTTTTTGGGCGGGATATAGGTTTTGTGAGGAATTTTGAACCAACGAATAAGGGAAAATTACAAAAAGATAAATTATTATACCATACGCAACGGTTAAAAGTACTGTTTATTTATCTAACCATTTCATCAGGATTACCATCACTGAACTCGTCATATATTAGAGTTTGCTATGTAAACCATCCATATAATCTCCAAGTCAATCCATGTGTTAAGTTATTTTGAAGGGCGGTTGACAATGGGTCGACTGGACTGGCAACCCTGTCTGACATCGGGCCCAGAAGACATAGTGTCAGACAGGGTCTGTGGCCCCGGTCTGACACAGCCGTTAGCAATTAATGTTACCAAAACCGGGTATTTACCCGGTTGTCGGGTATTTTGGAGGCCGTGCGGAGTTTTGGCAGTGATTAAGAAAAAACCGGGTAAAACCGGGGATTTAAGACTTGGGTTGAGGAAATTTACTCATCAACCTGGATATTAGCCTAAACAATGGGTGAAATCGGGGATTTTTGACGATCGAGGTACAAGGATTTTTTGGAACTCTAGATATTTTATTTTCAAACGAAAGTTGGTGTTATGTATTTGGTTTGTTTGTATTGGTTATTTCGTTGCAGTGTTACCAGAAACTGGGTAATAGCCCGGTTTGTGGGTTTTTTGTTGGCCGTTCGGGGACTTAATTAACATGATTAAGAAAAATCTAGTAAAATCGTGGATTTTAGACTTGACCTGCGGGGATTACCCGGCATCCTAAATACATAAAAAACGGGTAAAGCCGGGGATTTTTGAATTGTGATTTGCTTTGCAAATATTCAATGTCCATGTAAGGTGAGAAAAAGTCCGGTATTTGGTGTTTTTAAGGTCATTAGGTGGTTTTTCGGCTAACTACCCGGATTTTGGTACTTGGGGGATTTTGCAGGGATTAGTGCCGAAAAACCGGGTAAAATTAGGATTATCAATGGAGGTGGCGGGTAAAATGCCAAATCTTGTGTAATGCAACACTGGACGTTAGAAAAAAGAGTATAGCAACAGTCAATCGCCAGTCGTATGAAGCACAGTTGGCCTGCTTTGACTGCAGTGAGGCAGTTTTACAAATAGTACAACAACTGACTGAAAGTGAAGTGGATGGTGATTACAAGTTCACATTGGTTGGGTATTAACTTTAGCTTGTTGGATATGAAGAAAATAGTATGCATTGGCAGTGTATATACCCCATAGATACTTTGGTATTGTACGGAGGCTACTATTTTTAGATTTTTTATTGGTTACCAAAAATGACTTTGTAATTTGAAAGAACATACTTTAATTGACTTACTGTCCAAATTGGACATAATTATGATTAGTGGTCTTTGTTTTCTGCTTCCCAGAAGATAGCGATGTTGGTGAGGAT
The DNA here is from genome assembly GCA_035578135.1 of Flexamia atlantica. NCBI lineage: Eukaryota > Metazoa > Arthropoda > Insecta > Hemiptera > Cicadellidae > Flexamia > Flexamia atlantica. The sequence continues at coordinate 237,826 of JAQJVK010000084.1, forward strand.
TGAGTTGATCGAGTCGCCGCCGCCACTAGCGACTTCACCCGATCGCCACCCTGATTCAGCGCGCTACGGCGGTTATGTTAAGTTAGGTTATCATAAATATGTTAGTAGGACTTTCCTTGTTTCGTTATGAAACGAACGATACCAGACGAGTCATACTTTCGCCTGCTAAATCCCTTGACAGGTGATTCGTGCGCTCCGATCAACGACCTGACCTTGGCCTAATTCAAGGGTATTTGGCGGGCAAAAGTATGTCTCATCTGGTATCGTTCGATTCGTGACGAAACGAGGAAAGTCCTATTAACATATTTATGATAACCTGACCTAACATAACCGCCGCAGCGCGCTGTATAAGGGTGGCCTCCGTGTAATACCAAAGTACCAACCCATATTCTTCAGTACGAACTGCTAGTGCAAAGGGGGGAGGTATATGGTGTATGCAATCAAATCAGGATGAGGCAATGACCTAGAAGATCTTGCCCCCCCCAATCGAAATGCTGAAATTACGCCCATGAGTGGGGGAACATGGCTACAATGTCCGTAATGTTGGCTGAATACGTGTAGCCCCTCTATTTCTTTTCTGTGCTCGCTGGTTCAGGCGGCTAGAGCGACCTTGGCGATAGAGCTTATCTTACTGATAATATGCCGGGTAAAATAATCCGTTGGGTCTACAAAGCACGCACTGAATCCAGGCCCGGCGACAGGATTCTCGGGCCCCTGTGCAATTAAGAAGTCCGGGCCCCTATATGCAGGCAATCAACCAACTTCATAACTTTCATAAGTGAACTTCACAATTCACTTTCCTTCAATACTAAACAAAACCACATATTGGCTACACGTTAACACTGCAAGCAATATTTCAAACCCAAAGTTACTTAACTGTTACTTAACTTACTTAGTAGTTTTTTACCTGATTTACTTTCCTCACGAATAACTATGTCAAAGCCATCCATGACCTATAATTTGTTGTATTTATTTATGTATATTTGTGAACAAATATTAGTGAACAAATCAGAGACGTAGCCAGGATTTTGTGAAGAGGGGGGTCCAGATGACCAAGTGATTTGGTATGGAATACACCTAACAAAATTGGGGCCTGGGGGTCACCCCTGGAAAATTTTGAAATTTTTGAAGTAAAATGGTTAGTTTTAGAAAATGATAGTCGTTAAAATTCAATTTCTAGCAGACATCTTCTTTACCCAGAAATTTGATTTTAACTCAAGATTTCTGACTATGAATCCACTGTAGACGGACCTTTGTCAAGAGAAGTATGTCACAAGCGCCAGGGGGGTTATGCACAAACCCAGTAGAAAAGAGTCCAAGGGTATAAACCCCTGGAAAGATTTTGAAAGTTTAAACAACGAACTCGCATTATAATAGGCAATCTAAAATACACCAAATATTTTACATTTAATTACCCTATGACAAGTATAAACAGTGGGTATAATTTGTAACCACGTTAAATTTTAGAATTATTTTAAAAATATTTAACCGGGAGGGAGGGGTCCGGACCCCACGGATCACCCCCTTGGCTACGTCCCTCAACAAATGAAAAATTGAGAAAATTGGAGGTCAAGCGATTACATTTTTATTATAGAAGCAGTAGCAGTAATAGGTTTTATCAAACTAAAAAAAAGTAATTGAACCTTTTGTGAAAATCAATAATGAAGCATTAGGCTCAGGTTACTCGTTTTAAAATTAGATTTTCTATTACATAAGCAAAATATATAGTACAGTAAATTATATTAAATAGTAAAAACAAAAAACTTGATTTCACAAAAATCTTAATTTAACTTTTATAAAAGCCAGTAATGAAGAATTAGTCTCCTGTACACGATAGAATCCTGTAAGAACAGATTAAATATTTTTTACAGTCAATAAACTAGTGATCATGGTCAAAATGTCCCGCACTGAACTTGGAATGGCAGAATAAAAAAATTACTTTATTGAGATTTTATTGGATAGTTTGATATGAAATGTTCCGTCCTTTTCTCAGCAGTGAGACAATGTTGTGTATTTGTTTGATTTGTAGTAGACTGGAAATAAAATATTGTAAAATAAAACTGAAATAAAACTCAATGCCCTGTTTTAGTAAGAATGAATATCGTACCCGCATTTCCACCAGCGGAATCATAAGTGTATAGGAATGCAATCTTTGATTTTTCCCGAACTGACTTAGGCCGAGGGCCGCCGGACCGCCCCTGGCCGCGAACTCGCAAGAGAAGGTCAATGCTGCTCGAGCTGTTTTGAGTTGACCCTATTTTAGTCAGTTTGTCAACACACAGAGTAAGGCCTACGCGAAGTAAAGAGTAATACATTGTCTCTCTTTTAAACAGATAAATGTATATCTCCTACAAAAATAAACATTATAGTTTGTTAATATGATTGTATTATGTATGATACGGTATGATATTGATGAATATGACAGTGAGTCGGTGGAACAGTCGTTAGCGCGCCGGACTTCGGAGGCGTGGTAGTGATACTGTCAGCCACTGCCATTGCTGTTCATTCTTGTACTGTATCGGCTCACTTCTTGCCTTGGACGAAGGAACATGTTGAAGCTTGGGTACAGTACTTCCAAACAAAAGCAGTTTTGAACCGGATGTTTTGGTTAGGGGATGAACCAAAGACATTTAATTTAAATTATTGAAAATGTAATTTAATTATGACATTTTATTGTTCTTTCAAGCCAAAATAACCATCGAAGTAAATAAACAATTGTTTATTTACTTCGATGAAAATAACCAGTTCAAAGCGTTATTGTTTGTAAACATCCAAGCTTCAACATGTTCCTCATGATGTAGTTAAAAACGTCATATTTTGTCAACATATTCAAAAATCATCATGTTGCATTGTGAATAATTAACGTACGGTAATAATTTCTTCCGATCCTTTTGGCAACTACTTTCGTAACTGGGGGGGGGGAGGAGGGAAGGGCTTCTGCTCGACGGGGGTTTAGGAGTGGTTTAGGCCTTGTGGGTGTAAAGTGTCCTCTTTTTCAACCTAGGACATATAATATGATAACCCAACAAATTATGTCTGTAAGCCCCATCATAATGCTAAAATTAAAATTTGTACTATAGGCGGACTTGGCCAGTGCATTTAAATCAGACTTTACTAAGTTCACGTCATCGCTCGTCCCGCTGTGCGCCAACCACTGGCAGTACGTTATTTATCATTGCATATCACAGAATGTTACAGATTGCTCTAGTCCATTAATTTTTGTTCAGTAGTACATTATAAACAAAAATTTTTTATCTTATTTGGTCAGTTTCCGATCGTTTAGATTTGCATTGAGAAAGAACTAGACTCTTTAAAAACCATGGGCTAACCACAGGAATAAAAACTAAAAATATGTGTTTACTAGTTGTATGGGGCGGAGCTATCACATCACACGTTTTCATCATGGTAAATTTTAACTAATGAATGAATGAATGAATGAATGAAAAAGTGCTTTATTGATCATTTTAACAACATAAACATTGCATACCCTTATACACAAACTAAAACTGCTATACAAAATAAATATTTTAAGCAATATTCTACTAAATCTACAATTCCATGTTTTTTTTTGTTTGTTTAGTTTTTGCACTTACATCAGCTATGGTCACATAAGACCATCTGCTGGGATGGCAGCTTGAAATTTGCTATTTCAAACAAACAACATGTTAACAAAGATATGGTTATAATTACAATCTACCTAGTAGAAATTAAAAATTAAACTCTGGTATAAGCTCCCATCTATACTTTCAAGCCTCTGATAAACAATTAGCCAAACCACGCCAATCCCTCCCGTTTGAATAATCAATGAATTCTGGGCGAGTTAGCTCCCTCTTAAAAAAGAATCGTTTTCTTAGGTGAGCTAAAATCGGATGTATTGCAATAAAATGATACAAGTCTTCGTTTTCATTTAAATTACAGAGAGCGCAATTATAATTTATATTTAATATCCAGGGCTTAAGATTGTCAGATTCAGTCAAGGCCGGCGACAGGTGGGCAGGGGGGGGCAAAAGCATAGGGGCCCGGGCTCGCAGGGGGCCCGGGCCGAGGAAAATAAAATGTAATTAGAAATATCCCAACAGTGCTTGGAATTAACGTTCGTTATTTGTCAAAAATTAAAATAGATTACGTTCGATTGCTTTACAGCTACTCTTTTTATCAACGTGCTTATGCAGAGAATGATAAGCCTCATTGTAATCAATTGTAAATACTGAGGGTGGTACATCGATATACACTACATCGATGGGGTGGTGTCGCAGCTATGAGAAATTTCCAAGAACCATGGTGCCAGTCTGGGGCTTCGCGCGCTATCTCCAGGCCTCGCGCCACACAGCGAGAGCAGCGACTCACCTCTCCCTCTCACCCTCCCCCCTTCAAACGTCAAACAACACGATAGGCCTAAGACTCTGTCAGTATTGTTTTATGTTCTTGTGAGATTGGTTTTGTACAGTTATGTGTTGTTAGACGATTAACTCTGATTTTATAAAACATACAGGAAATAGAGCGAATATTTTTTCGTTTGTTTTCAGAAAATAGTTTTATGAAAACCACTTTCCTATTGACTTAAAAGGCTGTAGGCTTAAAAGCCTAATGAGTTTATTGGTCAACTGATTTTATTGGTCCGAGTTCTTTGACAATAATGACAAATGATTTTTGTATAATTGACAATCATTTTGGCATAAAGAATTCTATGATGTCATTAAGATGGGCTTATTCCATTTGTGATTCTTCATAACCCCGCGTCAAGATTTAAGGAACTAAATCTAAATCTAGTTTTTATTCTTCCGTTTTTTTCATCTCCACTCAATCGTATCTAAGAGACTACTCTAATTAAAGGTGTAAGGTATCACTATAAATTCCTCCAAAAACTACTTTTTCATCATACTGTCTCGAAAACAGCCGTTTTTAGTTCTCTAAATCGTACGCAAAATGATCGTTTTTGGATCATTTCGAATAGGAGTACTGAAAAAACATATGGTAAATTTTGCCGTACTCTAATGTCAAAATTTGTTTATGTTACGTTTGAAAGGTTGAACGATTTCTTAACTTGTGTTTGTAAACAACTAACAGTTGTGTAAATGACGATGACTATTTTGGATAACCTCAAAATTATGTAGTCTAATTTTTTAAGGATTAAATGGTTATTTATACATAATGATGAAAATAGTTGTTCATCACACGGAGCAAAAATGTCTCCTTGGTACTCGATCGCATTTCCAAGCTCGGCTGCGCCTCGCCTGTAAATTACGATCTCGTACCAAAAAGAGCCACTTTCGCTCCTAGTAATGAAAACTACTATTTCATCATACTGTCCCGAAAACAGCCGTTTTTAGTTCTCTAAATCGTACGCAAAATGATCGTTTTTTGATCACTTTGAATAGGAGTACTGAAAAAACACATGGTAAATTTTGCCGTACTCTAATGTCAAAATTTGTTTATGTTACGTTTGAAAGGTTGAACGATTTCTTAATTTGTGTTTGTAAACAACTAATAGATGTGTAAATGACGATGACTATTTTGGATAACCTCAAAATTATGTAGTCTAATTTTTTAACGATTAAATGGTTATTTATACATAATGATGAAAATAGTTGTTCATCACACGGAGCAAAAGTGTCTCCTTGGTACTCGATGGCATTTCCAAGCTCGGCTGCGCCTCGCCTGTAAATTGCGATCTCGTACCAAAAAGAGCCACTTTCGCTCCTAGTAATGAAAACTACTATATACCGTACTGTACTATTGACATAATACAAAATATAGTAGTTAATCATTACTGAACAAAAATCAACGATCGCGATCAGATCCGACCGTGATCTGATTTGCGATCGTTATCTATCGCAAATAACGAGAATTCAGAAACACCTAGCCATGCTTGAAATGCCGGAACGACATTCGGAACGGGAACTGTTAAAATAACACGTTCCGAGGACAGAACGGAACGGTCAGAACGGCTCTTGTTCCGGAACTGTTTGGCACACCTCTAGGTACTGTCGCGGCCGCCGGCCACGTTTACTGCCAGTACCCATGCTACGCATGCGCAGTCTCATAATTTGGACGCCACATTCTGGAAAATTCGCTTACTGGGCGAATGGTGGCCACGTGACTCGTGGCGTGTGGCAGCCACGAGCCACAGTGTAGTATGAACCAACTCATTTGATAACATGGAAAGCAATTTCAGAAATGCGGCGTCCATATCCTTTCAGTGATGGATGAATGGATGTGCGGTGTGGTATGGCCTCAGTACTGTAAACCCAGTGGAATACGTGAAGGTTGAACTTTGGGGTCTATTTTTTTTTAATTATGTAAATAACGTATACTGTACCAGCTTCAAACATTTGGTAAAATATCTTTATTAGCATACGGCACACTTATTTTTGTTACTGGAAATAACTCGATGGAGGTGACAAACAAAGCTGAACACGATTTAACTTTACTAAAAATGACTAGGTCATAATATTTTCTCTAAACATTTTAAAAACCTAATTCATACCTATATCAATGCGTAAGTCTTTTATGTCTGTGGACTGTGGTAATCACTCTAATAAATTTTGTTCGTGTGAAAGAATTGAAAGGCTAGATCATACAAATATTTGGGAATTGTTTTGACTCGGGCATAAAAATGGCATGATCATGCTGAAGTTTTTAGTAAAAAACACGTGCATGCCTTTAGACAGCTTAGCGAAATTCTGAACGATAGTGACATTAAAACAGTTTATTACGCTTATGTAAAATCTGTATTATCATCTGGAATTATTAAGTTTGGATGTGCATACATACATTAGATACATTATTTGAAATGGCGACCTACCCAGGCAGGTATTTTAAGCTAAGTATGAATGACAGATGAGTGAAGGATGATTGTGGCGCGATCTTGCAAAGTCTTGTTGTCTTGATACTGACTAAGGCTGTCTTGTTCCTTAAAACTATCTTACAACCACTCTGTCATTAACAAATAAATCATGAAAGTTCCCTTAAAAATGAAAAAGGTACCCTACGGACTAACTTTTTTCTGAAATTGGCATTTTTATAATTTCTTTTCTCCATATGTATATAACCATTCTGATACAATTTTTGAAAGAATTTGGCATTACTATAATACCCGCTTTTCTAGGATTGTAGGCATCGTAATCCTGCAATTAAATAAAAAAATCTTTTCTAAGGAAACTACTTTAGTATATCACACTTTTTTATCAAAGTTTTAGTCAAAAGTTTAATAACCCGCATTTTTTAATGTTGCATCCTTTTCCAGCTTTAAGAAACAAGTTGTGGGGTTACTTGTATCTTTATATGCCCGGAGGAAAGTGAGGCCGATATCATTATGGACCCGGCCTGACCCCTGTTCCCTGCAATAAGCGGAGGTACACAGGTTTTTGCTGCGACGGCATACGCAGCGGCACCGCGGCGGCAGTTATCTCAGTGCGCGACCACCCCGCACGCACGGACGGAAACTTGCGGCGCGCTACGCAGCGGCATCTAGCTGGCTCTGCGTGGAAATTTCCCAAAAACACATTTTGTCTTTGTCACATTTGTGTTGAAATCGGAGTCCATCTGAATGCTAACTTCTTCCCACGCATTCCTCTTCTTAATCCTATCGTGATAATCTTTCAATGTAGTATTCCAAATGCATGGACGCTTCTTAACTAGTTCTACAGTGTGAGTTTTAATTGTCCCCCCCCCATACTTTTTTACATTTCTAAAAATAACTGTCCTAGACCCCACCCAAACATTATTGGGTAGCAAGTACCTCGTTTTGAGGGGGTACTCATTTTCGGCCGCCATCTTGGATCCGCCATATTGGATACAACTAATTTTTTTCAAATTTAAAGATAGGGTTGCGACCCCTTTTTTTAACTGTTTATAATTTTAAATTCAATGCCGCAATACGTTTTTTGATATCTCTTTTCGTTTTCAAGTTATTAAACTTTTTGTGAACAGGTTTTCAAACTTGATTTTCTGTTATACAGAACTATTTTTTTACAATTCTACCTCAGATATCAACAACCTAATACCAAATAACATTGTTAAATTGTTGGTGCTTAATTTTTTAGAAAGTTAAAATTTTTTGACGCCATCTCGGATCCGCCATATTTGATTCAAAAAATAATTTTAATATGAAGGTAGGGGTGAGACCCCTTTTTAACACTGTTTTTTATTATAAATTCAATGCTGCAATCCGATTTCCTAAATCTTTTTTAGTTTTCAAGATATTAACAATAACAAATTTTAATATTAGTTTTTATTGATTTGTTTATTTTTAATTGCTCCAGATATCAAAAACCTATTTCCACTCAAAACTATCGGTTAATTAATCATTTTCCGTCGTGTTACAATCATCGGACGCCATCTTGGATCCGCTATATTGGTCAATTTTATTCGTCGGACACACATCAGTGGACGAACTGTATACAAACGAGGTGGCGAGGTGACTTAATACAGACCAGGCGAGTCGCCGTAGTCGAGCTGCAGCGACAACCGACGGCACGTGGGAATGCTCCCATATATGTATACATGTACTGCTAGGCCACCCGGCGGCAAAACTGCCGCAGCGGCACCGCATGGTGTAGCAGTCCCCGGCGGCTGTCTGCTACTCCGCGCGGCACCGCTGGCGCTGCTAGACTCCTGCCACCAACCGCCCGTTTGTACCCGATCATTTAATAAGCAGGAATAGGAACTTTTTAATCTACATATTTAAGTTAATATTACGTGTTGGTTCAGCAAAATCAGCAATCATACAGTTTGTGTATATCCTAGATCACACGCACCATTTCAGTAAAAATGTGAATGAGTGACCATATAAGTACTGCACAGAGATAAGATAAAGTTAGGAGACTGTTAAAATTATGTGTAAACACAAGTCAAAGTGAATTTTCCTTAGGCCCACGCGTGCTCAAAGCATATACGTGTCTAAAATATAATGTACTATATGATGTATGGTCAAATAAAAATTATTTAATTTAGCTTCATTCATTTCTCCAACTTATTTTTAGCTCTCGGGTGGCCAATGTCTGATAGTGCAAAGGCTGCACTAGAAGATGCTGGTCGGACCAGCTTAATGTGATTAATTATACGAGCATAAACCGCCATATTTTGCTCATGTGGACCAGCATGATGAGACAATTTTTACAATTTGTCCGTTGACATTTACCCTCATCCCCTCCACATTCTCGTCACGTGGTGGACCAGCAAGATGAGAACGATTATACATGGCATGTTATATAGGACCAACATCTTCTGAATTATAAAAAAGGACCATCAAACTCTGTGTTTTTTTAAATAATGGAATATAAGCACTTTTCAGTGAATATAAAAGTTCAGAATCATTAATATTTCCAAAAAAACATTATATACTCTGTGTGACGTAATTAGAGCTCTTCAAAAAGGGTAGGTCCCATGGACCTGCATAATATAAAACATTACACAAGACCAACATCTTCCATAACTTTACAAATATATATATATATATATATATATATATGTGTCTTTAAGCACGATAACTTGCGCAAAAGTGGTCCAATTGGAATGAAATTTGGCATAGACGTGTAAAGTAGTAATTATTCGGACGAGTTCGTAAACCAGCCCAATCGGACCACCGGAAGGGGGGGTAAAGGGGGGTAAACCCCCCCCAAAAATGGGGTTTTTGAGATTTTTACATAGAAAAATAAAATTTTTCAAATTTTTATTGGCACCCGAAAAAACAAACAATTTAGTATTTTGAATCATGGCTCTATGTCCATTGGTTGCCAAGATATTGAAAGTGGTAAACACAGTACGTTGTCCCAATGTTAACCTTATGGGAAATAAGTAAAATTCTATATCTCGCTTATTTCTTAACATATCTTGATAAAACTTGGTAAATGGCTTCTTCTAGTTCAGATCTACTAAATATTGAATTAAAACCACCCAGTTTTAATATACCAGTAGCAGCAAACCTCCATACTCATTTCCCATGTTATTCTTAAGGAGCTTACAAAAACATGTCAAATCTCGTTATGTTGGATCGAAATATGTTGTTTTGCACTTGAAATTCGCTGAGTATGCAGGTCTGCTGCAACGGGGGTATATTTTTAACATGAAGAGGATAAATCAGTTATTTCATTCATCTTGTTTTACACAAGTACAGACTTGTGTAAAACAAATAACTTAAAATTTTGCTAAACAGACAGCAAAACACCGCACTGTTTAGAATGTGGTTCTTTCTCCTAAATTGTCAACAGTGACAATTTAGGAGAAAGAACCACATTTCATTTTTCAAAATTAAAAACTTACCAGATTTGGTAGCCAGCCCTTATAGATGTTGTTCTAATAATAGATTAACAAATTATAGGAAACTGGTTCGTAAGCTAGTAATTATTTTCAAGAGTTAGACTGATAGAAAACATTATTTTAAATTTTGATAAAAAGCAAAACAGAGTTAAAACACAACAAAACTTAAGATCAGTAGTTTTACACCAGCTGACTTGATCCATACAGTCTAAAGAAAACACTTTAAACAGAGATGTCAAATAATATTTTTGTTACTAGAGACCGGTTTCAGTTCTATGACGAACAATCTTCAGTCATGTAAGTCATGTAATTAATCAAAAATATTAAAACTGGAGGATCCTGTAGATCTACTAACAACTGCCAGGAGATTGGTCAAGGTCGCCTTATCAGCTGATTTGATTTGTTTTCCAGGCAATTTGAATGTTAGTTCGGTTAGTTTATCTGAATACTCATCTTTTTTGTTAAGGAGATTGTCACTATTATTTTCTGAAACATGTTTAAAAATAAAATATTCCTCCCACTTTTTTGCCTTAGTTCTATTGTTACACTGTTTTAATATTGTTAAAGATGTGTCAAGATTTATAAAATGATTAGGATGTGATTTTAAATGCTGGGCAACTGATTATATTGGGTTGTTTTGTTTTCTAGCACTGAGTTCTTTAAATCTGTCCTTAAATGATCTGTTTATAGCCAATATACTTTTTATTACATCCAGCAGCCTTGTCACATTCTATGAGATAACAATTCTTCACATTCTAGTGACAAAAATATTATTTGACATCTAAAGGCTGGCTACCAAATTTGGTAAGTTTTTAATTTTGTAACATAAGGTGTCGAGGCTTCAGCAATCCGAGTTCTTTGAAAATAAACCAACTTACACACAGTGGTCATAGATTGTCCGTAAACACTGTTCAGCGACATGACAGTGAATGTTCAATCAACGTTCAGGTGCAAGTACTAGAACAGGGATAACATATTTCGTTAAACTAAAATATTAATTAGTTAATACGCTAAATGAGAATTTTTCAATCAATAAGCTTTTTGTTTTAAGATTCACCCCAACTTATCATACATTAAAACATGCGCCTGTGTGTGCAGATATGCAAACTGACTATATTTTTAATTTAGGCAATATAACTCAAAAGTGTAAAAAACTGATAATTTTTTTACAGAAGCAAAAATTAAAACCAAAGAAAATCTGATCAGCTGTGCGGGATTCCGCACTGTTCTAATAGTATTAGTTCAATGTTCAACAGACATTTTCTCCTGGTTCGATTTAGAACCTTTTCTCCTGGACAAAAATTGTGTGTGTGGTTTTTGTTAATACATCTAATCAAAAAGAGTGATTTTTTAAATATATTTTCTTCCCCTCCAAAAATTATTCAGTTAGCAAAAGATTACTCCGAAATTAATTTAGAAATTAAATTAGTCTGCTTGTTTACTGGAGACCCTTGATTTGTCGACCAGTTTCCGTTCGGACTCACGTAAAAGGAATTGCCAGGCGACCTTATATTGATCCAAAGTTAAAAGCAGACTGCTTGTAACTTATTTTATAGCAGTTTGTTTTTGATATCAATAACTTCAATTGCTCATCTGTTAAGGAAAAATATTAATAATTGCTAGGAGGAAATAAGGTTTCAAAAATGTAGGCAGTTTAATCACCGTTTTACTGTTATTTTATTTAGATTGATGCTTTTATTTATATAATTTTGTATAACTACATTTAAAGTAAAATTTTTGTTTGTACTAAGTGTTTTGATTGAATGCAATATTTTTGATGTTGTATCGATCATAGAAATAAAAACCCTCTTGTATGATCTGATATTTAATTTATGTATTTTTATCAAATTTTTCGATACTAAAAAATATTCATCAGTGATATTAAACGCAACTTTTTTCACAATTCAAAAAAATTGCCAAAATTTGGACTCAGAGAAGGGATTTTTAATGACACTTTAAACTCATTTTCATCATTCTGTCCCGAAAACAGCCGCTTTTAGTTCTCTAAATCGTAAGCAAAATGATCGTTTTTGGATCACTTCGAATAGGAGTACTAAAAAAACATATGGTAAATTTTGCCGTACTCTAATGTCAAAATTTGTTTATGTTACGTTTGAAAGGTTGAACGATTTCTTAACTTGTGTTTGTAAACAACTATCAGAAGTGTAAATGACAATGACTATTTTGGATAACCTCAAAATTATGTAGTCTAATTTTTTAACGACTAAATGGTTATTTTTACATAATGATGAAAATAGTTGTTCATCACACAGAGCAAAAGTGTCTCCTTGGGGTACTCGATCGTATTTCCAAGCTCGGCTGCGCCTCGCCTGCAAATTAGATCTCGTACCAAAAAGAGCCACTTTCGCTCCTAGTAATGAAAACTACTATTCTAACACCTTTGCAAGCAGATTATTTTTCCAGCCAGTGTTAACATTTATTATTTGTGCTGTAAAACTATACCACCAACGTGCATGGATCCTGGATATTAGCACCATTCGGTGAGTGAAACTTTCCTTTTTTTAAGTCTTAATTCTAGGTTTAAAATTCAAACAAACATGATAGCGCCTCAGGCAGGGCCGCCCCGAGGCTAATTGGTGCCCGGGGCGAAATTTTGATGCGCGCCCTCTTCAAACAACTAATTGATCTAAATACCATATTTGTAAAAAAATTTAATAATATAATGGGGTTAAAGCTTGCACAATTATTTCTGATTATTGTACTATTTTGTCGGTCGCAACGAATCAGGCAAATGGATAATTCATTTTCATTCATACCTGTTTGCACTAATTTTGTTTTGAATAACCGATTCACTAGCATTATAGCTTAGACACAACCTCGCTAATAGCAGTACTGTACATTTTTTCAAATTGATTCTGTATTCAAATTCATCATCAGACAAAACAGAGGAAACGCACGTTCAATCAGTTCGTCTGTCAGACAGACGGATCCGTCAAACAATCAAATGGGCCTCATTTCAAAACGGGTTTCACAAGTACTATAAACCCACTAGTAAAAAATCACTAACTAGGGTGTAAAGTAACGCTGTGAAAAATATTTATGATTGCCAATCGTACTAATTACAAAGTCAGTATGATTAATCCACCAACATCGTTTTGAAATCAGGCCCTTGCCCCCGTTTCAAAAAGATGGTGATAGATCAATGATATTGATTTTGATATTTTCAAAACTGGCAATCACTAATATTTCCCAGAGTGTTAACTTGAGTTGCTGATAATGAATTAATTGTTACTTGAGGTTTACTTTTAAAGACAGTTTATAAATGGGGACCTGGTCTAATGATTCAAGGTGACATTCGCCATCGTAATCATCACAACACCCATGCTAAAAGCACAGACTAAATAAATAGTCTCCTAAAAAAAAATCCAATAACGTACGTAGCAAGGGGGCGTCAGCCTACACATTTAGTAAAACTCAATACAGTACACCTCGGATTATCCGGATTAATGTGGTGGACTACCGATCCGGGTAGCAAAAAATCCGAATAATCCGAGGTCAATACAATATCGCCTAAATAACGTTCGCGTACCTTAGCCCCTCCTAAATTGATACTGCAAACGGCGTATCAAGGCAGTTACACCATGTTAGTCTTTCAAATTTTCCTGGGAATTAATTTTGAAACAAATTTAAGAACTAGACTTCACTATTAGTCATACGAATATAATGTTAACGTTTACCGTACTTAAGGTTTAGATTTTAAATTTTCATTCCAAACCTAAAAACCTAGTCTTTGACCGGATTAAAATATTTAAAGTATTAAGATTAAATAATCATAACTCAAAGCATATATATCTTAAACTTGGAATAATCATGACAAAACTTCAAGTAACTCACTAATATCACGTTTTTGCCGTATTTTAATTTTTCAATTTCTCGGATGGACCGGTCCGGATAATCCGGGATCCGGATAATGTGAGGTCCGGATAATCCAAGGTGTACTGTACTATCATGATTTACGAGTTGATGTAATGTAATGTAATGACATGTTTTAATAGTTACCATGAATAAGTATGTAGGTACTCATCTGATACTTACCTTATGGTGTTCCAGTTACAATTTGTGAACAGAAACAAAGTTAATGAACGATTTTTTTTAACAGCCATTTGATGAAATTTTTACGATTCTTACCCATGAAATATTTTCGCCCTAGTGGGTCGGCGAGATATTTTTTAATTTTTCCCTTAAACAGCCGCGGGCCCCTCCGGTCATGGCACCCCCTTAGCCGCGGCACCCGGGGCGACTGCCCCGGTCGCCCCGCCCTTGGGGCGGCCCTGGCCTCATGGGCAGCTCGTCCATAAGAACACATGGGCGGAGTCTCCCCGTACACAGAAGGTGGCCTCTCATCCTCATGCCCAGCTGTGCCTCATTTTGTTTTAGGCCAGGATTTGTAGTGGTCGTAGTTTTGCTGTATTACCGACAGATCAAGAGTTCTTTTGCCTACATTTGCCCATGAATACAAAATTGTAAGCGCAATAGTTAATAACAGTAAACTCTGTGGGATAATTTTGTAACTAGGTCTTCTTTCCAATCCTGGCTAAGACTAAAGTTGGTAAACCTTTTACAATAGAGATGGAAAGAAAGTCTCCTTCTGTATATTATGCTGCTTTACAATGACTTTTTTGGCAACACAAATGAATTAACCAGTCTGATATGTCTTGACGATTTCATTAAAGTTTACTTTATTAGGATAACTCGATAAGATCTAGTATATACCACGGTAACTTGTGTGATTTATTTGCTTTCATAAAAGAGGTTAACGAACACCTAATGATTGGTCTCACCGTTTAAAAGTCAACCAAGAATGAGTAAATATTTTTCATTCAAATTCAAAATTTCAGAAGCAAAATTAAATTTTAAATATTTCAGGACTAATATAGAAAAAGCAGAACATTGTACACTTCTAAACTGCAATTACAGTTCAATTATTACCAAAAGATTTAATCTAAAAACAAGGTTTTATTTTTGTATTCCTTATTTTTTTTAGAAGGAAGAGGACACCACAGCGTTTGCAAGAGTGAAGAAACCCGTTGAACTTCCCAGCAGTGAAGAACAAAGACTTAAAAAATGTTTAGCTTCTCAGGGGCATTCACTTTCGTACCCCCGAGGTGGGTGCGAGGTGGAAAAGCTCAGAGTAGGGTTTTATTTTTCAGGCCCCCCAAGAGGACGCAATGCAGTGAGGCCGTTGACTCCGACCCCTTCTCCTCATTAATACAGGTGTATTCCACCTGGGAGGCGTAGGGGTCGTGACTAACATTCATAACCCCCCAAAAGAAGAGAAGAAAGAAAATTTTAAAAATACTTTCTCCATAATTTTATAGTGGGGAGAAAGCATACATACAACACAATAGTAGTACAAATAATAACAATAGTAGTAACAAACAATAACAGTACAAAAAATATTGTTTATAGTTTAGAATGTATTGGTATTTCAAATGGCTATGTATTTCTTTCTATATTTTACTTGTTTCTTAATGTATCAGATAAGCAGGGATGAACAGCGAATGAGCGCGTTTGGAGTTGTGCCATTCTTACAGACAACACAGGTCCTCACTTTGCACCACGTTTATCAGGGGAGCAGAGCGTTGAAGTAGCAGTTAAATAATTTGCCAAATAACAAATGCACCATGTTTTTATTATTTATTATTTTTATAATCCTATATCACTCTAAGCATTTATTTTTTTACTAAAATCTCCTTAAGATCTAATTGACTCACGTGTTGAATCTGTAAAGAGGGACCAAGGGTAAAACATGTTTGCCCTTAAGATGAGTCCCTTTTGTGGATTTTATTCCTTACGTCGAAAAAATAGAATTTAGTATATTATGCCAAGACAAAAAACAAAATGCAAAACTGTTCGAACTTTATAATATTAAACAATTAAATACAGTTCTACAGAACAGTCTGTCGTCACACGTTCACCGGTGCCCACTGTCTAACAAAAAATGAGCCCAGGTAAAAAAATAAAATATTCCCTACTAGGCACCACCAAATTTCCCCACATCAGGCTCACAAACCCTAAATGTCAGTGACTATCACCGTCTTGCTTTATAACTATATATAAATGGCAAAATCACAATGAGCCTATGTATAGACTCGCGGCATTCAACGGTCGCACGGAGCCTGGCTACATCTTCTGTTTACCTTAAATTGCTATGCACAAATTTTACGGGCATTTTTCATACAGGTAACCCCATCTTTACCTGCCACCTTTGAAACCTTTGTTGTTTTATTTTATGAAAGAGATTTTGGGTTCGAATTTGAGATATTTACTTACTCATTTCCAATGTGACCGACTTTTATTTGAAAAAATAATTAAAAACCTAATTTTTTATAAATAAGAGTATAATTAATTGCAAGTGTAGCTGGATGAGTATCTCATCAGGCCGATGTTTTAACCAAATATGAATAAAGCAATGACGGCAAAAAGAGATGGGCTGAATTTTTGTCACTTAGAAAACGCAGGTTATTAGATGCCACGCCGAGTAGGTCGGCATAGGTAGGTCAGGCGAAGTGCCCTCTCCCTACAGTGGCCTGAGTTGTGCAGTGTTTTACCTAACGCCGATGGATGTCTATGGCGGAGACATCTTTCAGCACTCAAGAACTAACACGACTCATACAATGCCTCCTACATAGGGTTGAGGCAGCTTCTAAATCCATTGGAGGTATCACAAACCTTCAGTTCTGATGTGGTCTGCATTAATCCCATTGAACAAATCATTTATAGTCCAATAAATTTAATAAATAATTCTTCTGGAGTTTATTGTACTTGTCGTGTGACTAGGGAGTAGTAACAAAGCAATTTACTGGTATATAGCATTGTTTTCACAGGTTTTAGTTTTGCTTTGTTTCCTAATCAGGTCAGCAGAACACAAAATTCATTAAAAAATGTCAATGCCCTATTGATCACTATTTTTATTTCTTAATTACATATAATTTGATTAAAGTCATTATAACTTACCTCGATGAGAAAAAAATCGCAAAACTGAAATTTCGACTGATATGTGGGGTGGCACAATGGTAATTACACCAAAAGTAGGAAAAGCAGTTAACTATAAAAAAAGTTCAAAACAAGTTAATATCTTAAAACTTGAATTAATTTAAAAAATCACTATAGTTCTGGACAGCCTTACTGGCAGGTGGCTAAAATTGTAATCTCCCAAAATGTCTGCTAAATAAACACATGTTTTGGTAGATCTGTCAAAACTTTGTTTACATTTCACCTCATTTACACTACAAAAGAATGCCCTGCAATATTTCACCGAGAGATTTCTTACGCAATTAAAATTTCTGGAAAATATCTGCGCAATGCATCAGCTGGTCTTTTTGTTTTGGCAACCTATCATCTTAAATAATTTGTTTACATTTAAGAATGTGTTTCCACACTTTTGTTGTCGTACTTCATGAATCGTGTTGAGCTTGCAAGCATTTAACATTAGTTGCACTTGCGGTTGCAGCAAAATATTTTCTTTTGTAAAGTACCTTTACATAAACAAATGACCATGTGATTTATTACCAAAACATTGCAGATATTAAACACTAATTACGACAACAGCGCGCTCACTCACCCGCTAGTAAGGCTGTCCAGAGCTATAATCACACATCCCTAAATTAATTAATACTCATTCATGTACAATCCAATGTTGATATAGGTCTAAATATAATATTTTTAATTTTACGATTTAAACACTAAATATAGTCTTTATGTGTTAAGATGTTTCCACTTACATTTTGATCTAGAAATATACAAAATGGCTGCCAAAATATAATAACTTGGGCTGCTCCATCAAGACTATACTTAATAAACCTTATAGTAACTGCTATGCAGAAATTAACTCCAAAATTACCTGACTCACATACGAGCCGGATAATTTTGTTCATAATTACGAGCTGATACTGCTCATTCCTATGTGTAAAATGTAGCTTTATGAGCTGCCAGCTTAGCCATGAGTTTGGTAGATATTGCCTGGTGGCTCATACATGAGCTGCAATTTTTAAGCAACATTTCATACATAGTAACGAGCAATATATTTTTGTTCAAGGCATTTACAAGCAGCTTTTTTAACCTCTTTTAGACCATTTTGTCTGGTTTTAAGAACACAGGAATAGGAATCAATAAAACACCAGAGTGGAAAAGATATCTGTTTTCTCTCCAAAATATGTATTTATTCGATCTAAGACTTTACATTGTATTGAAAAAGTCATAAAGTTCTTTTATTCAATAGTAATTCATCTTTAAACATATTACAACAGAATCACTTCTAAGTACTTTGACACAAGGAAATTAAATGTAAGTACAAATGAATCGGCCTACAGTACAATTAACGTTAACACACAAGTTGCATTTCGCGCACGAACAACGTAACCGAAGCTAAGCGACTACCGTGTGGTTGTGATTGTACTGTAAGGCTCTCGATGAAGCTCTCGGTAACTAGGTCGCGACATTCCCCCTGCAACTATGGACACGGACACACAAAGTACGACCGAACAAAAAAGAACATTCAACCTGTGTGAACAGCAACAATACACTCAGCTGAGATCATCTGCAACCTTTTGTTTACATTTACAAACCGGGATCAAAGAGACTGCTGCTTTCGTAACTGAAAGATCTTTAAAAATCGCAGTTGATTGCGTTAAAGATCGAAGGAAATTCGTAACAAAAGGTTACATAGGAACATGGATTTTTTACAAGCTCAACATAAAAAGTTCACAACATATTGATCCATAGTTACAGCATATCCAAGCTTCAACATAATCTTTGGTACTCATATGGTTGAATATTGTCGCCCACAATTAAGATGAATAACAAATAATAATTTATTACGAATAATGTAATAATATAACACATAAAACAATATATTTTCCTTATTTTATAGCGCTAACAGCTTTTTAGCACAAGTATTGAGGGTGAACGTGTAAAATTGTTGACTTTTGACAATTATGTATTAGAGATCAACATGAAAATGTCTATATTAGTTAACTTATCCATAATTAAAAATCCTGCCTTTAAAACTAAAAAAAAAAATTTTAAAGCCAAGAAAATATTGAAAATATTCAAACCTCAGGAATAATGTGTGACCTAAGAAGATTTTCACTTTGAATCCAGACTAGGACAATTCAATAAATAAAATGAGTAAAAATAAAATACAGATAAGAGGAAGATTAAACATTAGAAAAAACCAAGATGCTCAAGGTGATTAGATGAAACAACACTTATTATTTTAAGAGTCAAATAAGTTACAAAATTTATTGAAGAATAAAGACAAAAATAATGGAAATAAACAACAAAATAACATTCTCATTTATTCATAAATAAAATACAACACCTTTTATTTTTGTTTGGCTATTGTAATTTGCAATAAGACAAATAAAACATTTCACACTGCTAAATCTTTAAAAGTATTGTCTAAATGACATGGATTCTTTGAAACAGAAATCCCAGCTCAAATGAAAAAAAATTATATAAACTGCAAGCAATAACTTATACAATATTACAACACTGAATAAGATAGAGCCATATAAATAATTAAAGTACAAGAAACATAATAAAACAGTTCATTCTATACAAAAAAACTGCAGACAATTGATCAAATTTAAAGGTAAAATAACAAATACAAATCACTGACCTCTAATAAAAAATTGCATGAGCACAACATTGCTATAGTTTAATTGTTTTTAACAATAAGTACAAGTACCAAAAAAATCACGTTCACAACAAAAATTACTTGTGATAGAGCTTTGTGTGCAGCTACACCGAAGGTAACACTTAACAATATTAATAAATAATAAAGTAGTAAAGTAACACATAGTCTTAATTAATAAGGCTTCCCGCTCACTTATAACAACAAAACTCGACTTTCAATTCCATTGAGGTGATGTTCACTATGCAGCAAAGAAAAAGTACTAAATGGAATATATATATAACTTATCAAAAGGCCATATTTAATATAATAAATAAATGGCACTGTAGTATGCAACTGATTACAGTTGCATGCAGCTCCCCTCGTAACTACTACTGGATAACTACACACAACAGTTTAGATTTCTCTGACAAAAATAAAAGAAATACAACAAAAACACTTGACTGTTACTGAACATTACTAAAACACAAAAATAACAAACACACGTTAAAACAAAAAACATTTTTTTCATAACAAACAAAAACATACTCGTATGGTAAAAAGTTTGATTTTACATAATGAAGATAACAACATACAAGCTCAGTAATAAAATACTTTTTGAGTGTTGTCAGAAAAATCTAAACTCGAAAACACATTATAACCGACTACATAAAGAACTAAGCATCGCAGTAAAATATCGCATCCTGCTTCAAATCGCACAAATCCGAGCCGTACATATTTAATTTGACTATTTTGATATGAACGACGACTCAAAACCGTTTATGAAAGGCCAAAGGTGGTTCCGATATACTAATCTCGAATTTCCAATAAAACCGCTACAATGTATCTAATTCACTTCACTGGGGTCGCTAAAAACAAAACTAACAAATTCGTCCGAACACACAACGTAAAACAGTCACACAATTCAACGATAAATCACTGTTTTCCAAAAATTTCAACAACAACGATTTACTATCCAATCCGTCGAAACGTCTCTAATTGGTCCATAAAAGATCAGTCAGTGTCTGTGGATCGGTCGTTTGTACAGGGGCGATAAAAACACTACACGGCGCTTGGCACGGCACCGGCACATCGGACTGCACACTGGTAACTAAATAAAACAAACATAACTAGCAATAAATTAACATGACCATATATCAGACTTGTTTCTTTATCTATTTGGTATAACTCAAAAGAAAACAAAGAAGAAAAAGAAAATTAGGTTATCGACCCGAATAAATTTCTAAAATAAAATACAGAAATAAACCACAAATAAAGAGCTAATCGAAACAAAATACTAAATCGATAAGGTGAATTCTCTTGCGGTAGGAACGAGGGGTTAGTACGGCTTGGTCACCGAATGTCCCTTCTTGCGTTTGATTTCCACTTTGAGCTTCTTGCCACCGATGTGATAGCCGTTGAGGTTCTGGATGGCTAGTTGTGCGCTGAGAATGTTGTCGTAGGACACGAAACCTGCAACAGCCCGAGGCATTCAACTCAGCAAGGACAAATGGCTATTAGGTGTAAAGGGTCTTACCCAAATCATAAAACCACAAACAACCTCATGTAGCGATTTTCAAAAATTTCACTCGATGTAAAAATAATTTGAATTTGTACAGCCTTCTTTTTTGGATATTGCACTGTAAATTCCTAAATTCCAAGTATATTTTGGTGAAAGAAAAGCTCTTGGCTAGGATTTGTTGGTTTTAAAAGGAGGGATACATAGCTAACTCACCAGTAGATCTAGTATGAAATAGCATAGAACACAGAAATTAGACAAAACACATAATATTTCATCTCAGAATGAGACTTCCTCAGAAGAGAAAGAAAGAAGAATTGTCAAAATTCTTCTTGAAGACAATTCTTCTCTCCCCCATCTGAAGAAGTCTCATTCTGAGACAAAATATTATGTGTTTTGTCTACCTTTTTGTGTTCTGTGCTAATTCAACCTAGATCTTCAGATGAAAAGAATCAGAGTAGGACAGGGGAATCAGCAGGCTTACCTGGTGGTTAAGGCAGCTGAAGAGCACACAAAAAAACACACACAAAACACATGAACAAAATTAATTTTCAGAGCCACTGACTCTTTCAGATTATAGAGAGTACATTGGTCACTAGGAAGGAAGAAGAAGAATAGTTTCCTCCTTCTAGAATCCAAAGAGCACTAAATTGTCTGTGATTGTCTATATTAAACTATATTCACTATATACATACAGTCCTCAGAGCCTGCTGTATGCAACTCTGAGGACTCTATGCAGGCACCGAGGACTGTATGTATATAGTGAATATAGTGTAATTTAGACAATCACAGACAATTTAGTGCTCTTTGGATTCTAGAAGGAGGAAACTATTCTTCTTCTTCCTTCCTAGTGACCAATGTACTCTCCTCTACATTCTGAAGAAGGAGCCAGTGGCTCTGAAAATTAATTTTGTTTATGTGTTTTGTGTGTTTTTTTTGTGTGCTCTTCAGCTGCCTTAACCACCAGGTAAGCCTGCTGATTCTCCTGTCCTACCCTTATTTCTTACAACTCAGGCCTAGAGCCCTACTTCACCAAATGATAGATCTTCAGATGAGTTAGCTGTGTATCCCTACTTTTAAAACAAATAAATTTCAAGTAAACAGATCCTTATTGGTGGTTTTTCTTTAAGAAACGAAGCTATTGATTGAAATTAGATTAGATCAATGATTATAACATCTGGGGTGATTTGATAGATATGAAAATTTGTAAATTTGCAGCAGGCCTCAGAAAAATCTGGATTGAAGTAAGGGTTTTTATACACTTTTTAGCTGACTTTATCCACAATATACTATGTAAAATTTGATATTGTCTTTTAGTATAAAGGTATAAATAGAAAATAAGTCCTACCATAGAGGAGAATCAAACAGAGGTATCTTCTAATGTTGCGCTCAGAGTGTGTCGAATGCTGCCCAGCGTGTGTCGAGGACTTAGTTTACCATTAACTCAGCAAGAGAGCAGCACCGTCGCTGCCCTCTCATAATTTAACTCAACTGTAACTAGTTACTGGATGTAACTAGTAACTTAACTGTAACCGTAACTGGATTTAACTGTAAATAGTACTTGGGCGCAACAGAAGACCCATTTAACCCTCTATCGGGCGCATCAATTTTTGAAACGCTATCCGGCACCCCCAGATAGTGAAATATCACGAAACATTTGCTTTTAACATATTTTATTAATGAAAACATGTAATAAATTCAACAAAACCTTGAACACAATGATATATAAGGTATTTAAATGCATGAAACATACATTCCACTATAATCTTATATAAAATATTTTAATAAGAATGATAAAAAAATTTGGTGAGTAAAAGGTTACAAGTAACATGGCTTACCAATGAAAAAATGTAATGCATTAAATCTAAAAAGAGCAATACTTAATTTAATTATAGATATAAAAAAATGATTTATATGGATTTCAAAAAATATATTGTAACTCTGTTTTTTGCGTCAGGAAGTTATCTCCATTCCGGTCGAAAACGCATTGTCAAACTGAGGTAAACAGAGCAAATAGTTAAAATACGGTGTGAGTCAGTTCTTAGATAGAGGCGTGTGGGGTGCGGTAAGCACAAGACTGCCGACTGCTTCCTTTTGTATTTTATAAAGAAAAATTCAAGAATATGGAGGTAACCTCCAGTATGCGCCCTATGGGGGGTTAAAAGCGACCTCTGTTTGATTCTTCTCTGTGGTCCTATGCCATTTACTTTATTTTATTTCCAAGACAAAAAATATATTTAATTGATTGAGTGATCAATTGCTGTCAATATTTGGTAGTTTAGTGAATTTTTTCTTTCATTGACAGACTTTGGCAGTAAAATGTTGGATTTTACTTATAAGATAACTTTAAGAGAAGGGCATCCTACATGGGCTTGTGCTCAAAGGGTGCTCTTTTTATTTCACACTTAAACTTATTATTGAATGATTAAGCTTATATGGATCCTTTTTTCTTTTAATGTATTTGTTATTTATTATTTGTTATTTGTATTTTGTATTTTAATATTGTTGTGTGAAATAAAACTATTTTGAATTGAATTGAATTAAAAATGCATAATGGAATTATTTGAGTTATTTTTTACTTTTTTTTCTTTTATGGGTTTAAATATGTTTAGAAAATTATGTCAGTACGAGCTACTTCTATTGATGCCTCCAGTTAAATGTTGTCGCTTCATTATTTGTCGTAAAACGTTCTAAGCAAAAAAATTTCAAAATCGGAGATATTCTCGTTAAAAAAGGTTCTCTAGGACACAAGTTACACCGTGGTATATTTTGATTTGAAAGTATTTGAGTTGGCAGCCCTGATTTCGTCTGTCAAAGTTTGCGTGCTTCGCGGGACTGCACGGACTTTCTGAGGAAAAAATGTTCTATTTGCCGAAAGATGGACTACCCGCCCGGTCGTTGCGTTGTCGCCCAGCGACCAAAATAGCATAAACAAAAATAAAAGACGTTAAGTAAATATTGGAGAGTGGAAGGATAAGAACAAGGATGAATATAGAAAAGCTGGATTACCCTATATTTCAAAAACTAAGAAGCCAAGGCCTGGAAAATTTTCCCCAAAAGAAGTGAGTAGAATAACATTGTAAGCACCACATTTGGATAACTTTTAGCAAAATGACGTATCACATTATGTAACAACATTATGTTTTAGTACTTTTATATCAATAAAATTGTTTTATATTGAGTTTTATTTTCGTTTATGTTGGTACCGGTATTCCTGCACTCCCTGATGGTTTCTTCCAAAGCAAAAAAGCAGTCCATCAGAGCACGTTTCAAGCGCCAGTCGTTTAGAACGTTATAACCCAAAAAAAAAACGTAAAATGTTTTTAAATGCTTTACGGCAAGTGAAAATTCAATTTAAGGCTACATTATGATGTTATAAATAGGGTATTAACAAATTATACATCATTATAAGTTCTAACATTGAAAAAACAGTAAATTTTAGAACTGAACTTTCAACGCTTGATTACTCAAAACTAGGTTTTTGTCACTTAGAACGTTTTACGGGGGGACCCCTTCATTTTACTTACTATGGTTAACTAACCATACTAAACCTGACATTCCTCAACATTTTTTGCAATTAAATAGCCGAACATAGCTGAACAATATTAATTCCATTATTATATTTAGCTTTAAATTTTATCAAATCATGACTACATTTTTTGGGAATAATTTATACAGTAAATTAATTTTTTTCCTGAAGATGGATGGGATCTTACAAAAAAATAAATTTCGCCCATTTCGGAAAAAAGAGGAAACCAAATAATGAGTTAACTGCAGCAAAATTCTAAATTGAACAGCCAGTTACATAGTTCTAAAATCATTTTATTTTTGTATGCCTGATTGAAATATGTAACGGAAATAGGCTTTGATAGTGCTGCCCCCTATCAAGACTTCCGCTTCCTATGCAAGGTAACGCTTTGAAACAGTGAAGTAACTATGCTTTAAATATATTGATGAATGATTAACTGCCGATTGATATGGTATAATTCATCAATGTCTAAGGAAGAATGAGGTTAGCGACCTAGTGAACCAACTGTTGAGATACTGAGGATGGCCTATTAGCCAAAATGTTTCTAAACACTTTGAAGGATTGAAGAAAAGACATAAGTAAAACCATAGGTTTAAATGTATTGTAGAGTTGTGAATTTGATTGATTTTTCACTGGACTGTAAATAAAGAAATTTATTAACAAATAAGCACTATTCCAATTAGGGATGTGTCGGTACCTCGAGTCTGTTCTCGGTACCACCGGTTCTTGGCAAAAGAACCGGTACCGAGAACCGACGTCAAAATGTCGGTACCGGTACTTCGGTAGCTATAGTAATCGGCGGGAGTAACTACCAGTCACGAAAGACGATCGATTGCACCGCGCATCGCCACGGGCGTTGCGTCGATGGCAAATGCCACCGCGTACTATTATTGAAGGTCGATAATGTTTCTAAAATTACTTTTGATTTGAAATTTATCTTAAATTTTTTGACTATTGATTTATTTTTTACTCTAATACTTAAAATTAATGGGTATGAGGTTATTTTCTTTGGGAATTGTAAGATTATGAATGGAAACGAATTTGGAAACTTATTTTTCACCTTGGACCTTGGAATTTGTTCTTGAGTGATTTTTTACTCTAATTTTTAAAATTAATTGAAATAAGTTTATTTTCATCGGAATTGTAAAATTAGGAATGGAAACAAATTTGTAAACTGTTATTTTTCACCTTGGAATTTGTTTTTTTGTACACAGTATATATTTTTCTATTATCTGTTAACATAAGGATAAACAATTAAATTAATAAGTGAGATAGTATTTTATGTCTTGGTGAAACTTACACTTAAAAATTAAAACATTTTTAAAACACTAACATACAACAGATTGTCTGTAAGTTTGAGGGTACATTACATTATATAACACGTTTTGACAAACACTTGGTACCGATGGCACTGGTACCGAGAACCGATCTTGTCAAGAACCGGTACCTGTACTGACTTTGAAAAAAGTGGTACCGACACATCCCTAATTCCAATGATTGCATAGTTTGGGAAGAAGAGACAATTTTTAAGAATTTCCCAACAGTGAGATATAATTATTGTAACAGGTTGAGTGAGCTACAATCAATGTTTTAGACAGAGACTTGCAGAATATTATTCAAGTCCAGGATTTGATGCAAAGTTGATATATTTGCAGCCACTTGCCAATGAGAATAACTGTTTCCTACAGATTAATTCAATTATCCTATTACTGCTGCGTTTATATTCTGCAATGGATGATCTAGATAATTCATTAATCAATGTTCATTGTTTGTTGGTGACATGAATCAATATTATTTATGAGCTTTGTGCGGACACTCACTACTATTAATTAACATACTAATTAGTAGTGAGTTTTACATCACAACTTGATAAAAGGGCAAGGGGGGGGGTCTGCATGAATTTAAGATTATATTCAATGTTTAATTTTTGGAAAGTATTTTTTTCCGACAATGCATGTTATTTGGTTGATTCATTTTTAATATAAAACAAATTAATCTTATATGCTAAGATATCTTATTGCTAAGGTGTGTTAAGCACAAAAACGCATATGTAACGTTACAAACTCATTACCATAAAAAAGTGCTGTTTCAGATTTATCAAGTTTAAAACTTTTTAGAATTCAATAAAATCAGCAACTACATCCGTAACTTGGGTGCCACCATTCTTCAGCTAATAATTCATAAGTTTTTTATGCTGTCATACTGATAACTTTTAAATCAATAAATATAAAAATGTAATCTTGACATCTCAATAGAACTGTAAGGTAATATTGAAAAATAAATCCCTTCAATTAATTTCTGATAAAAATCAGAACAGGATTTAGATTGATCTGGTATTGATTAATCATTATTTATATACAATTTATTTTCTGTTGGACAGCTACAAGACAGCTTTACTTAGCATGACAATACAGGACAAAACAAGACATCACTGGACAACACTCCAAACCAAGCTCTAACTACGGAAACCAAAGTTAACCATGCAATTTTGTTTACTTATTAGATCATAACTGCAAATTAATAAAAATATTTCAATGGTAAAAAGCTGATTATAAAATAATAATTTTACCTGTTTTATAATACTACACCGTGTCATATGTGTGTCGTAATAATTATTTCAAACTGGAGTCTAAATGCATAAGTAGTAGGATAGAATATTAAACTTAAAACTAAAGTAGGACTTAAAAACGGACCTTTTCCATTAGTTTATTTCCTAAGAGAAACTGTAACTGACCATGCACACATGGTTTGCCTTCGGACAAAGCATAATGAATATGATTTTTTAATATTTTGATGAAAAAAGGGCTTGTTTAATTAACAACATTCTAAATCCATAAAAGGTTCACTGATCTTAAAATAACGAATAGTTAAAAAGCTTTCTTAAAGTTTAAAATTCAACCCAATAATTGTATTCAACCCGATTGAAAATCATACCAGAATTTTTGACATCAGATATTTAATTTTCAAGTCGCAAACAACTTGATTTCGCTCCGTTATCCAAACACATATTCACCTCAGATATTTAATGGAAAAGACCCGACAATTATCCATCGATATTCCACAACTCACCGAAACATTTAGACATATTTGTCTCTTTG
Source organism: Flexamia atlantica (assembly GCA_035578135.1). Lineage (NCBI taxonomy): Eukaryota > Metazoa > Arthropoda > Insecta > Hemiptera > Cicadellidae > Flexamia > Flexamia atlantica. The sequence goes on from JAQJVK010000084.1 coordinate 265,869, forward strand.
TCGATGAACACTTTGGCGGAAATGACGGTGCCGAAAGGGCCGAAGGTCTGGGCGAGCTTGGAGTCGGTAAAGTCGGCCGGGAGGTGGTAGATGAACAGGTTGGCGCCGTCCGGCCCTTCCGGCTGCTTTTGGTGGTAGTGCTTGCTCGCTGTAACATGCCCAACCCTCAGTGCGCCCGCCTGGTCGTCTTTAAACAAACCACCGAACAAACAATCACACGTGCACCGACCAAACAAAGTGACACACTCAAAGTACAGTTGCGCTGTCACGTCTTGGAACAGAGAAGACTGTGTGGAAAAATTATTTATTGGTGGATTTTGTTCGAGGTGTCGATTTTTATGGATTTCTTAAGTTTTCTTTAACTCAACGTCCAACCACACTCGATGACTGAATTGACCTTGTTTGCTGAATTATTCAGAGGATCAGGATCTCATAATCAAATTCTACGAAGACGTTTCTGCATTTCAACAGGGCTGTTCAAAGTCATCTCAGTTCTTTGAATAGTGTTAGACTTAACATTGAGTAACCACATTAAGCATTGCAAATTACAGTAAAAAAAGATAAATTTTGGACTGCCACATTCCAAGAGTTAGTCTGCAAACAAGGATGGCCTTTATTAAGAGGGGTTGGGCATGAAGATAAAGAAAATGTTAATAAGGGGAAATTATAACATTTCTGTAGCCAATAGAGTATTTTTCATAACCAAGTATTTCTTAGGCCCCTATTAGTTTGGTTACCATGACATGTATTATTTCTGGGTGAAATATTTTCACAAAAGAAAAATCAGTACATTTTTAAAGGAAAAGAAAGAATGATTATTCATCATACATAAGGGGTAGATAAAGGAGCTTGATCAGACTATTTTAAGGCAAAATATTTCTGGTTTTTTTAAATGATGTTGCATATTTGAAACAGACCTCATAAAAAATTAATGATTTCACAATGATCAAAGAAACTAAAACAGGGATCAATCATCACAGGGAAACTAAAAAAAACCTTAGTCATAACCACCCCAAGAAGGCAACAAATTCTGAAAACTGTACTCTTCTTACATTAAGACTTGACTACATTAAGTACTTGAGTTGGAGTTTTTCGATATAATTTGTTATTCCTTTCATAGAAGATATTCAGTTTCACAACATCCAGGAAAGTCCTTTGCAAAAAAAAACTGAATGAGAAACTGTTAATTCATAACTGGATTCAGTTACCATTTGGAAATGAATTCATGATGCTAACAAGTTAATTGTCACTGTTGGATGATTTCAAGACCCAGGTAAAGCTACAAAATAAGACAAAAAAGCTGCTGTAAAGCACTTCCTTCATAAATAAAAAAAATGTTGGTTGTATGTACACTTGAGTGTTGTATAGGTAAGAGTTTACAATAGTTTGGATTGATAAATAAATTTTTATCTAAGGGAAAAACAAACAGAAATGGTAGGACTAGGGCATACTGACAAAAAGTTTAAAAAACTAATTCTGTTAATTGTAATTTTAATAGTTAACAGTTCCATTTGGTTCAGCAAAGCAACTGTGCTTTAGAGTGTGTATCGGGATGTACACCACTGGTAAAATGTGAGGTGACCAAATTAAGGAGAGTAATTTTTAAACTTTTACAGTGTTAATTTATAAAAGGTGATGGATAGTATTTCAGTCCATTTCTTCATTTAAAAACTTCAGTATGAGCATTTCCAAATGTAAGTGGAAAAAATAACTCCAACCTAAATAAATTTATTACATATTTAGAAAACTTAAAGTCATAAAAGAAAAAAATTGAGCATCCTTTGGAGCAATTGCTTATAATAGTTCATTCTCATGCTAAGTCTGAAATGAATTATTCATCTTAAGTTGTAGTACTGTTGTACATATAAAATAAGGATTAGGTTTAAGATTCCAAAACACTGTACTTAATAAATACTAATTGATCAGTGATGAAAATGTCACAAACAGTTTTTAAAATACCTCCAGTATCTAAATATTTAAATGTTCAGTAACACTAATTTGCTAAGAAAAAAATTTGATTTGTGTTCATCCAAAAATGAAAAAATACATATCCTAGTTATACCAGTTGGCGTCATCCCTTAAGAAAAAATACAGTTAAGATAAAAGTAAAAGTGCATACATAATTCACAAATGGTTAAAAGATGTATTGTGAGTTCATAAATAATGATAGGATACAGAATTAACATCTTTCTACCACAAAACATAAATGTTTATACAATAAACAACATATAAAGGAAATATAATATTAAAAAGTAAACAATATTAACAAGCTATGAACAATGCTAACAAGCTTACAATGAATTCAGATTAACATTGACAATCTCACTAACTATATGAGTAGCTAACTTTAAGAGAATTTATATTATAATGAAAACGTGGTTGGAAGTAAATTTATCAATAATGACATACAATATCATCACAAAGCAAAACATAAACATTATATTTTCAAATCTAAAACAATTTTTAATGGTTGAAGAAATCTTAAAGATTATATTAAAATACATTTAACGAAGATTTTAATAATAAGAAAAAAATTGTCATAGTCATAAAAGCAAGGAGTGATAATTGTTTCAACCAATGTTTTGATATGAAGCAATTAAAATTACAATGGTTTTACACATTTAAAGCTGTATACAGCGACAAAAAGGACAAAATATTTTTAAAGTAATCATGGCTAAGTTAGAATAAAATGTAAATTGAGTCGATCTTGATAAACATATATGAGTGCTGCTTGTTTTAGATGTTTGTTATTAGACCAGTTAACAAAGTACTCAAAGTAGACAATAAAAATATGTGCAACAGTTTATTTAAACCTAAAAAAAACAAATACTAATCATGCAGGAAACATGAAGAATGTCTCACACAAATAAAACATCAAACACTCAGAACATATAACATGCTAAGGTAAAGCTGTCCTAAACTTTCGTAAGCTGAGTTTAATAGTTTAAACTCAATGACATGGGCGTGTAAAAAACCACAATGAAGAATACCTAAGTATGACATAAAATATGGATATTGAAAAGGATGAATCAAATGAATAGCACACTAAAATCAGATTATAAGTTTCGACGATTCATTACATTTGAGAAATAAAACGTATTTTGTGCCATCGAACCTTTTAATCAATGTAATGGTAACACAGAAGAATACAAGGCAACAACAATCACAAATTGAAATGTTTTAGTCAAATGAATCATATATAGAAATTTAATAACAGTAACAGTTGTTATAATAAATATGTCTTAGGTTTAGAGCTAGGAAACCAAACATGAAATTTTTATACTCTTCAAATAAAATTTTCACCAAATGTCCTTTACTTCAAAATGTTTAATCAACTATCTCATGTAAGTTTAACAGAAAAATTAAACTTGAGTTAAAATTAATTCAAGCTTTATAAATTAATTTCCTAAATATTTTTTATCCGATAGTATAAGAACTAAAAAAAGGCAAAAATTGCCAAATGAAAGCTTATTTGGTGATGTAAAACAACAAACCAATGTTTCCCTTTATAGACTTTGAAGAATATTTTTGAGAAAATGAGATTGCTTTTCCCAAATAAAACCACAAAACCCACATAAAACACATAATACACCCAGTGATGTCGAGGGCTACTTACAGTTGTTGGTGAAGTGTGTATAAGCTTCAGGCACGCTCAGAGCAGTCGAGGTCAGTCCATTTAATGGAGAGTTCAAGGCATTTAAGGTGGTAGCGCCAGTGGCTACAACAGAAATAAAGAGATTCTGAAATTATTTTGTACCTTAACTGTTATTTTTCCCTTGAGGATTTGGAGAAAAAGTGATTAAAATGTGTCAAATGACATGTGACAAAATAATGGACCAATTTATTTTCTTTTACCTTGGAAAAATCCAACGTCTTCATGTGTTGTTATGGTAGTTTTTTATGGCGAATAACAGAGAAAACATAATAGTTTGAGAATAACTGAACTTTATGCGATTCTGAATGTTTGATGTGGGTACTACCAAATATGTAAAAGTATTTTAAAAGTAGTTAACTTTCCCGCAAAATCGTTCAGTCTCCACTGAAACAGATATGTGGTAGTGTCCTCTCGGCCCATAACAACATTTACGTTGGTCGATAAGTTTATTGTTTAAGGACCCTGAACCCACAAACAAGCAGAAATAAATAAGGTGTGTTCAGAAGGTTCTCTGTGATGACAGACTAAACCTCAAAAGAACCCACCAACACCCACCAAGTTTAATTTTTTTTTTGGGTTGTTTTGCGTTTTCCGCTTTTTGATGAAAAAGGGAAAATTATAAGAACTGATACAAACTAAAAATGGAAAATGAAATAGAAGGTGTAAAATTTTTCAGTACCGTATGAAATAATTAGTCCATGAACCGTAATATGTTAAAATGGTAAAAAAAATTACATACAATTTTCGCTCAACTAATAAAATGAGATTTTAAGTGAAAAAATAAACTCTGGTTAATTTCCCCCATAAATACACAATAGTAGATGGTTCCACCAAATACCATCAAACTTGAAAAACAAGGCAGAAATTCACATACCAGGCTATAACTTCCTGAGAAAAATAAAACTTCATGCAATGTTTCACTCTTGCTTCAATAAAAAAACTGCTTTATTACAAACAAACCAAAACAATAGTAATTATAACACAAAATCAAAGCTTTTCATTCATAAAGACTTGGCTTTTATATGTTCTCATTCCAAGCAGGCAGGCAGTAAAGGAAATTCAATCGCTTTTGAAAATGTTCCAAACGCTAGTCTGAAAGAAACAAAGGAGATGCCTCAGGGTTTATTGCAAACGCAATGCACTGAAGACTTCATATTCATTGTATTTCTCCGACTAGTGATTTGGCAGAAGTTTGCAGTCTTTAATGTTATCGGCAGCAAATTGTGTTGAGTAGTTAGGTAGCATGTCTTTCTTTGAAAATGAAAAATTTAAACAGAAAAATGAGTATTGCATTTTGGAAAGTCAATTCAGATTAACTCGGATTTCGGATTGCTTTTCACGAACATAAAGCACACCTTGCTTATTAATTATTTTTGTTTAAAGGGTTGTTTTATTCTGGCGGGAAGCTCAACTTAAAGGCTTGATTTAAGACTCTGGTACCAAGGTTCTACTGAATAAACAAACACTCTATAAAAATTCAAATACAAACTTTTGAAAGCATTTATTACAGCAAAAGATTAAAACCATGCAACTCATGCCAAAGCCAGAGAGGCCTTACCAGGTGATGTGGCTTTTCCCAGTAAAGCGGCTGAAAAAGTTCAGTACCTTAAATAACATTTTCGGATGACTGTCTCCCAATTTGAAAGACAAGTTGAGTTATTTTTAAAATTTCATAAGCCATGCAACAGTTATATGTATGTAGTATTTACTAACCGTTAAATAAATTTTCAAGCGTTTTATAACCAGGAAAATTTATCATTTAACATGGAAACAGATTGAACATAGCTGATTACAGTGAAAGCTTTGTTAGAATTAGCTGGTTAAAGAAACGTCATTGTCTTTAAAGATCTGTCGACAAATGTGTAAAGATCGGCAGTTCGTATACAGAGTTTAGAGGGTCAAGTAGGAAGTTTGAAGTAGAGAATTCCGTACAACTAAATTCTCAAACATTCGTGTAGAAAAATGGACAGGTAGATCCAATAAAAAATTAATAAGTCTGTTTTTAAATTTAGTTAATTAAAAGTTATAACAACCTTAGGCAACATAATTCAGGGTGTCTTATCACATCAAATGCAGTAAAAAGGAGGACTTAGGGAGGACCCTACAGAATTTATGAGGACCCAGCGGCAATTCTTGACATGGTGTTATTCATGAAAATATAATTGTAAATCAATAAAAATATTAATCTAAGCCAATTTAGTTATAGCCTGATTTACCAAGTAATGTCTTTCAAGATTTCTCGAATAGTGATGTTAAATGGCACCAAAATAAGTCTTTCACAGCAGTACATTTGTGACATTAAAAATCTATTTTTTTATATACTGTATAGGAAAAATTGGAGGACCTTCAGGTTGAATGGAGGACTTTTGGAGGGTTTACAGCAATGGTAGACACCCCGTAAATACCTAACTTAATAATAAACTAAAAATGTCCTGGAGTAAGCATATTCAGCTTGATATAAAAATGAAATCTAAAATTGAATTGAAATGCATCATCTGGTTTCGATGACACTTGAATGATACTTTACATTTTTTAATATGCAGTGCCCTGGGATAAAACCGTGACAAGTAGGTTTTACTGACCAAACAAAAAACAAAACAACATAAATGTCTTCATTTTTTTTTTCATAAATTGTAATGAAATATTACCTGCATAATTTTAAAATGAGTAATAATTCTTTTATTGCTGATACTGTGATGAAAAGAACCTTAACTTGACATCAGAGCATGCTTTATACTTTATAAAATAGAAGTGTTGGCTGAAACTTTTGTTACCAAACCATAAAAACGCTGACCACCAGTAAGGGGTAAGACGAATATGAGTGATAGGAGTGTAGGGTGAGAAGGCAATCTTGTAGTCTTGTTACTGACTAAGGCTGACATGTCCTTTAGACAGGACTATTAATTAATAGCCCAACAGCCAATAGCAACTAAGGAACCTTCATTTTAACGTGCGATCCGAACCACAATTTCGCTTGGTTTACAATTTACGAACAGGTCTAATTATGAGGACGGTCTTATGAACGTAGTACTAAATAATGAGGACGTTAATCTCCACTAGGGAACACCGCGTCCACAAGCCACCGCTCATAACTATCCGCAATTTGTGACCTCCAAGCAGCTGGATTATAGGTCACGCCACCATCCTTGTCATTAATTGTAATTATTAATTTACATATTTTAAAGACTTGATATGTAAAAATTAAAACTTACCTGCAGCTGTAGCTGAACCAGTTAAACTTGAATGGGCTGAAACAAAAAATTGGATTCAGCCAAATTTGTATTAAGATAAGATTAACCAATGTGAATATGCCAATGTGACATTTGTTATCATAAGCTTTACAAAATACTGCTTCCTGAATTTCTGTTGGAAATTAACTATTTGAGGTCTTCCACTTAACCTACTTTTTCCGGTTACAGTATTTTAACTTACATGATGACTAGATCTCAGATAAATAAAAGACTAACGAGCAGAAAAAGGGATATTTTTCCTGCAACCACAACAAATAGTTGTGGTTTTGATTTTCCAGTCAAAAGCAAATATAACATCCTGTTGGATCATGTTTAGTCCCTGAATTATTAAGTTATTTGTACGGTATTGTAAAAATATATTTCACTGATTTGTATCTAGCCACTAAACGATGCTTCATTTAACTAATTTCAAATCAGATGAAATGGAAGACGTTAATAAATTAATTATTAAAAAGGTGGGGAACTAAAAAACCACATCAGGATTGTATTTGACATTACTGGCTAACTTACAAAAAGTTCCTTGCAACTATCCAATCTTAACCACAATTCTTGAGGGTTTCAAAAACCAGTTTTAACAAAGATATTAAGACTTGAAAATAGCAAATACAACTACAATCACATACACCTCTACACATAATCAAAATCAAGAAATAAATGACAAGCATAAAATTATCTAAACAAAAATGACTCAGGGAACATGCACAATATTTTACGGACAATTAGGGAAGATTTAATGAAAAATTAATTTACTCGATCGGTAACAAAGGATAAAAACTGGGGTGATGGGGAGTTTGAATTAAATTTAAAATCACAAACCTGGACTACTCAGGCTTGAGGTACTGGATCCTATAAAAAAACAAGACTCAGTTTTGCTTGCTAATAATAACTTACTTAATAGTGTATATTGGTCATAATACTGAACTATTTTTCAAGAAAAATAATCAATGTATGGCGTGCTTGCTGGTAGAATAGGTTTATTTCTTAATAAAAAAATCTATAAAAACTTAATAGTATAATATACACTTAGTTAAGTTTTGAATTTAGTGAATTGTGTGGCTGCCAAAGTTTTACAATTTATCCCCTTTTTAATGTAGGGTGAATGTCCCTTCAAACCATAACTTTATGGATAGGACTCATTAAAAAAAAAAAATTAATAGGCCAGTTTATCTACCTATTCCGATATTCTGTCTGGAAATCATGCCTTGATGAGTTTAAAATACTACGTCCTTCACAACCTGAGCAACACTCGATAAAAAGCTCAATACTAACATGGACCTCAATAAACGGTCTTTTGAAAATACAAGCTTTCATATTTTCCTGGAATTAACTATCAATATTTGTAGGATGTAATATATAATGGATTGGCTAGAGTTGGGCGTGTTCAATTGGGTCACCACTTGCTATTACCCAGGGTGACACACAATTACTGATTTTCACACCTTACATGGGCGGGGGGTGCTACGGGCCCGTACAGGGGTGCCACAGACCCTGGAGGGGATACCATTGATTGGTTGGATTTAGGGGGGAAGCAGCTAGCACAGGCCCTATGGCAAGGGTTAGCGAAATGATCGCAAGTAGCAATTTTTAAGATTTGAAAAGAAAAATAATGTTAAAAAATCATTCAAATTAAATGAATTATATTTTAATAAAGTGACTGAATATGATTTCACTCCAAGGTACTACTATCACAGTGGTCTAAAATCTAAAACTATTAAACCAGGCAGCTGATCTGAGTTTTTTTTTCAAATCTGGATTTCCCTGAAAGGGACCTTAGTCTTGCTGTGCGACCAATAAGAGTGGTAAACCATGCTGTAGCCACCTGCCTCTGTGCTTTGCCGCCAGAATCCAGAAGCACCCAAAAAGCTGTATTGCTATATCAACTTTTAGAACAGTAATGAACATAACAATATACTGGACTGCAAAGCAAAAAACAGATAATTAGTGGTATAGGAATATCATCATCATGTCTTTAAAAATATACTGTATATCATGATTGGGTCGCGGCAAATGCAAATTATCGTAGAATTTTGTTATAAAGAATATTGTCATTGTTTTGCTGAGGAAAGGTCATTGTACCCTTTGTGCGTTTGGAAGGGGCAACTAGTTTGTACAATTGCTGCCCTGTCTCCAACGGGCTGCCCTGATCTTACCACCCTGTTAACTCCATATTAAACTAACAATTAATTACTAAAGTAATCAGAATATCGCAAAGTATTAACAGATTTATTGCTCACCAGTAGGGGAGTTGGCTGCAGTGATTGCTGCTAATGTGACTAGATTCTGCATACTCATCGGGTTTACTGGAACACGAATGAAAGTGTGGTTAATGAAGTCAAGTACACAGTGAGACTTTATTGGATAATTCATTTCAAACTGCAATCAAAACTTAACTGCTCACTTTACCACTAGTAAAAACATATCAATTGGTTGATTAAAGACAATAAATTATAGACTCAAATCGCCAACTCGTAGTACTGCAAACTGTGATGACAGTGCAGCCTCACTAACTGAGGGCTTAACATTAGGGTTTTCATATTCTTTGGTGTGGGGAAACCGCTACAGATTCATGCAAGACCAAGGCCTGGATTCACTCCTTAAACACTGGATAAATTATTTCTTGTGAATGAACTCATCCTACTAACAACATAGAAAACAGCCAAATGTGCAGACAGCAGTTGTGGCCACATTAACGGCCGTAACCGGGATCCGTTGTCAACGAGTCGACGATTTACGATTAACGGGTGGGGGATTCTCCCCGCTTATAAATAGTTCTGTCACTCAAATAGTGTTCTTTAGTGTTTAAATGATCTGGCTCGAGCCCACGGATTATTTTCAGCTTGTCTTTAGCATCAAGAAGACAATGGAGTGCCAGCACCCGTTAGCACGGACAGTTGTTTGAAGCCGCGTGTTTGTTATTATGACCGACTGTCAATTAAATTTAGCTCTTCATAAACAAAAAGGTGATGTCAGAGACTGGTCGAACATTATTGTTAGCTAAGAGAATTGTGCTATAAAAATATTCTACTTAGCTTTTTTGTTAGTGTCAATCAAAAATCTTTTTTTTTCGACCTAACCTCAGACCACCAGATTAACGTTCTCTAATAAAATGTTACACAATAATTTTGACTTTGAATTCAAAATAACTTTTTTGGTAAGTCGAAAATCTAAAATTTTTTAGACTTTTTTTGTTTTTTGAAGATTAAAATAACTGTAAGAATTCTGTTTTTTTGCACAGATGCATTGTCTTTAGTTGTAGGAGTGAACTTTGTTAGAAATCAATATCGTAAAATAACTTCATCAAGACCATAGCTATAAGAGGTTTTATATATCCCTTCAATTCCTATGTATATGAAATGATATGAGAGTTATCCTTAGAATTATCTCCGTTTTAACAATGGCAGTTATGTTTTATTCTTCACATTCACTCTAATTCCAATATCAGGATTGGTAATTAACCCAATTCTAGTGGATTTAATCTAGCATTACTAACCAGCAGAGAAGTTTGCTAATGACGCCAAGCCTTGCAGGTTGGCCGGATTGATCTCTGCTAAACTGGTCGCCGAACTGTTCAGAGCCGACATGTTTGACAGGGCTGAAACAGAGAGACAATATTAGAAGCAAGGAAATAGTTGTCAGGATACATAGGGAAGTCAAAGTTTAAATAGTTAAGAAAACAATATTTCAGGCACACAGTGGACTCCCTCTCGTTCGGAATCGGGTAGTTCGGACATAGGAGGTTCGGACAGCTCCTCGGAAATTAATTGCCGCCGAAAATTTGCCTGTGAACGGATTCCTCATGGCAGAAATAGACAGAAAACACATTGTTTGCAACGTCTGCCTCAAAACAAACATAGTAAATACTAAAAATAAGGTTTATTGCAAAGATTATTTCTGTACTGGTATTTGACATGATATTTATTTATTTTTAGCACTTTTGATAGGCCTCCGGATGGTTCTGAATTTTTTTTGTTCTGACAAGTATCTGGTCCCTAGGTGTCCGAACTATTGGGAGTCTACTGTAATTCTATTTAGGAAAAAGAATACTTTGAGAGTAATTCTTCTTTAAAAGTTTTTTTTAGTGGCACAGTTGGAAATTTCATATTATTAAAAAATATAAAATAAAAATGGAGTTACCAGTTTGTACAAGACTTAATGCAGTTAAAAAGACTTGAGTATGGAAAAATTTTCCAAGAAAATGTTTTCCATCAAAATGGCTGTTACCAAGAAGTAACTAAGTTAGACGAATATTAAATTAATGTAAATTTTGAGAAGTGTAACACTTAACATTAGCATCTGACTCTAAAGACAAGCTCCAGAGAACTTTCCTGATGTAACTTGTTGAAATCGAGAAATTTACTGAAGCATGTTTCACAAAGTTTTCAGTTTAGCACAATAGATAAGTTGCCAACAATTTCTGATAGGATATTTTCTTCTCGAGGATTTATTTCAATGCCTTTTCATTTCTCCCTTATTAAGAAATGAATAAACTTTGTTGTAAATAAATCTTGTCAGACTTTTAAATTGACTAAAAGTGTCCAAAGTTATTAAAAATCAATTAAGCGTAAAATCAGGAGGTATTCAAGTAATGAACTTGTTAAAAGATGATCAACATACATTTTTGTAGCCTTTTTTTCTAGTTTTTTTTCCTGTTGACAAATCATCTTATAATTTATTTTGGTTGATTTTGAAGGAACAATTTTTAGTTTAAAGGATATTTTGTGCAATATGGCTTTGCCTCAATTTGAAATAAAAATCAAGACAGAGAGAAAAATTTTAATGAGAGAATGGTTCTCAAACAATGAAATTTTCAAAATAAAATTTATTAACCTCAACAGACAAATTCAAGTTTATTACTTTATTGGACAAAACCTAATAACGGATAAATTTTATCCTTCCAAGAAACATGAAAATGCTTTAATTTTAGCGAATTTCCCCTATAGGGAAGAAGCTGTTACCGTAGGTCTCATGGTAAGACCTAAGCCTAAAACCATCATAACTTTTCTTTTTGAGGTCCTCAGATGCCAAAAACACCATTCGTTCACTTTCATAAATATATATACTGTATATATATCTATATATGTGTCTTTAAGCACGATAACTTGCGCAAAAATGGTCCAATCGGAAAGAAATTTGGCATAGACGTGTAAAGTAGTAATTATTCGGACAAGTTCATAAACCAGCCCGATCGGACCACCGGAAAGGGGGGTAAAGGGGGGTAAACCCCCCCAAAAATGGTTTTTTTGAGATTTTTACATAGAAAAATCAAATTTTTCAAATTTTTATTGGCACCATTGAATTCAGCCAAAAAAAACAAACAATTTAGTATCTTCAATCATGACTCTATGTCCATTGGTTGCCGAGATATTGAAAGTGGTAAACACAGTACGTTGTCCCAATGTTAACCTTATGGAAAATAAGTAAAATTCTATATCTCGCTTATTTCTCAACATATCTTGATAAAACTTGGTAAATGGCTTCTTCTAGTTCAGATCTACTAAATATTGAATTAAAACCACCCAGTTTTAATATACCTGTAGCAGCAAACCTCCATACTCATTCCCCATGTTATTCTTATGGAGCTTACAAAAACATGTCAAATCGCGCTATGTTGGATCGAAATATGTTGATTTGCACTTGAAATTCGCTGAGTATGCAGGTCTGCTGCAACGGGGGTATTTAACTATTATTTCTTTCTAAAAAAAAGTACAAAATGTCTTCGAACTACAATAAATTTCCTCTTATCCAGCCACCATTTAATCAGACACTCTTCAATGGACCTGTGTTCCACAGAAATAGGTTCTTTTTCAGTCCATATTAAAGTGTAAGTTTAACAGGCCAAGACTGTCAGGAAATGGATTATATCAATGGGAAACACCGTGATGGGAAATATTAGTAGCAAATTATCGTTTTTATGTAATGATCAATATTTAAATATGATGAGTGATTCATGCTGTGCAATCAACTTAATATTTTAATGACTGTTATACATCCCTAAGTATCTACTTAAGAGAAGGTTCGATAACAGAATCTATACAAATAAATTAGAGTTTTGTCTATACATCGCTTAGCATTATGAAATTATTAGTTATTTTTGCGTTTTGAAGCTCAGAGAATCCGAATCAAGCCTTATGTCAATTTCTGTCACTCTGTCTGATGGTAACGCTCAACATCACACATTAGACCGATTTTCACGCAAAAACTAGAGTACTGATATGGCTGAAACTTATTTTATGCATTGTATTCACATATGAGAAGATTTTAGGCAGATTAAAACTGGCGTTTAAGACTTTTTGAAATTAAACAGCAAGCTCCTAAAAAGGGAATTTTAATTGATTTTGACCCTATAGGGAAGCTTATGAACTTGTTATGGCAACATTAAATCATGAATCCAAGGAAGTTTTTCTATTTTCTGTTTTTCTACGGGTGAAACCGTGTTGATCAGCTAGTTTACTATATAATAATACCAGTCATACTTTGTGAATCATCATCATCCCCATACATCATTACAGAAAAATGCTTTTTGTATAAAAAATGTTTGAAATTCAACAATGTAAAAAACTTTAAATATAACTAATAGAGCTGACAGATAATATTAATGCAGAGTAACTGAGTCAAGTTAGTAATGAGAGAATGGAATTAGACTGACAGTGGTTGTGTTACTGTGCATTACACACTCAGCTTCTACAACATTCATTAATTGATGCATTCAACTCGATTACATCCACGCTCTATCACGGGAAAAACTGATTACATTTAATCATTTTCATAACGTTATTTGAATTTTTTTTACTAACAACTTAGGCAGTTCAAAGCTTTGTTTATGTTGACACAGGTGTAGAAAATTAAGCAAAAATTCCTAAGATGTAGTTGGGTTAAAAAAAAATACTAGTAGTAAAAATTGTTCTTCCTAATGTGGTAAACAAATTTTTAAGGGTGAAAAATTTTGTACAGTACTAAAAATAATGACTTTAAGTAGTATTTATACATGATATTGCTCCTTGGCATAGGGTTAACCAGCCAACAATGAAAAAGAAACTATGTTAATGTTAATAGTTCACCATGTTTATAATTCAGTCCTGTTTCGATTGAATTTACAAGCTTAGCTTGTAAAGACAGATTTAAGACACAAGGATATAGGAAAACACTATAACCTCCTATATTTAGCTAGTGCTGACAATTGGATTTTCAACGCTTTTATTTTCACACAAACACTTTTAAGGGAAACATCCAGATCCCTGAAATCTTTGTGGGCATATTAGAAATTTAACCTGCAACCTCAAAAATCGGGGTCTTGTATGCTAACCATCGTGTTAGCATTACCCTTAAACAAAAATAAAATGGGTAGCTTCTCCTTCTCTTTTTCTAAGGAATTGGTTTGTACAGTTTTGGTTTGTTAGCACATGTTTGAAGTAGCTACAAGAAATAATGACATTCTATACTTTGTCAGTTGTTAATTCTTCTACCTTTGCCTTTGTGCCAGTTAGCAGCACCACCTTAAACACACACAGCCGGGCCAAAGAGAGCAGAACCCTTGTACAGTACACCTCGCATTGTTTGGATTAATGTGGCGGAACACCGATCAGGATAACAAAAATCCGGATAATCCGAGGTCATTACAATATCGCCTAAGTAGCGATCATGTACCTTAGCCCTTGATAAATGATGCTGCAAACGGTGTAACAAGACTGTACAATATGTTAGTCTTTCAAGCTTGTTCCGCATAACATTTTTCTACCTGTGCTCGATTCTTCTTCCAGTCACTTATCACAACTTATCCCAACACCCAGTTCCTTAGCTAATTCTTTGCCTGATCCTTCCGCATCAAGTCTTTTGACAGCTATCAGTTTCTGTTCTAAAGTTAAAACCGCTATTTTCCTTTTTCGACCACTCATTTTGAAACTTAATAACAGTTCACACAAAGAGTTCACAACTATGAACACATCAAGTGACAGCAATAAACAAACTCACAAATTTTCCGTAGGCTTTTTTGATTAATGCTAGTGCCCCAAGTAGCAAACAAAAAACTACATCCACAAAAATTACAAAAATTCTGAAATTTACTGTTTGGCCAATGTGACTCCTTCAATTATCGTGATTCTAAATGCATACAAAATGTTTGAAATTGCATTTTACTTTAAAAAGGCACATTTCGCTCGTGAACTCGCTAAAATCAAGTTATTGCTGTGATTTTAATTTCTTAGTTTCTCGGATGGACCGGTCGAGATAATCTGGAATCCGGATGATCTGGGATCCGGATAATATGGGGTCCGGATAAACCGAGGAGCACTGCGTATATTTACCAGGGTTCTGCAGCAGCAGCTGGGTGCCCAGGCTGGTCTGGCCGCTGCTCTGCAGCTGCTGCAGTAACTGGAGCTGCGACGCAGTGATGTACGACCCCGAGTCCGTCTGCAAACAATGCAAAACTGTATTAAAACATTCAGTCCGACATGCCCGCAGGTGGTACAAGACTGAATTTTCAAAGTTATTTTAAGGATGTTGAAATAAAGACGAAACTAACCTAAGTCGAACTTTTAACTAAATGTTAAAAATATCTTTTGATTTTACCTTGTGTATACCTAAAGTAGCTACTTCGTGTGAAATTAATACATTTTAATAGTGTACCACCAG
Source organism: Flexamia atlantica (assembly GCA_035578135.1). Lineage (NCBI taxonomy): Eukaryota > Metazoa > Arthropoda > Insecta > Hemiptera > Cicadellidae > Flexamia > Flexamia atlantica. The sequence continues at coordinate 281,403 of JAQJVK010000084.1, forward strand.
TGGCGCACATCGTCCGGTGGGCATACTGAAATCCCTACAAGCCGACATGCGCCATCAGTGGCACACGCATGATTCGCCAATGGCGCGGAGGCGGCGGGCTAACATTAAACTTGTTAGTTTGCACTTACCAGGTCTTCAGACAACCCCTTCTACCATTTTTAGCGTTTTCTACATCACCTTCATCTTTCCAACATTTCTTTCTTTCACAAAAAAACTTTCACATGCGCCACTGGTGGCCATGGTGGGTCTACACAACCCTAAAATACGGATACACTAATAGTATAACCCAGCAAAGCTCCGAAAGTGCAGTGAAAAAGCATTGAATCAAATGGGAACCATGCGCCACCGGTGGTACACGTCGGAGTTTTGGAAAGTTTTGCTGTGTGCCACTGGTGGTGCACGTTGGGATTATGGAAAGTACAAAAACTGACTGTTGTCTTCCGTCGGGCTGAACATGTTAAATAGATGGCGATATATTTACCTTTTATTGTCTGACTTTCAACCCAGGAAGGATTAAGAAATTACAAAAAACCATTTTTATATTTTGTACCAGAACACTGTTCACTTAGGGATATTCCTAATTTTTTTATTTTTTATTTTCGGATTCCAAGGAATGAAAACAGAATTCAAGAAATATCAGGTGAAATTCTTGTTTTAGTTCATTAAAATCGGTCTGCAAAATCCCTGAAAATAAGTGATTAAGTTAGATAAATTGAAATACTGATTAGGAGGTCTAGTGAACAAATGTTTTGGGTTAAACGGTAGCAAAATGTTGTATATCTTGAAGATTTTTTCCCTATTGGTAATGCCAGGGGGCATATTCATCTCTATTGAGCTTAAGAGCTGTTACCTTTTTGTTGATTCAGTACATTACGTATTCTTTTTATGATTAAGGTTAGTTAAAATCACTTAGTTTATGTGGTGTGTGTTTGTATCGTGGTTCACATTTAATCAGTAATGAATTACTGTACATATAATATTACAAAAATATACAAATACATTTCAAGAAAAGTATAAAAGTATAAAGTATAAAATGCAGTTGACTAATTGCATACAATTTTCAGCTCATAATCAAATTTAGATTGTGGGTAGTTGTGATTTATTAACACTGACATAGTGACATTTAATAACATCTGCCAACCCCCGTGTTGGGCCGGGACAGAATGTCCAACAGTATCCCCTGCTTGTCGTAAGAGCCGACTAAAAGGGGAGGGGGGCGCACTGGTCCTTTTTTCGCGTCTCCTTATCATAACTCCATTCTCCGGTTCATTTCAATAGCCCGGTTGTTTTTTTTCTAAATCATTCCGGCCTATTTGCTGGGGTGACTCTGTGTTCTTCAGCCTCCATTGCGCTGGAGGTCTAGGACGAGCAGAGGGTACAGCTTAAAAACTGGGTTCTGCACCTCCCAGGCTGCCGGATAGTACAGGGGCCCGGGTCAGCCCAGCCAGCTGACCTGGCTGCCCTATCAGCCGGCGAAAATCCCTTTGGCCGTGGCGGTGCCGGTTGGCGACCGGATAGGGCCCTGTTGCGGTCACGGGGGGGCTCTGCCGAGGCCACTGCTCGTCTGGGACCGCCGGTGTTTTGGAGGCGGTCGAACACGGATATAGTTTCTCTGGTGATGGGTCGGTCTGACTTTCTCATCGGGGTACTATTGGGGGGTCAACGCCCAGTCTCGGGGGCTAAGCCAGACACTATGGACAGCACTGAAGGAAAAGAGACTCAAAAGGTGCAAGAATCAAAACGGGGTACCCTAACCCCACAAAGTAACCAGTCGCATAACCGCTCTTCACTGAGCGGGCCCGGTGACAAGGTGGCAAGCCCCTTCGAAAGAAGGTCGCGCATTGGAAGATCGCCGCCGAGCCGTGTCGTGACACCTGCCTCATCGGGGGCCAAAACACCTGTGGCCATCGATGAGACACCCACTGTAAATGAGCGGATGGATGGTGGGTCGTCTCCCTTCGAGGCGGTCATCGCGCTCGCCAGGCAGCAGGAGGAGGAGCACATCAAAAAGTGCTTCGACACCCTCGCTGTGATGAAGGCCGCGACCACCCGGCAGAAGAACATCAGTCAGGATGTGAAGGATGGCATCGTCCAATTGGAGGCCAGCCTTCACCACATAATCCAGCTGAGGAGGTCGTGGCAGTCATGTGAGTCGGTGACTGCGTCGACGCAGACGACCCCATCACTGCGGGTGAAGGCTCAGCCGGCCGGTGGGAAGCGGGCTGCTTCCAGCCCCGCCCAACCGGAGGCTGAGAAGAAACCGAGAGATGACGGTCCAGGGGAGACATCGGACCCCGAAAAATGGACGGACGTCGTTAGGAAACGACGGAAGAAGAGAGACCCTCCCCAGGAGCCTGGAAGCCAGCCCGGCGGACAAGAGAAGAAGAAGGCGCCAAAGAAGAGGCCCCGCAAGCAGCGGCCGGACGCTCTTCTCATCAAGCCGTCGGAGGGGAAATCTTACGCCGACGTGCTGGGCGAAATTCGCAGCAAAGCGAAGCCCGATGAGAAGGGCGCCGTCATCAAGGGCATGAGAAAGACTCGAGCCGGCGATCTCCTGGTCGAACTCGGGGACGCCTCCAAATGCAAGTCCGCTTTCAGCGAGGACTTGAGGACTCTTCTGGGAGCGAACGCAACCGTCCGCGTTCTCGAACCAAAGACGACGCTGGAGGTGCGAGACCTCGACGAGCTGACGACCGAGGCGGAAGTGACCGCTGCCGTCAAAGCCGTTCTCGGAGAATCCGTCGAGGTAAAAACCTTCCTCTCAAAGGTGAATGCTCGGGGACAGAAGGTGGCGATCCTGACGCTGGGAGCCAGAGCTGCCGCGAAGCTCCTGGAGAAGGGCCACCTCAAAGTCTGGTATGTGAGCTGTCGGGTGCGCGAGAAGCTCGTGGCCTCCGGATGTTTTAAATGTCTGGGGTTCGGTCACGTAGCTAATCACTGCCCTGGACCCGATAGAAGCAAGCTCTGCTTCAAGTGCGGCGGCCAGGACCACAGGGCCAGCGCGTGCAATGCAGTGTTGTCCTGTGTCCTGTGTACAGAAGCCGGCTTGAAGGGCGACCAGGTCAAGCATTCCGCTGGGTCTGGTCGTTGCGGGCAGTACAGGCGGGCCATCCAGGAGCTTCGCCAGAAACAACAGAAATGATCAGTGTTCTGCAACTTAATATGCAGAGGAGCAGGACAGCAAACGACTTGCTGTTCCAATTCGCCACGGAGCAGGGTGCTGACCTACTGCTTCTCAGTGAGCAGTACCAGAACCGACGCTCCGCGCAGTGGTTCTCGGATCCCTCCGGCACTGCGGCAATATGGATCTTGGACCTCGGGAAGGTGCCTGTTCTCGATTCCGGATCGGGCAACGGCTTCGTTTGGGTGAGGAGCAGGGGTTTCACCGTCTTCTCCTGTTACCTCACGCCAAACCAACCGATCGGAGACTACCGCCACATGGTCGATTCCATTGAGGATGAGATCATGAAAATCTCTGGCGGGGTCATAGTCGGTGGCGATTTTAACGCAAAAGCCGTGGAATGGGGTTCCCCGCGGACCGACACTCGAGGTCGTTACGTCCTCGAGTCGGCTGCCAGGTCGGGCCTCTGTATCCTTAATACAGGCGGCATTTCCACCTTTCGCCGTCCGGGGTGCAGAGAGACGATCCCTGACATATCCCTTGCCTCTGAAGGGATTGTCCAGCGGATCTCCGACTGGCGTGTCTGCGAGGAGTATTCCTCTAGCGACCACCAGGGGATCCTCTTCAAGGTCCTTCCCGAGGGTGCGCGCTTGCGCGCTGAACCTGCTCCTCTGGCTCGACGCTGGAACACCAGTCGTCTGAGCAAAGACACTTTTAAAGAAGTAATCAAAGACCAGAGCATTGTGAATTTCACAGGTGCCGAAGATCTGGCAGCATCGACGATGCGTCTCATCGCGACCGCGTGTGAGCAGTCGATGCCCGGAGTTTCCCGCCGCCACAGGAAGAAGCCGGTTTACTGGTGGACGCCTGAAATCGCGGAACTCCGGAGGAGATGCCTTGGTCTCCGACGAGCTGCGCAGCGAGCCAGGAACCGCCCTGATGCAAATGCCAGATCGGCTGAGCACAGAGCGGCCCGCCGAGAGCTCCGCGGTGCCATCAACCGGAGTAAAGTCAGGTGCTGGAAGCAGCTGTGTCAGGATATCGACAACGACCCCTGGGGGATGGGCTACAAACTTGTAACCCAGAAGCTAGGGGCTCGCTCACCACCTGCGGTCATGGAACCACAAGCCATGGCCGTCGTCGTCGATACACTGTTTCCCAGCCACCCAGTTCGGCCAGTCAGGGAATTCGGAGAGGTAGGCGCCTTCCCAGTTTTCCGGGAAGAGGAACTCACCGCCGCCATCCGATCCCTACGACCCAGAAGAGCGCCCGGTCCCGATGGCATTCCGGCGGAGGTGCTCAAGCTCGCTGCGGAGGTGAATCCAAGGCTTCTGCTCGATATGTTCAACGCGTGTCTGGCGGAAGGCGTTTTCTTTTCTTCGTGGAAGGTTGCCCGCCTTGTTCTTATCCCGAAGGCGAAGAGCACACCGGGGACCCCTTCTTCTTTCCGACCCCTGTGTATGCTCGACACGGCCGGAAAAGTGCTTGAAAAGCTCTTGCGCGTCAGGCTGACCGAGGCCATCGTCTCTGCGGGGGACTTGTCCCCGCAGCAGTACGGCTTCAGATCCGGTCGCTCTACCATCGACGCTATCCAGGAGGTAGTTGAGGCAGTGCGGAGGGCGGAGGACCACAACCACTGGTCGCGCCGCGTGGTCCTTCTCGTCACGCTCGACGTGAAGAACGCCTTCAACTCCGCCAGGTGGAGCGATATGCTGTGGGCGCTTGAGCATACGTTCCAAGTTCCCTCTTACCTCCTGCGTATGATCGAGGCGTATTTGTCAGACCGTGTTCTTTTGTACGACACGACCGAAGGCCAGCGGCGCATTCCCATCACTTCCGGGGCTGCGCAGGGGTCCATTCTCGGACCAGATCTCTGGAACGTGTCTTACGACAGTTTGCTGAGGCTAGACATGCCCGATGAGACCCGCCTCGTTGGCTATGCTGACGACGTCGCTGCCTTGATCGCTGCGAGGAACGTCGAGCAGGCAAAACTGAGGCTCAGCGTGGTAATGGCCAAGGTCAACGGGTGGATGCGAGATCACGGCTTGTCCCTGGCTATCAGTAAGACGGAGATCGTCGTCCTCACCAAAAAGAGGATTAACACCGTGTTCCCGGTGCAGATAGGTGACGTCACACTCGAGACTAAGCCTGCTGCAAAGTACCTGGGAGTCATGGTCGACAGCAGACTGTCTTTCGGCGAGCAGATCCGGCGCGCCGCCGACAAAGCCGCTAAGGGTGTCGCTGCCCTTGGTAGGCTTATGCCCAATGTCGGCGGTCCTCGCTCCTGCAAGCGCCGCCTGCTCATGACTGCCGTCCAGTCAGTCTTGCTGTACGGGGCGGAGGTATGGGCTCACGCACTCGAGAAGCGAGTCTTTCGAGATCGGCTTGCCCGAGTCCAGCGCCGAGGAGCTCTGCGGGTCGCTTCAGCCTACCGCACAGTCTCCGAGCCTGCTGTGATGGTGATCGCCGGAGTCATTCCCGTCCTCTTCCTCGCGAGGGAGAGGCAGGCGATTTACCGGAGGAGGCCTGAAGTGGGCCGGGAAACAGCTGCCAGGGAAGAGCGCGATCGCAGCTTCGACTCCTGGCAGCGCGACTGGGAAGCCGAGCCGAGGGGACGTTGGACCTTCAAGCTCGTACCTTCCGTCCGACCATGGGTGGAACGGCAGCACGGCGAGGTCGATTACTACGTGACCCAGTTTCTTTCTGGGCACGGGTACTTCCGAGCCTATCTGCACCGGATGGGCAAAGTCGCCAGCCCGGACTGTCTGTATTGCCCCGGCATCCCAGACACGTCCGAGCACACCTTCTTTCAGTGCGACCGTTGGCACGTCCGCCGAGCCTCGCTTTCATCTGAGATCGGTGTGATCGTCAGCCCAAACAACATCGTCGGAGCTATGCTCCAGGGAGAGGGCAACTGGAACTGTGTCAAGCACTACGTCCAGGCCATTCTTCGGGCGAAAAAGGTCGACCTCGATCGGCCTTAATCCTCAGCATTTCCCCACGGAGGTTGCCCTAGCGGCGTAATATAAAAGGCCTAGCCCGAAGTAATGTGTGAAACAGTTCCAGGCTAGTGTCCTCGGTGCCGAGGGAGGTGGTTTAGTCGGTAGTTCACGGGACATCGAGCTCGTGGGAGTCCGACACTACTGAGGGGACAACGAGCCCCTCAGTGTGCGTAAACGCATTCCACCTCCTACCAAAAAAAAAAAAAAAAAAAAAAAAAAAAAAAAAACTGCCAAAATTAAGGTCCCGAAGGGCTGGTTGAGAGGTTGTCCTTTCAAAGATTGTGGTCCTACCTAGTTATCATCCATTAACTAGACATGAGCCACTGGACGGTGTCAAATTTTGTAAGGGAAATTTGGAAGCTACTGAAACCACACAAGAATACCCTTTGAGAAGATTTTTTAGCCATTTAGTCTTTGAGAACAGGTAGGGAAGGGGGAGCATCCCCAGATATATATACCCTAAGAGGTGGTAATTTTGACTGAGGAAGCAAATGGATATTTGATGATATTGACATAAGAGGTTTGGCTTAGCTTAGAGTAAATTTATAAAAAATACAACCTAGCCAGTGTGATGCAGCTCGGAAGCTGTTTGCAAACTACAATTGTTCACGGTCCCAGTGACAGCTCCCGTTGAAAACTCCTTATCTGAACCTAAAGTAGCGAAAACCAGTTGGGATCCCACCAGAGGAAAACCAATATTACCTGACACTTATTGTAGACTTACCTTGAGTTGCTGACCCATCACCTACCTACCTCTTATCATACGTTCATTCTGAGTTACTGGCCCCGTAACCTTACTCTTATCACAGACTCACCCCGAGTTGGTTTCCCATTTCCTGACTTATCGTTGACTCACCTCAGGTTGCTGCCCAATTACCTGCCTCTTATCACAGACTCACCCCCAGTTGCTTGACCTGACTCTAATCCCCAAGAGCCCATTACCTGACTCTTTTATCGCAAACTCTCCCAAGTTTCTTTCCTATCTCCTCTTATCAGTGACTCACCCTAAGTTACTGACTCATAACCTTACTCTTTATCATAGACAAAACCCAAGTTGTAGGTTAATCACCCGCCTCTTATCATATACTCACCCCATTAACCCGACTCTTCACAGACCCACCCCTTAGTTGCTGGCCCATCCGTCTCTTATCATGTACTTCTCCCATATTACTTGACTCTTATCATAGACCCACGCCTAAGTTGCTGGCCCATCACCCGCCTCTTATCATACACTCACCCCCATCACCCGACTCACATACCCACCCCTTAGTTGCTGGCCCATCCGTCTCTTATAATGTACTTCTCCCATAGACTCTTATCATAGACCCATGCCTGAGTTGCTGGCCCATCACCCGCCTCTTATCATATACTCACCCCCATCACCCGACTCACATACCCACCCCTTAGTTGCTGGCCCATCCGTCTCTTATCATGTACTTCTCCCATAGACTCTTATCATAGACCCATGCCTGAGTTGCTGGCCCATCACCCGCCTCTTATCATATACTCACCCCCATCACCCGACTCACATACCCACCCCTTAGTTGCTGGCCCATCCGTCTCTTATCATGTACTTCTCCCATAGACTCTTATCATAGACCCATGCCTGAGTTGCTGGCCCATCACCCGCCTCTTATCATATACTCACCCCCATCACCCGACTCACATACCCACCCCTTAGTTGCTGGCCCATCCGTCTCTTATCATGTACTTCTCCCATAGACTCTTATCATAGACCCATGCCTGAGTTGCTGGCCCATCACCCGCCTCTTATCATATACTCACACCATCAACCGACTCTTATCATAGACCCACGCCCGAGTTGCTGGCCCATCCGTCTCTTATCATGTACTTCTCCCATAGACTCTTATCATAGACCCATGCCTGAGTTGCTGGCCCATCACCCGCCTCTTATCATATACTCACACCATCAACCGACTCTTATCATAGACCCACGCCCGAGTTGCTGGCCCATCCGCCTCTTATCATATACTTCTCCCATATTACTTGACGCCTGAGTTGCTGGCCCATCACCCGACTCACATACCCACCCCTTAGTTGCTGGTCCATCCGTCTCTTATCATATACTTCTCCCATATTACTTGACTCTTATCATAGACCCACGCCTGAGTTGCTGGCCCATCAACCGCCTCTTATCATATACTCACCCCATCACTCGACTCTTATCACAGACCTACCCCTGAGTTGCTGGCCCACCACCCGCCTCTTATTACTCACCCCGAGCTGCTGGCCGATGGTGAGGTAGGAGGGTTGTGATAAGGCGTTCAACCCGGCCCAGCTACACAGCTCAGTCTGCAGCTGCTGCAGCCGCTTCTGGTCCTTCTCCTTCGGCGTGTCGGCGAACTTGACCACCAGAGGCGACGAGCAGCCCTGGACCAACATACCTCGCTTGTCAAACTTACAAATAGCATTTCTTACTACGTACTGGCTTCCAGGAATTGCTATCAAATTATAATTTATGACTCGTCTTCTAAGCAATCCAAATGTTGCCTGCATCTAGCGTGGACGATTTCGCCCCTCTATCCCAGGGGCATTATCAGCACTTACAAGTCTTGCGTACCAGTAGACAACTGGTCCTTGTCAAAAGTTAAAATGTAATGTAAAACTTTGATGGGTACAAACACCGACGAAAAATACACATATTTATACAGCGACTTTCCTAACCTCACTCACTGTTGTGTCAGTACCGGCCGGTCACCACGACAGTGAGTGAGGTTAGGAAAGACGCTGTGTAAATTTGTGTCTTTTTCATTTGTGTTTGTGTCCATCAATGTTTTATGTTGTATTTTAACTTTTGACAAGAACCAGTAGTCTACTTGTATGAGTTAACCTCAAGACTTGTACAAGATGATGCCCCTGGGATAGAGGAGCGAAAGAATTGTCCACGCTGGATGCAGACAACATTTGGATTGCTTAGAAGACGGTGAGTCATACATTATAATTACAAATAGCTTCGGTTAAGTGAAATTGTTGATTCGTCATTGGGGTGGTACATGGAGTTAGAGTCTAATAGCCGCAGTTAAGTGTAATTTTTTATTTGGTATTGGGGTTGTACAAGGAGGTTAGAGTCTAATTGGAAATAACACACAACTGTATTTCTGTGGTACTATGATTTTGTCGGGAGTAATTCCATTCTTTGCATTACTAAAAAAACCAAAAAACCAATGAATTTAGTAATGGGAATCAAGCCATTTGATTGATCGGACATAAAACTAGATTCTAATTTTAAAAGTTAAGTGGTTTAATCATTATCCCATATGTCAATTAAAGAAAATACGCAAAAAATCAATAAGATTAATCAATCTATTAGCATTTATGAATATTTTTAAGGAATGATTCGAACCTTTGATCATTCTTCTAAGATTCGAATGTTCAAAAATTGTCATTCAGAGAGCGGTATTTCATTACTAAATTAGCATTTATGAATACTTTTAAGGAATGATTCGAACATTTGATCATTCTTCTAAGATTCGAATGTTCAAAAATTGTCATTCAGAGAGCGGTATTTCATTACTAAATTACTAATTACCCCCCCTCATATGCCAACCTGGCAAAACGAAAGGGCCGCTTCTTTATCAATGAAATCGTTGATGCGGTACCTCCAGTATTAACCTCCATGGGGTAGTATATGGAAATATTAAGTTTTTGAAGAATATTTTCGAAATTAATTTTGGGGTACGATTTTTAAATAGTGTGAAAATAATTGAGTTACTTGATGTGACAGATCATAATTTTGTTACATTTTTGGTAACTAACTAAACTATGTGTGTGAGTTCCAACAATTCTATACTCTAAAACAAGCAATTGTACGGGCAATCATTTATATTTCGTGCAAGGATCTTTGATTTTTCTAAAATATGGGGTTTTCGGCCACGAGGAATCAATTGAAGCTGGTAACAAGACTGGGAAAAATCTGGTTTCTGTCCTTCGGCCCTTCGAAGTGCCCATGCAAATAATCAGGTTGTTTTTATTTTATCAGAGCAAAGCGCGGTCTCCCAGGACCAGTCCAATAATTTGTGAAAAAAATTTTTTTCTCATAAACTCGAACATGTTTGCAAAAATAGCGATGTAAGTGAACAATTTTTTATTAAAATTAAGAATTGTATGAGGTTATTTCTCTTTGAGGAGTGCTGGTTTAAGCGCTCATCTTTTTAAGCTATAGATTACAATGTTGTAACTTTGTTTATTAGTTAGAAACATTTCTTTTAATTTTATTTGGGTCGCATGAATAAGACTCTCTGCCAAAATGCAACCAAAAACTGAAAAAAGATTAATGAATAATCATATTTTTTAAATTTATTTGTTTAGCTGCTTTTAAATTAATCTCATTCTTCAATCGATTAAAAAATGATAGTAGATTTATTGAATGCACTTTTCCATACACTTTGATCAGGCATGAAAAACAATCAGTTATAATATTAAATTAAATTTAAGTAACATTACAGTTTAAACTGTTATCAGACATAAATTATTTCATTACCAAAACAAGTTTGAGGAAAACACAGTGTAATAATGATGACTCACATAAAGCGTAAAATTACATATAAAATACAGTAAAACAATACAAATATCATGCAAGGTACAAGAAGTATTTATTTGTGCTGTGCGAAAATCTCTCATATCCGGGATTCAACTGAAGCTTTCCATCCTCAAATAACTTTTATAAGTGTCCCGTTGTTAGTAAAAGCTGCACAACAATTAAAATAACTCAACAACACCTCACACAGTATGAAACTGCCGGTTTCTTTTGAGGTGACAGTTAAATACTATCGAAGCGGTATTTACAATTCTATAACAATATTTTACATTAACACAGACTTGGACACACTTTGACACATAATGAAAATCATGCACTGTTGATCACACGTCTCCTTTGTCTTAGTGACTGTCTCTCCTCACTTGTACCGGGCTGTATTTAGAACATAATCTAAATTTTATCATAATTTTACTAATTCAACCATTACTTAAAAAATATGAATTACGGTATCTTGGATAAGTAAAAATTTTTAATCATAAGGATATCATGAACAAAAACGCTAGCTACATTTCCATTTTTGCTTGTAACACTTAACTCATCGGACAGGATGAGAAAACTGTCATCTGGACCATTATCTTGGAATTAAATTATTTATCAAAATATTTCGAGACTCTTCTTTCGAAAAATACTTGTAATGTAGTTAATTTACCGTTAAAAATTGTGTAAATAAAAAATATTACCTTGCATAACAAATAGTAATGTTTTGGTTACTGATTTTAGAACTTAAAAAACTAGATAAGGGGCAGAGTTACATTCAAAAATAAAACTAAAATAAGGCCAAAAAATATTCCATAATATTTTTATTAGAAAATTTAAATAGAAATTTAAATTTTGTAGTTTTTACAGATAAGTAAAATAATATTAGAAGGCACAGTAGAGTCTTCCACCCCCATCAGAACTAGGAGGAATTCCTTTAAATTCCATTAATCTTGTTTCAAGAAATGCATTGACTTCTCCCTAGAGCTTGCAAGTCACTGAAAGCGTGATCCTCAACAAGTTGTCAAATTTCACATCTGAAAACATAATCACTGAAAACTTCTAATATAGTGAGAAGAATAATTAATTCTTCTCACTATATTAATTAATTAAGCTATATTAAGCTTAATTAATTAATTTAATGCAGTAAGGCGTTAAAATTGAACATTTTTGAAATATACATTGGAAATCAATGAAATCTCTACTACTTTTCATAATGAATATCGAAACAAAGTACATAATCGTATGTCAAGTTGTGAGACTCTAATGTGACCCAGTCCCTCAGAATTAGAAGTTACAATTTTTCCTGCAAATAGGAATCTTCAACAAATCGTAACTCCGCCCCATGCTTAACCTTAGATACAGACTATGACAGGGGGAGCGTACCTCCATATTGTGAGAATGGTGCATGGCCTTAATAGCGTTGAGGGCACACTGACGGGTCATGTAAGTGACGAATGCACAACCTTTGCCAACAGAGAAACAAACACATACAGGACAAGTTCAAACAGTACAGAGTCGGACATTGCCTTCTGTTTAAGCGGGGGTGTGTTAGTGCGCCAACTCTACCGAAGTTCTTTCTTCCCAGGCAATTATGTCTAACGTACCAATTTTCCTTCAGAGCATAAATTTTTCTGATCCAAAACTGTAAGTGAAAGTGTTTGAATAATGGCATTTCAAAATATTTTATCCGACCCAATATTTTGAAACCTTTTTTATTTCTTAGGTAGATCAGTTAAGTGTTATACTTAGGTTACATTCAAAACTGATTGACTGGATAGCTGAGTGGATAAAGCGCTCACTTCGTAACCTGCAGGTCGCCGGTTCGATTCCTGACAGGATCGAAACTGGGTACAGGTGTATTTATCGTTGGGCTATAAATTAATGATGCTATCTGACAAAAAAAGGTCGCCGTTAGGGTTTGGACCGTTCCCGATTTAAACGTTAAAAAATGCCACTGGCGTTAAATTACACAAAATGCAAAAAAAGGATGATATAAAACCATTTATATATCCTATCCAACCTCCCTAGTTGTTTTCTTTCAGGTTTCTGATGAGCTGGATGATCTGACATAAGATTGTATAGAAAACATAGACTTTGTTACATGGAGTTCCAAACAATACCTTTGAGCAGTGGTTCCCAACCTTTTTGTGCTCGCGTACCACCTAAAACTTTTCAAATATTTTGGCGTACCACCACAGGGAACCCCCCCCCCCCCCCATATCTACCATGGGATCTCCCCTGTTATGCTTTTATACGACTATTACTACTACACACTATCCCTTCCCTTGGTTAATGTAGAACTATGACTAGGTTCATGATGACAAATTGCCTTTGTAATTTCCAATTCTACACATAACTAATATTTTACATGAAAAATATAAATAAAAAACAATACCTATGTTAGTACAAAACGTGATGTACAGGGTTTGTCAGTATTTCCTTATATTTTTGAGATTCAATGTCAAATTATTCTATTTCTACCTGTACTATAATTTAGGCCTACTACAAAAATATATGCTAATTAATGTTTAAAGGTCACCCCAAACTATCATTGATTCTCACGTTTTAATAAAATAGAATTACTATATCAAAATGTTCACTTAAAAATGACAATTCAAAACACTTTATGAAAGAGTTACTACTCTTAATATTGCTCCTAAAATTGTTATTATATTAGGTCTAACTGAAATGAGTAACTTCACTTAGTTGGCATTGAAACTGCACTGAAATGCCGACAAACTACTATTTGCTAGCTAAGAAAATAAATATTCCTGCATTCCCCATTTTTACACAGTGGTGACGTACCTCATGGGCCCGTAACTTGTGTCTTATTGATTCTGCTGTATCCACGTTCATTATAAAAATAAGTATAAAATACTGACAAATCTTGCGATTGGGAATAATTATATCAATCACACTGGCCGGAAAACGGATTTTCTAATGAATTCTTTCGTCCTAAAAGCTGGTACTAAATTGGCATATAGTAACTGTGGAAGTTATTTTTAACCTATTAACATCTATCAATATTACGTGTGACTGTGCTGTCGGCAGAGCTGTCGCTTGGTTACCTAGTATAAGTAATTTTTTTATTATTTCTTAATGTCTCGAGTACCACCAAATAGTAGTTCACGCACCACCAGTGGTACGCGTACCACCGGTTGAGAAACACTGCCTTTGAGGAATACTGAGGAGTTTTGTGATTTAAATTGAGAAAGAACTCCATTTGCAATTTGAAGTGCCGCATATCGGAATCCCTCAGAAACTTTTCTTATTTCAAATGAGTCATAGAAAAATTAATTCATATTAATAAATATGATTAATTGAAGAATGATTTTTAATTATTTTTGTCTGCATCAATCCAGAGTACCTGAGACCAAATTGAATTTGAAGGTGTAAATGGTAAGTATATTACTTGATATGCGTACTGCTTAAATTCTGATAGGGTTTAATATGTCTACGGCAAAATGTCTATATCGTTCCACCCCTATTCCAATTATTAATTGGAAATGGAACAAAAAATCAATTGAAATTTCACTAAATATCTTTTTCACTACCCAACACTTTCAACTACCCACTGTGAAAACACTGTGCACACACTGTAGTTGGCTTTGATTAACACTCACTATACATGGCATCTTTTGAGCAATGTAGAAACAGAAAATAGAAGAGAGAATTGCAAATTAAGTTATATAAAATTAAGGGTAACAAAAGCGAATACTCATGCAATAGATGTATACACAAAGAATAATACATAGAATGATAATTATGTCTTAAGATTAATGTGGGGTCTTTTGTAGAATTCAGTTTAGATCATGATATTTTTTAAAACATAATTAAAAAATATTACACAAAATCAAACATTTCATTTTCTGATTAAAATTTTAATGAAGCACATTTACTGATTAAGTAATTAGATGACATGGTTACAGAAGCTAATAAAATTTCATCAGTGTAAAAAACTGGAGCCAATTGATTATCAATATAGATTTATTAAAGAGAAAGCAATGTCTGAATCTGTGTTTTGCTGATAACATGGATCAACAACTGTAAATGACAAGACAACATTAAAGAAAACATTAACAAACATTGTTTAGTAAAGCGTAACATAAATGCAATGAATGATTTTAACATTAAAGAAACACTAAACCATTTTTGACTTTGTTAAATACAGATAAGAATATAACAATAATAAACAATCTAATTTATAAAACCTACTCCTTCACTGAGAGCTCTGAAAAATCAATAAGAGGCATTTGTAGATTAAAAAGTATATAGTTTTAATCTCAACCGACTAAGGATCAAACTTTATTACAAAGATTTGTTTCATTGAGTTTTTTATTAAAAATAATACAGCCAAAGTTAAAAATAATATAGGCCTACTTGTACTGAGCATTATAGTATGCTGGTACTATGTTTATAATAATAATTATTATAAAGATACTTGAAAATTTTATTTAAAATATTATGAGCTATAGTATTTTATAAAATAATGTGATCTAACGTTAAAAATTGAAATATGTAGCAATGATAGTCTTTAAGTCACAAATTGAAAATAATATATTTATCAATCTAGTAACCGTGAAACATTTGAAATTATTTTATGATTTTAGGTTTATTTCAAAGTCTAAATCTAAGTATTTTTAGTTAAAAATGTCTTTTAATTGTTTTGAATTCTCTACTGAAAATCCTAAGACTTAAAATGTCAGTTACACTATTAGGGATGGCAAACGTTTGGACCTTTGTTTTGTTGTGTTGAAGAGGCAGAAACAAACTTACAGGTAGGAATCATCGAGTGGTCACTGGTAGGAATACATTATCGTAAAGATAGCTTTATCAACTGAATAAATGATTTCTAAGGCTTGAAACTATTAATAAAAACTAAAAATCTTGTATACTACTATTATAAATAAGATTCAATTAGATATTACATATCAAAAAATGTTCAAAAACAATAAAATTTTAAATTGTTATTATTTTTTGAAGTGATTACAAAATATCCCTGCAGGCCTAATATTCCTTGAAAATTAGTATTTTTTAACTATATCTTCTCAATCATGTCGTGCTATACAACCAATTGGTAATAAATACACGACAATTTATTATACCAAAATCGTATTATGAATAAAAACTTTATAGAAACAAATATTGCCGCACAGTTGCCATCCCTAACAGCAATCATCCAATAGACTCAGGGATACATTATATTCCTCGAGTATAGGTATTGTCAAGTAACAAGGCCCAGGCCATCCCTGTACTGATGGGCGAACTGGGCCGTCTAGGGAATCCAATCCCGGGATCCCGCATCCCGGGATCCCGAGATCCATCGAGATTTGAGGGCTTATTCAATCCCGAGATATTTTGGCTCAATACCGGGATTTTCGGGATTATAACATTTACATGTAAAATCGTTATTTACTAGGATCTCATCAGTTAAAACAATGTTATAACTTAGAAAAACAAGATAAATGTTGTTTTTGATCAAATAATCATGGTTTGATGCGTTATTTTTTGTCTTATATTATGTATATAAGCCTAAGTGGTTTCCAGTTAATATTCCCAAGCTTCTGAAAAAATACATAGAGATTTTAACTTGTTTCTGATACAGTGTATTGAATTGCTTTTAAGTTATATTTTGGTTCTTTTACTTAGTTCAGGATTTTATAGGAGCATCCTGATAACGTGTTCCATTTTCACTCTGATGTCTACTACTGTATTCAGTGTTTCATGATAAGGCTGGCTATGTCGTCAATTTTTTACGCTCTAAGTTTTGATGTATAAAATCACATTAACAACTCAAAATTAATCGGAAAACTGCTTTCTAAATTGCATTATATTACGATACCATGTATTTATGCGAAAGTATACTGAATATTTCTTTTTGTATTGACAAATACCATGCTGGGTCAATCCTGGGATCAGTCCCAGGATCACAGGATTAACGTTTTTTAGTCCCAAAATCCCGGGATTGAAAATATCGTCCGGGATTGGATTCCCTAGCCGGGTCGTTTGAATCGACCTGTACACTTGGCTCGAGGACGGTTGTAGTAGTAAACTAATCGACCTGTCCAATGGACTCAAGGTTATACTATACTATCTTCATCGAGTATAGGTTGCGTCAAATAACGTGATCCAGGCCGTCCGTAACCACGATACTAAATAACATTAGTCTTATGGGCGGAACGGGCCATGTCGTTTGACCCAACCTATACACTGGGATTCACGGAAGGTACAATCCTAGCCAAATTACTTGGCCCAGGCACAATTTGGTAAGCCCAATTTTAAAACCACTAGTCTTGCGCACAGACTGGACCGAGTTGTTTGACTCTGTGTGTAGTGGGTCCCGGCTCACCTTTGCTCTGGCCGTTGGCGTCCCGCAGCACCGTGCACTCCTCTATGTGGCCGAACTGCTCGAACATCGCCCTCACGTCCATCTCCGTGCATCGCTTCGCCAGCATACCCACGAACAGCTTCCGTTCTGCAACAACAATCATTTGTTTTCATTGTCTGAAATTACAATGTTTAGCTACCAATATAAAGTACTCAAGTGGTTCTGTAATTCAAGTAGTTCATTCAAAGTAGTTCTGAAGTTCATTCAAGTAGAATCTAAGAGTTTCGGTGGCACACACCATCATGGCTTCGCAGCTGAGGTCTGAGTAGATGCGACAAGGGTGGAGAGATCCCCGGACTGGCACGCTGGCGTTGTAAAAGTAGTGTGAGACTGAGGTATGTGAAGCTGGCAGCCGCCCATATTGAAAAAAAATTGAAAACAACCTAAATCGATTGTTTATTGTTTGTTTAGGTTTGTTTAGCTATTTGCGACGTTTGTTTGGCCTTAGTTGTTTTAAAAAACGGAAAATAAGGTGGGCGCTGCTAGCTTCACACCAGCAGCGCCCATTCGTCATTTTGAGCTAAAAACCAGTGGAATCGTTTGTTTATCGTTTGTTTAGGTTTGTTTAGCTATTTTCATCGTTTGTTTGGCCTTAATAGCTACAGAACTTGAAACATTAGGTGGGCGCTGCTAGCTTCACACCAGCAGCGCCCATTCGTTGGTTTGAACTAAAAACCAATGGAATCGTTTGTTTATCGTTTGTTTAGGTTTGTTTAGCTATTTACGACGTTTGTTTGGCCATAGTTGCTTTAGAATTTGAAAAATAAGGTGGGCGCTGCTAGCTTCACAGTGAAGCTGGCAGCGCTCATATTGACAAAAAAATATATAAACAACCTAAATCGTTTGTTTATCGTTTGTTTAGGTTTGTTTAGCTATTTTCGGCGTTTGTTTGGCCTTAGTTTCTGTTTGAAACGACAAATAAAGTTAGCGCTATTAGTGGGCGCTGCTAGCTTCACACCAGCAGCGCCCATTCGTTGGTTTGGACTAAAAACCAGTGGAATCGTTTGTTTATCGTTTGTTTAGGTTTGTTTAGCTATTTTCATCGTTTGTTTGGCCTTAATAGCTACAGAACTTGAAACATTAGGTGGGCGCTGCTAGCTTCACACCAGCAGCGCCCATTCGTTGGTTTGAACTAAAAACCAATGGAATCGTTTGTTTATCGTTTGTTTAGGTTTGTTAAGCTATTTACGACGTTTGTTTGGCCATAGTTGCTTCAGAATTTGAAAAATAAGGTGGGCGCTGCTAGCTTCACAGTGAAGCTGGCAGCGCCCATATTGACAAAAAAATATATAAACAACCTAAATCGTTTGTTTATCGTTTGTTTAGGTTTGTTTAGCTATTTTCGGCGTTTCTTTGGCCTTAGTTTCTGTTTGAAACGACAAATAAAGTTAGCGCTATTAGTGGGCGCTGCTAGCTTCACACCAGCAGCGCCCATTCGTTGGTTTGAACTAAAAACCAATGGAATCGTTTGTTTATCGTTTGTTTAGGTTTGTTTAGCTATTTCCGACGTTTGTTTGGCCATAGTTGCTTTAGAATTTGAAAACTAAGGTGGGCGCTGCTAGCTTCACAGTGAAGCTGGCAGCGCTGTATGTAACATAATTAATTGTTTACATATTACTTTAAAGAAATTTAAAGCTGCAGAGCAGCGTGGTTGGTCTAAATAGTTTGAAAGTATGTGTCATATTTCTGATACAGTTAATTTTACGTTTTTAAAAGCAATTAAGGCCAAACAAACGTCGAAAATAGCCAAACAAACATGAACAAACAATAAACAAACTATTTAGGTGGTTTATAATTTTTTTTCAAAATGGGCGCTGCCAGCTTCACTGTGAAAGCTAGTAGCGCCCACCTTATTTTTCAAATTCTAAGGCAACTATGGCCAAACAAACGTCGGAAATAGCTAAACAAACCTAAACAAACGATAAACAAACGATTTCAATTGTATTCAGCTCAAAATCAATAGTGGGCGCTGCTGGTGTGAAGCTAGCAGCGCCCACTAATAGCGCTAACTTTATTTTTCGTTTTAAACAGCAACTAAGGCCAAACAAACGCCGAAAATAGCTAAACAAACCTAAACAAACGATAAACAAACGATTTAGGTTGTTTATATGTTTTTTTTCAATATGGGCGCTGCCAGCTTCACTGTGAAGCTAGCAGCGCCCACCTTATTTTTCAATTTCTAAGGCAACTATGGCCAAACAAACGTCGGAAATAATTAAACAAACCTAAACAAACGATAAACAAACGATTCCATTGGTTTTTAGTTCAAACCAACGAATGGGCGCTGCTGGTGTGAAGCTAGGAGCGCCCACCTAATGTTTCAAGTTCTGTAGCTATTAAGGCCAAACAAACGATGAAAATAGCTAAACAAACCTAAACAAACGATAAACAAACGATTCCACTGGTTTTTAGCTCAAAATGACGAATGGGCGCTGCTGGTGTGAAGCTAGCAGCGCCCACTTTATTTTCCGTTTTTTTAAACAACTAAGGCCAAACAAACGTCGCAAATAGCTAAACAAACCTAAACAAACAATAAACAATCGAATTAGGTTGTTTTCAATTTTTTTTTCAATATGGGCGCTGCCAGCTTCCCATACCTGTGAGACTGAGATTTGAAGGCGCTAGCCAGCAGCCCATGCTATCGTTACGTATCGTTACGGTGGTGCTCTGCGGGTTGCATCGTTTCAGTCCCACAATTATGAACTCACTACTATAGCATCTGCAGGAGACACAAGAGACAAGAGACGCGTCCTTGTACAGCCGGCGATGGTAAAGATGGAATATTCCATATTTCAAAAAAGGGATAACCATAAATGAGAGAAAATCTCTGAAAATACAACTTAATGTTTTGAGTTCGATGTGGTGTGCTTGTTTGTAAGAAGGCTTTTTATTTCCCAATCGCAAAAACGACGTTTCTAGAACTTAAAAATAGTCAAGAAATAACACTTTTTTAGAATGTCCCTGTTTTCTGTCCACTTCTTATACGTTTATGTAGGCGTAACAAAGTACTATAAATACCATTAAAATTAAACCGCAAGACAAAATAAAATATAACTAAGAAATAAAAATGTTATTTCCTTCCTTGCTGTTGAGAAGGAAAAAAAAGTGTTTTCAATAGATTTTTGCACTTTATCTATTAACACTGGAATAAAAATGTTTTGCTACAACAAGAATTGTCTCTGTAAAAAATTGTTTCCGATAAATACAATAAACACCGAACAATAACTACTTGCCAAAAGGAATGTAGAAAAATATTTTTACATCCTTTCAACTGCCGGAAACATACTTCACTGTTGAATCGAATATCAAACAGTTTCACGTGTAAAGGATGTGCGAATTTTAATTGAGATTAGTATCCCAAGTTTTACACTGGCTTAAATTATTTTTGTATTATTTATTTTCATTGTATTCATTTGATACATTTTTAATCCTACTTGGACACTAATAATAGTTCGATACCCCGACTAGCCTTGCAAGCAAAACCCTTTTTGAATTAAGGGGGCTTGTAGAAGCTGTGGTACAAAAAATGTATGATTCCGACTTCAAAATTATTTACTGTTGCTACCAGAAACTTTCAGACGCAAAACAGCCTGTTTATCAGTCAAGGCGCGACTGTAGGCACTGTACACTGTAGAGCGTGGCTGTGAATTAGCCTTCCACCATTATCACCTGGAGCACGTGCTAGGTACAGTCCGCGCCACAGGTGTCCGCGGACGGGACTGTACCTGTACATTCGGTGACGGTGACGAGTGGCGACGGCCCAAGTCGTGCCGATACCCGAAAATATCTTCTTTGACTACCTACTCACTGCGTCGGTGCGTGTTCTTTACTGGGATGATTGTTTTAAATAGGGGTAGGTGGGTTGGGAAGACTGAGAATAAAACGGATAGAACAAAATACAAACGAAAAAAACAAAGTTGTTTACTTACCATGTATGTGTGGTTTGCCAAAAGACAAAGTGTACTAAAAACATTTTGTGTGGAAGTTAATAACAATTATTATTTATTTCATTCAACCTCCTTCATTTAACCATGAAGGGGTGGTGGGGACGCAGCAGATACCAATGTAGATATTGTACTAAGTGTGTGATAAAACAAAAAAACTTTTTATTTTTCATGAAAGAAATTTTCTGTATGAAAATGATAATAGTTTAAAAGTAAAAAAAAACGCAGACTGTGGCTAAAATTCTACAAATTCAAATCCATTTTTCTTAAACTGTCCCTATTTTATCTAAAACCATTAACTTTAAATGTTCAAAGTAATTTCGTTTTCACCCTCTAAAAAAACAAAATATGCAGTACTGTACCTCGATATCTGAAAAATATTGGCACGAAAAAGCGTTTATTCTTACAGTACAAAACGTGTGTGCTACATGGCACTAAAATATTTTCCTCAAAGACAAAATTCATCCTGATAGAAAAAGTAAGAGGAATGAACGAGAATATCGATTTAAAACCCGTTAAAAACAAAACCTGGGCCACAAATCGCCATGAAAACGCCGTAAACGCAGCATCGACCGTAATCGACGGCCGTTAGCGTTTATCGGGCTCCGACTGACGTAAAAACCGGCTAATTACGTCACGGGAAATTAGTTCGAGAATCCGCAGAAAATCAATGTTACAACCTCCCTCTAACCGAGTAGTTCATTAGAATATATTTTATTGGTATTGGTATTTGTTTTTTAAGAAAAGGAAAAGGGTTTAACGTTTTACAGTCCAGAGGCAATTTAAATAAACTGGAGAAAAGGTTAACAATGTTTGTAGTCCGGTTTGGAGATACATAGTAATAGTTTAATTTATGACAGGTTAATTTAAGGTGACCAGACGTCCTGTTTTGAACGGGACAGTCCCGTTTTTTAGCGATGTGTCCCGTTGTCCCGACGAACTCTCTCGGGACGTCCATTTGTCCCGTTTTGACGTTGTTGGTAAGAAAAAATACTTAAAAAAAGTTTTACGGTAAAAAACTCTTTAATTTTTCCGGTTCTTTTGTCTTATCTAGTAACTTAAAATTAATGGTAAATATGAACTAGAGTATAACACATACAGTATTTTCAATCTGAAAGTGTCTAAGAACCCAGTCAGCGTCCCGTTTTGGCTGTTCCAAAATCTGGTCACCTTAGGTTAATTATTTATAACAAATGTACACTGAATACGAATTGTATGGGATGAAAGAAGGCTAGGAAACACAGAATTTTAGACCACTATTTATTTGATTTTAATTTATATTCCCAGACGGTTTGCCGTAGTAGTCCCAAAATACAACCACTTGAAAGCAGCAACAATCCACCACTTCCGGTGCAGATAAACACGTTACCGGAAGGGCCGGTGCACTTCCTCCACTCAACCTCTTCTCTCATGTCCTTAAAATATTCAAATTATTTCCAGAGCTACCTGTTAAAATAAATTATCTGCCGATAGTGTTAGACAATTCAATAATACATTCAGGTATTGCAATTTTGTTTATGAACGTAACATTCCTAGGATTGTACAGCACAGTTATAGATTATGGGAAACGATTGTAAAACAACAGGAGACAACCCTTTTTTTGTTAAAGGGGGAGGGGGGGTAGGATTTCCTACTAAGCCTACAAGTAGCCGCAAGTACTTTTTATATACTAAACAGCAACTATAGTAAGTCTATCATTACTTCCTTTTTTTCTGTTGGAACAACGAAAGATTTTGCATTGCAACTATAAAAATTTATTTTGCGTAAACCTATATCAATGTAAATAAAAATATCGATGCCTATGAATTTAAAGAGCCACTTAAGAGACCAAAAAAGAGAATATGTAAAGTAGAAACAAATAGAAAATAAAAATGATAAGTGACTAAAAATTTAAATCTTAAAATGACAGTTTTACTTGGCACTTTTAACAGCTAACACCACTTGTCTAGCTTCCAACTTTATAATTATTGACAATCCTATATGATAATTTTGACTTAAAGTACGTTCATAACTTATTTTATGCACACTGTTCTTAGTGCGTGTAAATAGACATAACATAAAACGGCGCAATATTTCATTAGTCCCGGTTGTGCAGCGCGGTCACAGAAAGTGTACCAAGCAATAACCTTTTTTACTGCTTGGCAAACACACAAAGACCAATGGATACGTTCCTTAGAGTAACTGCTTCCGAAATAACTTTCAGTCCGTCAAGCTAATTTTTCTGACGGAAATGGCTTGGGATAGTATTCATAATTTTTTTTAGTCGAATAAATGTTACTAGTCAAACTTAAAATTTTAGGAGTGTAGTTGTTTTACTTCGGTATATGACTGCACAAATACAGAATTTCCCTTGTTTTCTGTTGTTTTTATTTTTAATCTTAATAAACAATGTCATTTTACTGATAGATTTTTTTATAGGTTTTACCAATAAACACACCCAAATTATGACTTAGCTAATTGTTTAATGAAATACGTAAACAGGATCTCGAGAGGTATACTGTACTCTGTATAACTTCCTTCGAAATATAATAAGTATTCTATACAGTAATTCATTTAAAAAAAACATGTGCGATTCTCCTTTGATTTAAATGTAAGAAAATCCTATAGAGATTGCACAGGAATCTACATTACGAAAGCAAAATATTCGTACAATTAAAAAATAAGTAATTGTGTTTACTTATTATTTCATAAGCCTGTTGCAATTTAATTTCTAAATCGGCGTTTTCATTTTGCCGACATACAAGGGCGGCGGAGTACATATAATTTTGACGCTAGGGTTTGACGTTTTGACGGCGTCAGCAAATATGACGTCGAGGGCCGACACATCATCCCCCGTTTTAAAATACCCCACCCTCCAGTAGCCCTGAATATTCTAACCCAGTAAATTCCAACAAACTGTTTTGACACCGTCGAGATAAATAGTTAGATCAAAGGTCAACTATAACACTTTGTGGCAATTTTTTCATGATTAAAGCATGAAAGTGGAATAGAATTAGTCAAAGCCTACGCTGTGTTAAAGCTCAAAGCGAGCGCAAATTGTTGAGTTGGTCCTGGATCTTGATTTAATAAAAAAAATTTTCAGGAATTACAGTGATGAGGGATTTTGAAAATTAGTTAGAACGTTTTAACCCTTAACATTTACAACATACAACTGATATGCAAGTTGTGTTAATTATTTATTTATTACATACAGGGTGTTCAGAAACTACCGGATCAAACTTCACCAGGTTATTCGGGAGGTCAAAACAAACAAAAAATGTCATATAAACATATCACCTATCTCGCTCCATTTTCCGTCTGTCTGTGTGTATGTATTTTTAACATAAACTGCCATAACTTCGGAACCACTTAAGGTACAAACTTCAAACTTGGTACGCTTATGATGACTCAAAGTACCTATTTTCTTGCCTAGTATCAAATTTATACTTTGTACCATTTCAAAACGGCGGTCATTTTTATTTTTCAAAGCTTAATAACTCAAGAACCGTAAGATTTATAAAAAAGTTGCAAGAGACTAAAAAGATACAAAATTTAATTTACTTTATGAAAATGTTAACTATTATTAGGTTTATAACACAAATAATGGAGAAAACTATTTTTTCTGAAGTTACAACTGTAAATTTGAGCAATTTCATTAATTTTGCACGTAGTATTTTTATAAAAATTGAATTTTCTCCATTATTTGCGTGTTAACCATATTTAAATTTTAGATTTTTGAAAAGTAAATTACATTTTGCATCTTTTTAGTATCTTGCAACTTTTTTTATAAATCTTACGGTTCTTGAGTTATTAAGGTTTGAAAAATAAAAATGACCGCCATTTTGAAATGGTACAAAGTAGAAATTTGATACTAGGCAAGAAAATAGGTACTTTGAGTCATCATAAGCGTACACTGAGAAAAATGTTGTCCTGAAATACGTGGAAAATACACGTAAATAAGGGTGTGCGGGTTACCCACTGCAATCTGGACCCGGCTCAATGCTCCGGCAGTGAGGCCGCCACACGGAAAATCAGGACTTAGTTTGTCTACATAGTTATGACGTCACTGGCTATGACGTCATTACTGTCGGTTGTAAGTCCTGCCGATCAGAGTTGGCTCTCGTAATTGCAGAGACTTTTCTCAGAATATCCTGCGATTCATTTTGCCTTTACCACAGTTTATCACAGAATGTTCATTCCTATTCTCGTAAAATACAACCGATTTATATGCATTGACTTGCTTACTCTGCATTTACCGGTATTTTTTATTTAAAACCAGTAAAAACTGTCTGCTGGGTCCTTCTAGCGGTCACCCATCCAAGTTCTAACCACGCCCGATGTTTCTTGACTCGTATGTTCAGGTGGAGACTGCTTCATCCATTGCGTTACGGCTGCCTGTTGACGAATGTTGTTGTTGAATAGCATCTGAAGAAGTGATAAGTGTAGTTGTACGCCTAATGGTACTTCTCTACAGTGACAATTTATTGCGTGATAGAGTCTAGAGTAGCCCTCCAGAGTAGCCCTCCGTACGTGTCGTGCGTGTTTCCCGGTACCGGAATTTTCATAAAAAGTAATGTTTGTTCGTTGTGTGCGTCTGTCCGTTTGTGTTACCTGAGTATGTGTCATGATGGTTTTTAATGCTTCTTGACGACTTCCACTGGAATGACATTTTATTTCCATCGCCTGAGGAAGATCTCTCTGAGATTGAAACTGTCGTAGCCCATAATATGAGACTACAAAGGAACACTTTGACAGTACAAGGTATTTACACCATTAATAGTTACAATTTATTGCCCTGACATTTTTATTTGATACATTTAAAAGTGGCAGCAAATCAATGCAAGGTTATTCTCGACCTGCATTCTATTTCTTACAATTCATCTTATTTAAGACTTTGCTAAAAAAAACCTGAGTTATTAAAATCGAAGCAGGATTTAAACAGTGTAATTACTTTTTTTGGTAATTTGATCGTGTAAACTTTGGGCAGATAAAATTAATCTTAGGTCTAAAACTGATCAATGTGTCCTTGCAACTATTTAAAAATAAAACAATATTTAACATAAGTAACTGCTGACAAATAAAACGATTTGATTTTCTTCAATAATCTAAGCTTTTTCTCTGAAAAATTGGAAATTTTATATTCTTTTTGACGTTTTACTACCATTTACTTTATATGTATTTACTATCAATGGTACTACAGTACGTAAATCTGTAAAAAACATTAATAAAATATGTATTATAGAAACCAAATGTTATTATTCAAACTTGTATCACATTTGTAAATTTTCAATCCCAAATATAAAACTATCATAGTGGACTTAATATCAATCCAGATTTGGTTAAAAAAATATTTATTCGATTCAAATAAAATATTTGATGATAGTGCGAACTAAAACAAGGTAAAGACTAACTGTTTTTACCAAATCACATGGAAATAATTTGAAGTTCTCATCCATAAGCCTACCGTAAATGCAGTGGGCTGCATGCAGAAAGTAATCATGGATAAACTTATGACGTGTTTGGTGACGTATACAAACCATCCATGACGTCACTTTAATGTTGTTTCCTTAAAATCACGGCAAATTCCCTGATTATTTGCAAATACGGCAGTTCGAGCGAAATTGCAGAGAAATAGTTCTTAAAGAAGGACTGCGAGTCCTGCGTCTGTACTAATGCCCAAAACTCTGCCGAGTCATTGAGCTGGGTCCAGACACAACACTCCTGTACGTGAGCCAAGTCCTTATTTACGTATTGCGAGTACAGATTCTAGACTTGGGGCAAAAACTCTGCTTTTCCGCTAAGATATTTTTCTCAGTGTACCACGTTTGAAGTTTGTACCTTAAGTGGTTCCAAAGTTATGGCAGTTTATGTTAAAAATACATACACACAGACAGACGGAAAATGGAGCGAGATAGGTGATATGTTTATATGACATTTTTTGTTTGTTTTGACCTCCCGAATAACCTGGTGAAGTTTGATCCGGTGGTTTCTGAACACCTTGTATATATACACTATGGGTACGTAATTTATCTATCAAAATGCACAACGACCATCTTATGAATGAACTGAGATTCCCAACTTGTCTCCAAGTCTCTGAATCAAAACGACACTGCGCAGCTTTTAAGGAAATTGTTTTATTAAAAGGTAAGCAGACATTTTACTTTGCAAAACATAACAAGAGCACTAATGTTAAAACAAAAATTTAGCTGCATTTACCAACGTTGGCTATCTTTAGCTTCTTGGTCATTACAGTTGTTAGCCTCTTGGTCATTACAGTTGTTTTAAGTTAAAAAGTTTATTTATGTCTGGACAGTATAATTTAGCGGCTGCACTACCGTAGACGCCCGGTGAAACTATCAAATGAAAAATAACTTATGTAACATGTCGATATACATCTGGTATGGTTAGGGAAGTGATTAAAAATATATCTTGTCCGAGTTGGAATCAAAAGCCTATTTGTACATTCAAACAAAAAATACTTATACAACTATAAAGAAGACTTTATAAGAATTATAAAACTCAACTTTGTTTAACAAAAACCATTGACAAAATGACCTATTTCGACACTTGTTACAATCCTAACCTGACATCAGTTGATCATGCAGACGACATAGCTTATAACGACCCTTAATCATTTCTCAATCATTCTTTTTGAGACAGGTACCTCATGGAGGACGTTACCCTGAATATGAGTGAAGGATGAGTGTGATGATCGTGATGATAGTGGCGCGATCTTGTAGCCTTGTTACTGAGTAGGGTTGGCACGTTCCTTAGACAGGACTGTTAATTAATAGCTTAAGGCTAAACAGTACAAAAAAAGTTGTGTTTTCAGCTCAATAGATAGCAGCACTGTCGGGGCCAAATTACTCCAACTGATTACTCATTTATTTTTCATCCGATTTGAAAAAATAAAACTGTTTTGTAATCAGTATAAAGTTGTTAAAGGCGCTATGCTTCCCAATTTTCGAAAAAATTACTAAATAAATTTTTACAATTGATAACTTTTACAATAAATTAAAATATGACTAAAACAGGTAGTCATTTTGAGGGGAAAATTTTTTGAATAATTTTAACGTTTATTTCAAAAAAATCGGTTGAGCGGTTTTGTAAGAAATGCGTTTTTAGTTCCAACGTTGTGTACCGTTATTGTTCACTAGTTGAACGGCTGACTGACACACGCACGCACCGACGTAGCGCCTTCTCTCTCTCTCACACGCTTTCTCTGTCTCTCTCTCTCTCTCTCTCTCAACCCTCACAGGCACATACAACTCCTCGCGGCTCGCAGCTCCCAGCTCCAAAACAACACACAGCCCAAGACGTGTAGTCAGTGAGTACACCCTGGGTATTGTTGTGGGAGAGAACGACAAAGTTTGCCATACATAATAATAGTTTTTTCGTAATGATAATTCGCATAGTTATTGACCGATTTTTGTTTTATAAGTTTTGTTGTATATAACATGAACAAGAAATGTACGCTATTGGGGTAAACAATGTTATGGTTTTCTAGTACAAAAACTGTAGAGAAGAATACGATTATTATCATAATTTTTTTAAATCGCAGGTAGTCATTTTGTAAACAATAATTTTAAAATAATTTTGGTGTTTTCAAATATGAAATCGGTCAAATGGTCGCATCAGAATCGGGTTTTAAAGATATTATTTATCTCACGCCCGCGCCCCCCCCCCCCCGCGCACCGCCATACTGCCCGTCCGCTCTGAACGCGCGGCGCTGCTACTTAGTATCGTTCGTCAACTCAGTAGTTGCACTCGCACTCTGGCCGGGCACACTAGACCAGACTACTAATTACTAATAACACCTTGTAATTAGTCCTCTGATTGCAGGGAAAGGATTTATGAAATTATCTACGGGTTCATTGTTCAATATTAACATTACCACAAACAATATTACCATTACAGTACTTTAGTTGCTGTATCACACCATGTTAAATGAAATGGTTAATTAGCTAAGTCATTTGTTTAAATTAAAGTTACCTTTGAGTTCATAAAAATGATAAATAAATAAACAATAATTA
This sequence comes from Flexamia atlantica, assembly GCA_035578135.1. Classification (NCBI taxonomy): domain Eukaryota; kingdom Metazoa; phylum Arthropoda; class Insecta; order Hemiptera; family Cicadellidae; genus Flexamia; species Flexamia atlantica. Next base: position 310,407 of record JAQJVK010000084.1, read on the forward strand.
GTGCAAAAGACCTTCATTTACTTAATGCACAAAATGCACAGTATGGAAACATACAGGAAACATGTTTACAGGCTATTTGCCCCTTGATGTTCCGCCATTGAAGGTGAATTCCGTAAGTGGAATTTGTGGTTCTTTAATTGGCATACTGCGACAGGTTCTAGGATCTACAAGTTATGATAAAAGAGCCATCGACCACATAGTAGGCCCTACAACAGACGGAGCACAAGAAACCGCGAAGTGAAGCCTAAATTTGCTTCTAGTCCCTATGCGTGGAAAAAACAAAGTACGTAAAAAATTACAAATATGGTATCAAATTATACGTCTGAATCTCAGAATCACTATAGTACCAAATATAAATGGCTTACAGGTAATTTACACATCGTAAACACTGATAACCTAGAAGCTTGTCCTGACATTTTTTGAAAGAAGCTGCCACCACGGAATACACCTGTAACGTTCCTGTGATGTGTAAATTGCTTCTAAGCCATTTATAATTGGTATCATAGTAATTGTGAGATTCAGACCTTTAATTTGATACCAAATTTGTATTTTTTTAGTCGACTATATTTTTGTAAATAGCTGTTTAGGATTGACTTTGTTTTTATGCAGGCGCCGCACGGATGAACTCTCCCGGTGTAACTAAGTTATCGACCAAACTACGTCAGCTAATTTTTTCAAAAAATATGATTTGAAAAATTCAACTCTTTAGCAACAATTTTCACAGTTTTTTATTTTGCCTGACCAAAAAATAAAAAAAGTAGTAGCCGGCTACTTTTTTCATGTCACGTTTTAAAGTTGATTAAGTAAGTAACTTACAATAAAAAAAATTATTTTCGAAATATGATTAATACTATTATGGTTCCAAACTAAAGGACTCTTCACATGTAAAATTCCAACCTCAAGCCTCAACGCTAAATGGTATAAACTACGAGTTATTTGAAACATGAGCACTGTCAGATTACGCGGTTTTAAGCGCCGTTTTAAGTTTCTATACCCAGACAATATGGCGGCCCAGGCCTCACTTGCTGTAATGCAACTAAGATAGCTATGCTCCGTCTATTTCTACTATGTGGTCGCTGAAAAGAGCGCAGTTGTAGAAAGTAGCATAACGCCTTCTCCATTTTATCTTTCCAAAACTTGTCATCTCGCTCAATAGCTTCTATGTGTATGTCCTTTTTTGTCCAGACAACAAAGTAGCAATTTCTTTTGTTAGCAATGCGCAGTTGGCCTTGCACCTAAAAACAGAAAAGGTAAAAATATGAAATAGTAATGTCATGATATTTTACATTTGTCGGCAGTATCCATTTTATCTAACACCTGAACATAAAAGGTTATAACTTTTCTATGTAATAGTATTTTCGTGATAATATTTTACTGAGCACTGAATTACCCAACTTATATAATTCATAATTAATAACAATTACTTCGTTTCTGTAGTTTATGATACTGTGAAGTTCTTAGTAAAAGTACAACTATCACCTCGTCATATGTTAATACAGTAAATGTTAAATCACTGTAGCCTCTACAGATTGATTCACGGTGCTGGGCGCCTCGTCTGCGCATGCGCAGTGATGACTTTCCCCCACCACGGGACCTAATACAGTCAGCTCAAGAAACTGTCATCTGTCTGTCATCTGTCAAAACATGATCTGTCAAAACATAATGTTTTTATTATTGTGACTGTTTAGGTTATGTTATTTCGTTGATGTATAAATATAGCAACGAGATTTTTTAACGAAAATGTTTCCAACATTTTAATAATTTCTTTTGGTGCAAAATGCTTGTAAATTTAATTACTTTGCATCCTTCATTAGTTTATGTTTTTTATTTTAGTTCCCTAACCTAAACGAAAAAGTGGACACCCGAAAAGACGCCGACCCGAAGTGATGCCTATCATGTTTAAGTTCAAGGAAAGGAATATTAATTGGAAGACACTAACGAAAATAGACAGTAAAAAAGAATAAACGTTTTGTTCCTGTATTTTAGGAGTTAGTTTGCAAATACGGTTTGATTACGCAATATTGGTGCCGTGCGATATATGTTGTTAAAAAACAGAAAATACGTAGAAACATAAAAAGTTGCTTGAGAAGCCTTGCAATCGTACACAATTTAGGCCTATATTGGCGTGAATAATGAGGGTGAGGCTAGCCTATATCAAGATTCCTTCTTTACCATAGTGACATTAGGAAAATAGAATAGAGATAACGGTAACGATTGAAGTATTGCTTTGCAGTCTGAACTGTTTCATCGTATGTGTTATTACAATTACCTGAACATATTTTTAATAATCTTGAGACATATGAGGAGTTTTAATGTGATACAGCAACCATAAAATCTGTTTTTATACTGTGTTAATTAATAGCTTTTTCCACAAAAACTCTTGTTTTTCTTAGTATAAATCTGTTAGGTTGACATTGTAATACATAGTATATCTGCTTGTATTAGATTTTTTTTTAATTGAATACTATGCAGCACGGTGGCAGCGTGCGGCGCCCGCGTTGGGCTCGGCGGCGCTTTTAGCCTAACATAGACTGTAGGTGCCTAAGTCGTTGTAGGTGCCACCCAGACTAATCGCCACCTCGTAAAAATACTTTGAGCTATTGAATTTTCAATCTCATTAGCGAGTAAAGGCATGATTTTATCGATGGTAAATGTGAGTAAAGATCACACGACACGGACGACGCCACAGAGCGGCATCGCCATAAAGCGACACCAGCACGATGAAGCCTACACACACGTAACGGCAGGCTCATAAGGCCAATGTTGTAGACGACCAGTGACGGATCTAGGGGGGGGGGGGGCACCGGGGGCACCTGCCCCGGGCGCCGGCCAGTAGAGGGAGCCAGCGGCCAGGTTCGAATTAATTTTTAATTAATTTCGAAATTAATTAAAAATCGAAAAAATTTATTTAAAGTCAAATTTTTCGTCTCGCGGCCGGCAAACCTATCAGTAGCAACACTGCTGGAAAATCTCTTGCATCGCGGCCGTCAAGCCTGTCTCTGTTTTCGTGACCGTCGCATTTTTCGTTGTTCGTTGTTTAATGGCAAGAAAACCGCTCGCTCGTTTCGCAGACGGAGAATAGCTCACTCGTCCCGCGGCCGAAAAATCGCACGCTCATTTCGGGTCGGAAAATCGCCTGCTTGTTTTGCGGCCGGCAGATCTCTTGGACGCATTACGGACGACAAGTCTCTTGCTCTTTTCGCGGTCGTCACATCTATCGGCCAAATCTTGAACAGATGATCAGTCGTTGCTGGTAGGCATATTTCTTTGCTGTTTCACCGCCGACAAGTATATCACTATTTTAGAGGTCGTCATATTTAATGACCACTTTGCGGCCAAAAAATCTGTCGTTTAAACCACGGCTGGCAAATATTTGTCGCATTGCAACTACCGCTTGCCTTTTTTCATGGCCGGTTACAGCTTTCGGGGGAGGGGGCGCCAAACTCCGATTTTGCCCCAGGCGACAGTAAGTGTAGATCCGTCACTGTAGACGACACGACGTGCAATGCACGGCGTGCAAGGCAGGACGCGAATGGTCACCTAAAGGCCATGCCAAACAACCGTTGTGTCGCGTCCGTCCTTCCATCCACGTCCGTCGCGACTGTCTCAGACCCCATCACACTGCCAGATGCGCGTCAGTAGGCCTCGCCACATATATCTAGGAAATGGAGGGAGTTCAGTACCTGGGGAGGTGGTATATGCTCATGCGCGAGCCACCGTCCGACCGGTGACGTTTCTCAAGAGTCGCTTCAGCCGCGACTCTCGGTCGACGTCCGCGGATGAGATGGACGCAGTGTGACATGGCCTTTTTGGCTTTTGGATAGGTTTATGATTTTTAAAACGTTGCTGGTGGTTTATTTACTATTCTAACTAATATTTATAGATTATATTTTTTGTATTAATAAATAACATATGTATTTTTAATTATGATTCAATACTTAAAAAAACTTATATAGATTAAAAAACAATCCTTAAACATATAACACATTCTTTATAAATTTTGTTGTTTATGGATATGTTTTTGTTGGTCTGTGAAATTTGAAATCATTCAAATTTTCTTCAAAAGACAGCTGATTATTTTAGAGTTGACTGTACGCATTCCTTGTAGGGGAAAAGTGGTGGGGGATTCTCCATCTCTCTCGCACACTTCCCTCCCTACACGCCAGGCACTGAGAATCAATCTGTATAAAACTAATTAAAATAAATTATTAACTCGTATTGTATACAAAGAAATCCGATTGAACCAAAAGACCGATTTTAAATATTAAATATGTAAAATTAATTAAAAATTATGGTCTGCAAAATGACTACCTGCGATTGTTAACAAGGTTATATGTTACGTGGCTTAGGCTATTTGCCCATTGATGTTTCGCCATATTTATTTTTGTAACATGGATATCTTATTATTATTTTTTTTAACCAGCAACTTAATAAAAATTATGCCTCAGTAGTGTGAATTATAATCTTATTCTGTTTACAAATCAGTTTTTCAAATTAACATCGGACGAAAATTCCACCAATAAACTTTACTACAAAATGACTTCAGCCACTGAACTTTATCAGGATACCGTGGGACCGGAAATGGCGCGCGGCACGAAGCGACGGACGTATCGCAAGAAGTTTCAATTTTCCACGAAACAAATACACTGTCCCAATTTGAAATAATAATATAAAGTGATTAATTGTAAATTACGTAACACAGTACAGTAATTAAACTGTAATTAACGTTAAATAAAATAATAAAATCATTGCAAGGAATAAAACTATTTGCACGTATTTTACATTAGTACTTTACTATTATTTATTATTTATTTATGTATGTAAGAACCCGCTTGATGGTGTTGTATAATATATTTTAAAGGGTTTTTAAAGGGAGAAAACTTGACGACGAGACGAACAAAATTGGGATTGGCCATCCACTAGCGAACATTGTGAGCCACGGACAAAATCCGCCCGCGGTTTTTAGGCGAGACCACTGACAATTTGTCCACCGGACGTTGTACGCCACGGACAAAATCAGTACTTGTCGAGCCCATCCACTAGCGTACTTCTGACAAACATTGTCCGCACTGACAAAATCAGTGCTTTCTCCGGACAAAGTCCGCTAGTGAATGGCGGGCTTGAGCGAACACGTGTTGTGATGATTGTGTTTGATGGCCGCGCGGGTTTTGGGGGGGGGAGGGGGGAAGAGTGCGAAAAAATCCTAGAGATAAACCTTGAAAACTCGATTCCGACGGAACCACTGGTTCGATTTTCAGTCTGAAAAATTATTAATTTATTTCTCCGTCAAATCTTTAAAATGACTACCTGTTTTTCTTTTAAAAAAATTCCTTTTAAGAGTTACAAAGTAATTCTTTTTATTAAATACAAAATAAAAAAAAAAATCTTTAGCATAGCGACTTAAAGATACATATTAGAAGTACAAATCAGTTTTCAAAACAATTTTTACTCCAAAGGTAAGCGAGCAATCAGTTAGAGTAATTTGCATGATTTTAAAGCGCTACGTGGCGGCAGTATTTGGAACTACTTCCGGGGTGTTTAGCCTTAACAACCAATAGCAGCTGGATCCAGAAACAACCCTTCAAAAAGCTACTAATTTTTCTCGGATCGATTCGGCTACCTACAAGTTTGTAGGCGGGCACTATAACCACTATACCAACCAGCCAGTTTTTTTTTAACACTATACAACCCTGACAACGACTGACAATGAATTAAAAGCAAGATAGCGAACGATGTGAAATCAGACAGTAAGTCAATGAAGGTATTGGCGTCGAGTTTCTGTTATAGTTTGAGTTTCAGTTTGGTTTGGTTTGGTTTGGTTTGGTTAGTTTAGTTTCATGTAGTTCTGGGTTGGTGATAGTTTCATTGTCTATATTGAATTAATTATTTATCACACAACGTCTAGATGGATGAGAAAATAGACGGTTTATATCGATATTTTACATAAGTTTCATTCGATAGTTTCAAGTGGGCGTCTACGGAACTGCAACCTAATTTAGCCTACAAAATACTTCCGTTTGCGAAAATAGAACAATTAACAAATGAAATTTCAAGTTTTCCCAACACCCATCAATGTTCCTCCCCCCTCTTTCCCCAATGAAGCTCGCCCCAACTGTTGTTCACACGGCCGGAGCATCCATCGAGTTTCCGCCCCATTAGCAGTTAGTGTATTGTAATGTGTATAAATCTTGGTAAACTGCCGCGGGCGTCCGATTGTTATTTCCCGCCTTCTTCAGACCACTTAATCAGCGCCCAGCGGCGGTTTCGTATCCCTCTTATTCATTATCACTACATATTTGTATATTTAGTTTCTTTATGACTGCGGGGATAAGCTTCAAAGATGTATTCATCTATTTGTTTTTATTTATTAGAAATTAAAATGTATTTAGGGCTACATTCGATGCTGGAGGCAATCGTTGTAGTAATTCTTAACCCCGCTTTGGACTTTCGTGGTTGCGTTAATAATGTTTTTACTCTTCTAAAAGATTAGACGATATCTCAATAACTTTACATTTGAACCATATTATTCAGGTTGCGTTTTTAAACGCAACCCATGTTTAAGATTGAATAATCAACATAGATGAAATGAGTTTGGTTTTGTTAATCTTTAAATTTTGTACAACCTACTATTTAAATTTGATCACATTTAGCTTACATCATGTGTTCAAACAAACCACCACTCTCATTATACAAATTTGTGCATTCTCTATTAAATTCCTGAACACGGTTTGCAAAGTACCTCTTTAAATATTTTGTATTAAATCTACTATGTCTGTTTTGAGCGAGTGAATATCCTGTGAATAGTTTTCGTAGCCCTTACTTTTTATGTATCCCCAACGAAAATAATTTAGTGAAGTCAAATTCGGGGATCTGGGGGGGGGAATAAAACAAACTTGGGCTGCGTTAAAAAAACACCCTATATCTAATAAATAAATTTCAAGTATGCTCAATCTGTGTTTACATGTAGTCACAATATTCATGTACAGTAGCTTATTTATGCTAATTAGCGACCCATGCTTAATTTAATTTGAATGAACACGACAACACAAGATAATAATTTTTGATCAGATAAAAAACAAATGAACTAGTCATTTACATTATTCGTCACTATATTTGCATAGTCATGGGTAACATCATCTTTACTTTCGAAGTTAAAAAAAGTCGTTAGTAATATTTAATTACATTTTGTTACGCCCTATTTATTCATTAACTATCTTAGGCTACTTATAGAAAAATTAATAAAAGTTAAACAACCCTGAAATTATCGAATTTAACAATAACCCGACCATGACTCCTAGTCACGATGTACCAAGATATCACGATGGCTGCTAATGAACAAGTTCTCCCTTAAATCCCAGAGAAACCTTTTTTCAAACCGTTCAACTTACTTTGAAAATTTCAGCACAAAGACTGTTAAGAGCGGGGGAGTGCACGGGAGAAAGGGACGTAGTTTGACACTTTTGACAACGTCGGCAAACATGCTGGCGTGTGATAAAACACCGACATTGTTTATAAACTCGGAGAAAACCCGTCCTGTGCTTATTCAACTTTTGGTCGAAGAAAATTGTAACTGCAAATATTGCTTTGCCGACTCTAAACTCCCGAGCGGGTGTCACGAATATTATTTTAGCGAGTTTGATATATAGAGTGGCTATGCAAGCAGAACTGTACTTATACTGTGCAAAAACCAGGGATATTTAAAGTTCGTGGTAAATATTGAATGGTAAAGTTACATGGCTTTTTTGTAATAGGACAGTCTTTAGAGATTCAGTAATAGAGATTCTAGATTGATTAGCTACAAAACAACCTCAAACCAGCAGAACAAGCGGTCGTAATTTCGTATCACATTTTTAATATGCCATATCATGAACTCATTTCCACAAAAAATAAGTTACCAAATTATAAAATGAGAAGAAGATGTACATAATTATAACACCAGAAGCAATAAGCTGATTAACATTCCATTTCATAGACTATCAGAATCTAAAAATAGCTATTTTTTTAATAAGCTACCATTACACATAAAAGTCATTCCTCCGAATGTATTTAAGATAAAACTGTACAACTGGTTGATTAATAATCCTTTTTTCGTTATACTGCTTCAAAAACAGATGTTTTTAATGCATGTTTTCCGGACCTAAATACACTCTTTTTATTACTAGGAATTAAAAGCTGATGTACTCGATACCAGCTGACTCTTTATAGTCCTAGGACTATAAAAGTCAAAAAGTGCCGACCGAGTACGTCGTAATAATCGAACAATATTCATTCGATTACAAATAATCGAAACATTCATCGTTATTATCGAAACATTCATTGTTGTCAGTTTAATCAATTTGTGAAACTCGCTCATTTCACCAATCGATTATTACATGCGTTCGATACGTCGATAGTTGTTCATTGTTGTCAGTCTAGCCTAACATAAATGAAACATACAATCAGCTGATTGCTTCAAATTAGCAAGAACAAGACGGTGGCATCTTTTGAAGGCATCTTTAAAGGTAAACAAGCTGTAACATTTTGGCTTTCTTAAGTAGATTACGTATTGTATTGAGCAATATAACGAAAAATATAGTTCATCACACGGACCTAAAGCTGCTTTTCGTTACTCGGTCATTTTTCAACCTCGGCTTACAGCCTCGGTTGTAAAACTTGACCTTGTACGAAAAGCGTCACTTTAGGTCCTTGTAATGAAATATACTATTTTAGTGTCAGAGATTTCTATGAATGTAACTTGAATGTAAATCATCTTGTCTGTTATAATACCTCATGTATATGATGTATGTATTTAATCTATGTAAGCAGCTATTATTTATGTATTACTACTGTTGAATTCACTTCTATCTATTTATTTATGCTGTAAATATATTTTTGTATTGACCTGACATTAAACTGTATATGCTTAGCGATGACAGAATTGTATTTATTTATTTCATACCAGTAATTCTACCGGAATGACTTGGTTCTTATACCTACTGCTCGGGGATTCCCAAAAGAGTCAAGATAAGGCGATAATAATTGAGTTTGATTTACTGTAAGAGAATTAATAAAGCTACAGTGCTGTCGTAACATCTCATACATCAAATCTGGGAAAGAAAACACTAAAATCTCTGAAAGAGGTCAAGGGATTATAAAGTAACATGACCAATAATATAAAAAAGCCATAAAACAACCCTAAAACAGCGGAGGAAAATCGGACGACCCAATAGGCACTGATAAGGGCGCGTTCTGTTATCGAGGGACACCTTTGAGGTCGAACTGCCAGAGATAAGGAGCGGGACATTCAGAGAAATGAAGTTACCCAGAGCCAGGGGCTAGCCGGGGGCATTCGGGCAACTTTGCAGATCCAGAACTCACGAAAAGTAATTCACATTGGATTTAGATATTTGTCTCTTTTTCTTTCCCGGTAAAATGAGGTTATCGCAAAGTTTAATTTTCCTCAGGAACAACGTCCAATTCCAGCGACGCGACTGTAGCTTCAGTGCCCTGGTTTTGAAATTTCTCAATGTCCAACTGTTATATTTTTCATTTTTTTATTGTTTGGGGATTGAGTAAAATGCATCAGATATTGAACAGTGAGTAAAAAAAGGGGTTAACGTATTATTATTGCTTTTTACTGGTGCGTATTTGAAAAAACTCACGATAGGCAATATGCACATAAAAAAGTCATATTTTTAACATTACTCGTCACTATACTGTAAAAAATATTATATTCATGCAATATTACATCCAATATAATATACGCCTTAAAGCGAATGGATTTGGCATTACGATTTTGCAATTGAATGCTTGCGACAATTCTCTCGTTCCTGCATAACGAATACTGCTGATAAGAAGAAAAAAAAACACTGATAGTTGGTAAGGAAAAATTAATGAAAAAGTGAAATAGTTTTTTTTATATTTTGGTATAAAAATGCAATAAGTTTCAAAGTAGGATTGAAATCCATGAATGCTTTCAGTGTAGATTCCAAAATTTCCAACTTATAAATTAACACGACCTAAAAACAACTTAATTTTTATGAGTTTACGAGAGCACAATATCAAGATACTGTGGAATGGAAATGGGCAGTTCAATTATTTGCAAAACAGATTGTAGCCGATATGTGAAATGAGGATTAAATTACGGCCAAATATCGCATTTACCTGGATTGATTGTTATCAAATGATAACATTTCCGGATATAAACTGGTTTATCGCTACCATACAATTACAGCAGTTGTAATTTCAGTTTTTGATTTTTTAATTCATTTCACATGAGAGTTTTCTAAACTTTTGATGATTTCTTTGAAATCAAATTATGTTCTGTAATTTTCATTCAAAAACAAAACAGTAGGTAAGTTGTGATAGTGTAATCCAGCAACACAGCTGCAGCTGACCCCTATTCAGTAATTTCTTTCAATCGTAAGGCCAACTAATTAAGTTGACTTACTTGACAGATAGTGGGTATATAATGTGGTACAGAAAACTGTTCTTCTTTGCTTTTAAAGTTTAATTGGGTTTAAAGTTTATCATCAATTAAAAACAACTATGCTTATACATAACACACACAATATCAAACTCAAACACCACATTTATAATATAAATATTAGATAGAAAAAATTAAATAAACACTGTTTTTGTCCTACAGTAAAACTGAATAAAGGCTGCTATTTTATTTGTTTAAAAAAAAACCTAGAGGTGAAAAGATCACTGATGTGATTTCATATACAGAATAGATTTACTTTTACTCAACAAATAAGTAATGTTGAGCGGCAATGGGACATACCGCCCACAATAGCTTTAGAAAACAGAATATTCTATTTCCTACATCTAATAGGATAAATAAGACAAAATATAGGCAAGGCAGGTTCAATTAGACTCCGCCAATCGTGGAGCAGATAGATAGTATATATTGTTGTGTTTGGCGCACGTTCAATAGCAATTGGGTCGAACATCGAACCTGGATGTTTCTTAAAGGTGCCAAACTATTTTTATTTTAGGATTAAAATATAGATACATGACAACAACATGCATTTTAATACCACTTGCTGGTATCTGCAAATGCTTTACAAGATTGAAAATTCGTGCATCATAGTTAAATTAGTTATGAGTGTATAATAACTGCTGGGTTTTAATCATGTGTTGTCCTTCCGGAAAAAATGAAGTTGTAGTATGAAAGGGAGGTTAGTTACGCAGTATGAAAAAAGATTAATACGTTGAAAAAGGGAAGGACTAATCCGATTAATTCCCCTTTCCTAATTCAGAAAAAAGGAAAATTTATTCATACACATATTCATACATCATTAAACAGTGAAAAGCTTTCAAACTCTTCAGCAGCTTGTTAACTTTTAATTTAAATGTAATTTTTTAAAGAATTGTTATGGAAGTCTGCAGTACGATTCTGACGTACCATTAGTATTCTCCAGTCTCATGTACAAATTTTGAGTCATTTAGATTTTTGTATTTCAACTCTTTTCAACCTTGGAATGCGTTTTGCAACGTCAACAGCGGAAGAGTGAGTTTTACTATAAAGGTAAATGTTGAAATAGTACGAAAAATATCAATGAAAAAAAGATAGGGGTTACTCCTATTAATTCCTCTTTCTAGTTTAGCAAAAAAGGAAAAAAATATTCAAATACATTTCGTCAAACAACGAAAAGCTTTCAAAGTGTTCGTCAACTTGATAAGTTTAATTGTTTTTTTCAAGATGTGTTACTGAAGCGGAAGTACCATTGGCATCATCCAGTCTAATGTGCAAATTTTGACTAATTTCTAATTTGACTAATTTTTTTAAAACTATTTTCAACCTTGGAATGCGTTTTGAAGCGTCAACAACAACGGAAGAGTGATGCTTGAGCGTAGCAGCAGATACTGAACGCTAGAGTGCTAGGAAGCGATATGCTATTCTGGTTGCTGTCTGATGCTCCGAGACGGTTGAATATGGATGGTGCGGGAGTGACGGCAGACTCGCTGCATTGACATGGGCCCGACGCCTTACTGAAGTCAAAACTGATTGGCGTTTCAAGGTTAACATTTATGGTTATTGCTAAGTACAACAACGCCAATAGGGAGTTTTTGTAATCTACGGTAAAACAACACGATAAACGTTTAACGGTTGTATCAGCTGATTTCATATATTTAGCATAATGATAAAAAATACCCTTTAATGTTTATCGTACTGTTTTGCCGTAGATGGTAAAACACTCTAATGTTTTTCATCCGCAAACAGAAAATTCACGGCATTCGAATACAAGTGTATTTTAATACAGCCCTTGTAGCGTCTATTGACGAAGTATTTTCTTCAACTTGGCAAAAAATCGTTTTAATAATTATTACCAGGGCGAAAGACTCATTATGAATATTAACAGTTACGATGATTGGTGAGTAAGCCTAGTATTATACAAACCAAGAGCTCTAATTACCAATATATCAATCAGTTATTAATTAGTGTTAAATCTGACACACCAAAAACTGTTATTCGACTCATGTGTTACTGTAGTTGAAAAATGAACTTCCTGTTTCTGGCTTCAGTGTTCTCATTTAATACGTTGCACACTACTCATGTTGTTACAAAACAAATAAGTGTAAAATTAAAGAGCATCAAATTTGATTTACCAGTTATGTTACGATTAACAAAAATTACAAAGCACTATTTCAAACAACCCCATCACTCCCGCAACGTAACACAAGCGCGTGTAACTCTTCGCTTACTAAGTTCTCCGAAAACATGCGATTCAAATTGAAAGAGTTAAAACGAAAAGTCACGTTCGCACTCGCGAACTCCTTTATATTCGCGGGGTGAACGGAAAGGCGGCGCGAAGGTAAAGAAGCCAAATTCAATTCCTTTCTTTGTTTGAGTTGGCCTTAGTTTATGGGTAAAGTTAGAAGGTAAAAGTTGGGGTATAAATAGGAGCCGCTGGCGTTATCGCGGCGGGAATTGTGAATTACGCTTTCCTTGGCAAAGATAACCTTGGGATATGGGAGGGGGAGTGTTTGCAGGGGCGGTTATGAGTTTCGGGATCGATTTGGTGATTTGGTTTTGCTTGTGACAGATATTGATTGAAGGTTAATCGATACAAGTGTGTTTTCTTAACTTTGTGTGAAATGAGATGTCCAAGTGTGTTTTCTTAACGTTGTGTGAAATGAGATGTCCAAGGGTGTTTTCTTAACTTTGTATGAAATGAGATGTCCAAGTGTGTTTTCTTAACGTTGTGTGAAATGAGATGTCCAAGGGTGTTTTCTTAACTTTGTGTGAAATTAGATGTCCAATTGTGTTTTCCTAACTTTGTGTGAAATGAGGTGTCCAAGATGAGTGGACAATACATGAATCAGGTCCTTCACAACACACGTACAGTAGAACCTCACTAATTCGAAAACGTCTATAATTAGTATATTTCGCCTGTTCCCCTAAAAAACCTCTACATTCGAAAAATAATACACCGATAAATTTTAAATGTTTCTATGCATATATGCATTATAATACTACATATAATAATAAATATGAAACCACTGAAATTCGAATATTTGTCGACTCGAGCCTCTAGAATTCTAAATTTGTTGCTGTAATTTGAAATTTTAGCTGTTAAATTCGAAGTCAACTTCTACGGATCGAACTGAGACCACCGTAAGCCTCTGAAATTAGAATTTTGCACAAAAACAAAACTTGTATAAACACAAACTAGTGCAATCCTATGTACTCTGAATCCATTTGTGAGTTTTTTTTGCAAGGTTGAACGTGCGTGTAAACAGACAAACCTCCATTATTCGAATTTCATTCACAATTACCTCCATCATTCAAACCCTCGATTGTACAAACTTCCTCTATTTAAAAATAAATGTGCTGTCCTTTGAATTTTGAATTAGTGAGGTTCTACTGTACCTACAATGTAAATAAACCATATTGTTATGGATTGTAAATAAACGTCTGCAAGTGTTCAAATAGGTAGTTAAGAAATCAAATAGGTTTGAGCAAACACTTTTAATTAAATTTAAGAAACTTATGTAGACCATAATTTATACCATTTTATGTTCTATGTTACTTTGTAACTCATCTCTGACTGGTCGTATTTAATTGATTAATATTTCAAATTAAATCCATTAAATCACTGAATATTTTAAGATCAAAGCGAGCCTTGTAATGCGATTAGAACCGGAGATATAAGAAAAACAAAACAAACAAATGTTTAATTTGGAAGCGCCCATAAGAAATGTATAGGGAAGAATATTTGAATATATCTAGAGTACGAAACATTATTTTCAAAAACGGATTACAGCATTATAATCTGCGTGAAAATCTCGCCTGTATTGATGTGTCACAACACCATATTTGAAAAAAATTACCTTGTATCCAATATGGCGGATCCAAGATGGCGGCTGAAAATTAATACCAGATAAAAATGAAGTATTAACTACCCAGCAACTATCGGCGACAGTTTAAAATTAATACCTTTGGGAATATTTGCTTGGATACCTTAAATGTTTTTTCATTACCTGTTTCTTTAATTTTTGGCCCTTTGAACCAACTGCTTTGAACTTTAACATTAGATATTCAACAGTTCCCAAGGATGTCAGTCTGGCATCCGCCATATTCTTGTTCAGTACATCAAATAGTACTAGAATCAGTCATGACATTTGAGTCGGATCCAGGGTGACCAGATAAAAATTGTGACGAGTAGGACAATTGGGTTATAATAGGAGGACATTTGCTAAGAAAGGAGGACGACGATAGATTTCCTAATAACCAACTTTATTTTTAAGAGTATACAACTACAATAGAGTAATATGCAAAGGCATAGTTGTCCTTAATATTAAAAAAACAACTCATTTGCTACTGTATAGCGGGAAAAAACACTGTTCTGTTTTAATGAAACGTAAATAAAACATAACCTCTTTTACCTGATATAGTAATACAAGATAAAGGTATTAGCCATTAATAAAAAATGCATATCTAACTCATGGTATTTAGAAATGTGAATAAAAATAAATTAAAATTCATATAATAAAGTGGATGATTAAAAACCGAAGTATCAAACACTTTTGTAATTACAAGCACAACAGCGAAGTAAAATATATGAATGGATTGTAGTTCTCATAATACAAAAATGCATATGTCTGGAATGCATTCATAACAGTATGAAACATTAAAAAATGTATAAATTCACAATCCAGTTGAAAAGTATACGAAAAATCTGTATTGTGAAACCAATAACTCTCAAATACTCTCTTATTTGAGGTTACCAATACTCTGTAAATGCAGCCTCTAATGCATAAGAGTGTAATACTAAAGGTATACTAAGGTTTTAGACCTTAATATAAAAAAAATACATCCTAAGTCTATTTAAGTCTAAGTCTATTCGCCCTCGCAGTCTTCATCAGTAACCTTGCGTCTTGCCGCCGGCCGGCCGCGTACTAGCCTATGGACGCGCGACACTACGCTAGCAAATCGGCATACTCATACAACGCGACAACTACACCATGCAACTCTGTGCCTGTTTTAAGCAGCACCGTCCTCGGGTGTACTAGGTTTATTATGGCAGTAGCCTATTTATGCATGGTAATTATAGTTTTAAAAATACCTGTCTTGAATTTTGTAAAAAGCCGGACATTTTACGTATTTTTTGAAAGCCGGGAGGAAAGGAGGACAAGTGTTAAAAAAGAGGACATGTCCTCCTCAAGCTGGACGTCTGGTCACCATGGTCGGATCCTACTTCAAGGTCACATGGCTCGGCGACCGGACTAATAAACGTACGGTTGGATATCACTGGGATTCCATTATTCCGAAGTAGTTTCAATAAAAGTCTTTCACATGAATAGATTATGCATGCGGTTTGTTACGGAAAAATCCAGTAGTTTCATTTGCAATGAATGACCTTTGGGTAAAAGACGTCATACAAACGACCACCCATGTAAAATAACGTTACAGTATAAGCGATGAAAAATTAAAAATTAAATCTCACAAGAGGATTTCCGTTGAAAAGTTCACGCCATAACGAAATTCAGCTACTGAACCCCCACTTGTTCCGTAACAATAAACACCCGAGTAATTTGTAAGGACTGAAGTCTTTCAGAGAAAGGTAAAAGTTGTGGGGAATTTACGCGCTCAAACTTGTATTGGGAATCGCAACCAACAATTCTTCCTGTCAAAAGGGTACATTCAATTCCGGGTATTCCTACTTTGCTAGTCGTTTATGGAGAAAGTTAAATTAGATCAAACAAATAAACCTTTTTACGTGTTTTCTATTGTCTTGTTATTCTCGGATTCGCTGAACTTTTTAGATTCGCAAACATGTAGTAATATAGGGGGATGCTTTACTTGATAATTTCAGACGTTTGATCTATATACAAAACATTGACTACACAAGCCTTGATGATATGTTCTGAAAATTAAACTAATAGTAATACAAAATCTAGTTTTATTTCAAGTGGCACTGAAATGTTTATTGTTATATAGAATATAATTTGATAAAATAATCTAAATCGGTGTAATTGTTTTATATTGGTAAAAAATGTGTGACTTAATTTCAATTGACGATAAACAAGCCAGGTTTTCTAGGCGTTTTATATTACATTTTGGAAACCTCTAACATAAATAAGTACTGTATTTATTTAAGAAGATAAAAATTTTAGCTAGATGAAAAATACATATTAAATAGTAGATGGGCCCGGCTAAAATAGTAAATGAACTGCTATTTTTTTTTAGTAGTGCCACAGTTGAAGAAATGTACAGATTGGCAACCTAATGTATATTTTTTCGTGCCCGTTTTTTCTAGCGGCATCAAGTTTCAAGGGCTGTAATGCCACCCAAATTTTGCTTGTATAAAATTTACTATACGCTGTATCTGTTCTTAGGAACCTAAAGATTTGATATTGACAAATCAACCTCGATGCCAATGCAATATGGATGACAAAAAACCTAACCAACTTGACACCGCCCGAAAAACGGTCACAAAAAAGTCCATTGGGTTGCCAATCTGTATATATAGTTCCCATCTGGTTATGTTCTTCATCTGTGGCAGTGTACTTTTTCATTAATGCAAATTCTACCAAACTCTTTTGTCAACAATTAGGCCTCCTTCTCACACGCTTAACTGGTTGAGTACCTGGTGGACCGAGCCTTCCTCGTTTTTTTTTTTCATGACTACCAGTTCATCCAATTACTATTAAATATTACAGTGTCATAAAATCGATAAATAAAAGCCTTTTTATCACTCCATGCAATCTTTATCCCACACGCTGTATTTGTCCTTGATGGCTGTTGTTTCCAAACAGCTGTTATAATAATTCAATTGTTTACACTTTCCTTGTTTATTTCGTTGCTATCATGGCAACTCGTAAGGCCGATGTTAAAGTTTTACAACATTAAAATTCATTTTATTTTTATTTGAATTTCTCTGGCCAAGTAGTCTGCATGTAAAACGCTTTTGAGCCATAAATTCCTTATTTCAAGACTTTGAAGGAAATCCTCGGAGCCGTTTTAGAAGTGCAAGCAAGAAGGCAAAAAACACGCAAGCAAAGAAACATTGCTCATAGAATATAGGATAATGTTCGCTGAACTGACTGTACAGTGTGACAAGAGCTTCACTAGCGCCCCGGACGTAAGCGGCGGTTCCGGGAACAACGACCAAGCCACTCGTCTGCGACGGACGACAGACGACCTACTGGAGCCACTATCGCGACAAGATAAGAGATAAGGTTATCACGGGTCAGATATGGCAGGACAGGACCTGACAGGAAACCATTCATGTTGGGGTGTTTTTTTAAGTAAAGAAGTTCCTTCGAAAGGGTTTAACAGAAATCAACCATTTAAAAAAAAAAACCTTCTGAAAGTCATTGAAATGATTTCGAGTTGAAGACATGACTTGAAATTTTTTATGTAAAATGATAAACAATTTTTATCTAAATCAAATTGAATTGAAAGGTCTGACAAACATGTTTCACGAATCTTAGAACCAGACTTAGTTTTATACAACACTAAAACAATCTTCAAAAATATTTAAAGCAATTTTTATTATAAAGAAAATTAACGTTCCCACTTGCTATAAAACACGGACGTTTTAGCCGAAGACTATTACTTTTTTTGTTTATTACCCAAAGCTTATTAGTTCTCACAATGGTTGCATCTGAAGAATGACGAGAAGTCAGGCAGTAAAATTATGGGGTATGGTATGTGTGAGTTTTCACTGCTAATATTACTAGCCGCTGCATTCTCGTTGACGTATTCTGCCAACTAAGTGCATTTTTTACAAACAATTACCAGGAATCACGTGAAAACAAAAATTCAGTGTATTCAACGATCAAACCATTCAAGCACAGCCACCTGTTGCACACACGCACTTCCGCCGTTTGGGCTCGCACAGCGAATTTAGTTTGAATTAAAATTTTACTGTTGACTGTTGGTGCGTAACAATGCTTTATTGAAAATGTTGCGTTCTGTAGAGAATGCTAACTCAGAAAGATGTACAGTATTGTACAAAGGATTATCTGACTTAAGTTGAATCAAGCCAAACCTAATAAGTTTAGTTAATAAGTTTCAGGAGAATCTTTAATTCATCTAATATAAATTTACACGATAAGTTTTAATAACAGAGGTTCTAGTTGATAACATATAAAAACCCTTATTTAATTAAAATAGTGTTGTATTTCAATTTTCCATCAGCAATATCTTTAAAGGAGATTGTTAGAGAGTACTTTAGAAATTCATTTTCCAACAGCTATATAATTACTTTTCCCATCAAACTATTTTATTAGGTTTCCCGCTAACACGTATTTGCAACAAATAATTTTATTTAAGAAATGCGTTTAACAATTTTGCTAATTTTAAAAACTTCCCTAGCAGCAAAAACATTTAAAAAAAATATAAAATAGATTGTTTTATAAACATTCATTAACCGTCAAAACAAAGCAGTTGATTCAGCAGACCTGTTGCTATTCCGGATACAACCAATATTATATGACAACATATTCATGGAAACTGCTCGTATATTCATATTTCGACTAAAACGTTTTAATGGATTATACTATACTTGACCACGAGGCGCGGCATTTTGAAGAATCGCAAGCCAATATTTGGTTGACACATTTGGAGCTAAAACTAGCCGATTGGTCGCATGGAGGCGAATCTGCCAATGAATGTTTTGCTTGGCTGCCACGCCTTCAGGTGGCCACTATCTGCTATTTGCAACATAAATGAGGGTTGAATTTGGCCAACAGGATTAGTTAAAACCTCGTTTAATATTGCGTTTTATTCGACGAGGAATACAACATCCTAAATAATCTTTAATTACTAAATGTAATTAAAATGCACTAATTAATTCAATACATTCCAGTAATCGTGAGTTCATTGAAATAACAATTTGTTGTAAACGTTTTATTTACCAAAATACGCTACAAATGTTCAGTATTGAATATTATATTCAAATTTATAGTATATTTTTAAAATTATGTAAATGGCAATTTTGAATTTAAATTCAATCTGATCAACATCTCTTTACAGAAAACCAGTGTACTGCGGAGGAAATGAATCAATTAAGTCAGATTTCAGTAAATAACAACCAAAAGATAACAACGCCTTCATCTTGGGTTTGTTTAGCAATAGAAAAAAAAGATAAAATACTTGTGACCTCTTAAAAAAACAGGCTTGAGTCTATGTTAGACCAATCACACAATGTCAATTAATTACACCAATCTTCCTTCTCCAATTATTTTACATTCATTTTTTTCGAATTGATTGAATATTACATTCAAATTTAACGGCTGTATTAAAAATGTTGTAAATGTTTACTTTGAGGGAAATGAAATCTGACAAAACCACCTCTAAACCTAAAACCGGTGTTTGCGGAGGGATTAAATCAAAGAAGTTGGAATACAGTAAACAACTCTCAATGGGCAACATTCGCCTTCATCTCAAATTTTTGTTTTACATTAGCAAAAAAATATATAATACTTGTGACTTCTTAAATCAACAGGCTTAAGTCTATGTTGTGATTGGTTACACTAATCTTCTTTCTCCAATAACTTACATTCATTTTTTCACCGCATTGATACAATACAGAGTTTTTACTAAGTGTTCTTGGGGTTCAAAGTAAATCTAACCTGATAAAATAACGTGAATATTTATTTCAACAAATGAAGCTATGATTCGTTATTTAAGTACTTATTATAACTTACTTCACGTAAATTTGTTTGTCTACGAAATAAAATGTTAAATATAAGGAATAGATTACGGAATTTTAAGAGTACAGTTCAGGACAGCATCAGTGAAAGGTATCCGTTAGAAAATTGACAACTATTGTATGCTGAATTGTGAATGACGCAAACTAATTTTAAAATAACAAACTAAAATAGTTTGTTTATAACTTAAATAATATAGCTGCTGCATTAACGAATCGTTGATATACTAAGTAGAAGTCTCAAACCATTCGACAAAAATAGAGCCCCGTACTCTGTCTTGAAAGGGCGCCCAAGAAAAACAGACAAGTCAGAATAAGCCGTTGGCGGAAGGCGTGGCAGAAAATGTTAAAGCGTAAACCACATCGCGTCATCAAGGCGTTAATGATTTCTTTAGCAGCAAAAGTTTTTTTAACAAACTCTTAATTATTTCTTTTTCATATTTAAGTTACCTTTTAATTTATCGTGACAATGTTTATATCATTCTCGGCATGCGGTTGACATGGATGGCTAGGTAGTACAGTAGGTTCAATGAGAAAAGGTTGAGAGTCTACGATGATGCAGCTTATCCAGTCTTGCAATACAGTACACTCTCGACTATCCTAGCCCCGGTTATTCGAGACTCCGGGTTATCCGAGGCAGTTCTAGGGTTAAACAATAAAACCCCAAAAACTAAACGTAATAATAATGTGAGAAACGCGTTTTTATGTAAATTTCCACTATTTAAAACTCCAAATGACTTATATCGTCCTATTTATTGGTTCATAATATAACTAATAAAATATTTTTTTGTAGTCTTATTAACAGCCTAACCTACAAATACAAGTAAGCTCCGTATTATCCGAGATTCGCGTTATCCGAGATAGCCTCAGCTCAGCGGTGGCCTCGTCCCGAAGATCTCGGATAACCGGGAGTGTACTGTATCCATAATCACTGACAATAGACATGTAAACATTAAGAAGATATCGAAACCACAAAAAGCGACCTAGAGTATATTATAGGTCGCGTCGGATGCCATGGCCCGGCTTGGGTCACGTCATTATAACTCTGACTATAATGAAAAGAACATCTCTTCCTTTACATTTCATCACTTCTGAGTAGAAGTAGACCTCTTAACTCGAGGTTATGCCCGTTTACTTATTTCATACTCTCTTTATAACTTTTAGTTGATGAAGATCGACCTTCTTAAAAACACTTAGAAGGGTTTGCATAGGTTTGAAAGTGTGTCTAGCTACCAAAAGATATCGAGCTGACAATTAATAATTAATTGTCTTTGGAGAATAAATTAATCCTTAAAGGTAAGGGTATATCATTAAAAAATTATGAAAGTAGTTACATAATTGATGGTAACATATAATTATTATTTCTATCCATAAACCATAATATTTTCGACGTGACAATGCGTAAGAACGTCTATGATAATACTGTAATTATAATAATCTATTTATTAGATCAGTTCCTCAAACAATGCATAGTAGAACGATTGAACAACTACATTAGTTCAAAACGAAATTTGCTGATTTATTTGCACGCTTATTTATGCCCTTACCTTGCATGCCTTATTCAGACTGCAACCATGTAAACATTAAAATAAAATTCCAATTTTCAAAATAAATATAAACATGCCTTATTATTTTGCCTAATATATTCAATTAAATTTTTTTTTTATTAAATTAAAAACAAACCACCTATTCATTTTAATTACGTAAACATAATAGGAATCAGTAAATTTGTACCCGCCTCAGAAAATATATCTGGGTTAACTAGTGTTTCAGCGAGTGATCTAGTGACAAGGAGCGCTGCACAGTCAATGTACGACACACAGGTGTGACTGGCAAACAACTGTTCAAACCAACAGCTGACTCGACTCGAACTTGTGCCTACCAGCTACTGGGTCGAACGGTCTCCTTTCATGAACTTAAAACTATGATTTTATTGTAAGCAACATATAATTTCTCATGAATATTTAACATTCGTTTGTATTTAATATGCCGAGTATCCTCAAAAAATCCCGGACCGGTTTGATAACGTTTAAAACAGATGTGATAGGTTAAAGATATGTTACAGATGAACTCAGAAAAAAAAAAACACTAACAACCTCCTTTTTCCTTGGCATGTTGTCATACCTTCCCCTGTCATTGTAATTTTGAGGTGTTGCCCAACATTTAAAATATCCCCCCATCGTGTAAACACTCATTTTATTAAAAGGTGTGATAAAAATAATTAGCACATACCAAAGATTTATACCATTACCCTATACTGCAGTTTGCATGATGTATTTATTGATTGAGATTTTTAGATTTGGAAAATTAAAAATCTACCGAATGACTCTACTCAGCAAGTTCGAGTGTATGTCAAGTACTATGTCAAGTACAACTCACCACTGCAAATTCCAAATCAATTCAATTTCCAGTTTTTATAATTGCAGCCCTTTGTAAAGTTAATATTAGGCAAATATTTAGATTTCCAAACATCGACAGTTTTAATACGATGCATTGGTTTCAGGTGTGTACTTAAGAATTGCAGTATCTCCCACCGTAGTGTTATTGTTCATATGTAGCAGTGAACTGTCAAAATAACAGTTCACATACTTAATTTTGCAAAATAGTTATGTAAAATTGTTAGTTTTGTGGATGTTTACAGTTCGCTTGGTATTTGCAAAACTTTCAGATAAAAACTAAATTCGTCATTATTTAGATATTAAGTAAATATACATGAGTAAAATCTCATGTGTAAATATACATGTGTAAACTGATGTGTAAAATTAACAAACACAAGTAAATAATTGTAGGGTAAAAACTGAAAAGGCGGCAGGTCATAAGCAAGGATCTTCAAAATCACTATTTACTTGATGAGGTTGTAAAAGTTTTACAATTTTCTGTTATTGAAGATTTTAAAGCAAAGGTGACAATTTTCATTAACCTCCACCTCACGTTCCGGCGAGAAGTAAAAAGAGCCTAAACTTACCAATCTACTTGAAAGAAGGTACGAGGTACGAGGCGGAGAAGAGAGAAAGTTAACTTAAGTGTGAATGTTTTGTATACAACGATTCCTAGTAATGATTTTGTAAAAAGCTATCCCTAATAATTGTAATTTTATCATCCCTAAACACAACACCACATTCTTGAAAATAATTAAAATTTTCAATTTTCTTCCTTTTTCCAAGAAAATTGGAATAAATAAGATTGGGTTTTTTGAGGGGCTACCATATTTTTAGGAAGTATTACAGTGACCTGGATTATTTAAATAACACAAATCAGGAATTACTTTACGTAAGGATTGGAAGTAAAAAAGTCCACAGTACTTTTTAATTCATTTATGTAAATTGGCTTGACGTTTGTCCGTGCTTTGCAAAGTTTATGACACTAAATATTTAAAAAAGCGTTGGAATTATTCCGACACCTTGTAAAAATTATTAGACATATAGCTCCTACGAAATTGTTGGATATTTAAGTCGTAATTGTTGAATATTCAAGTCGTAAATGTACTGAACAGTCTGCTCTTTAACAACTGCACGCCGACATGCAACGAAAAACAACCTTTTTTTGTGTTTAACCCTTCAACTGAATTGGACTTAAACAAATTTTTTCCGTCAAACTCATCTATCCAAATGTAAAAACAAAAATATAAATAAAATAGACATTACTGAAACAAATGAAGAATATGAGGATTGTACACAGACTAATCACAATTCGGAATCGACGTTTTGAGAGTTTTTCCAAACTACACATTCACAAAAACAACTAAAAATAAATAAAAAAGCGAATACAAAAATTACTATCGTTAACATTTTTAAAAATACGGAATGAATATTTCTTGAAATTTTGCTTCAACACAAAAAAGATACTTTACTACATGTTTTGCAGCAGTAATTTTAGGTGTGATACTCTTATTCCGTAAAAGCTTTTTAACTATTAACAATAATGCCTCAAGTAAGTCCGTCACAATGCACCATCACACTGAGTAAATAGAGCAATTTTATCTAAAATTTAACTTCGTATTTTGCTAAATTCTTCCAATTTTTATTTTTTACTCATTGTTTCGCAAAAAAGTTTCCCCAAGACACTCTACCTCTCAATACAAATAATAAGTAAGAAGAACCCAGATTCTGTTGCATCATATCGTTATATTATTGTGACGGTAACGCACAATTTAACCGGAACGACAAAATAAGCAGTCACGTACGAGAAATAACAATGAATTCTTACTTTCTACAACCTTTTCGTGTCGTATTTTACCCTAAATGGTATTTAGGTGAGATTCCAGGTATTCTCACTCATTTTTCAAGTCAGAGAGGCAAATCTCATTTTTCAAGTCTTAAGGTACAATATCAACAAAAGATCCTTTTCTTACATATAAATCAAATAACAACTCCTGATTCACTCGTAAAAAGTTCTCAGAACAGCGATAGCAATGACATCAGTAACGTTATACCTTTCCTCTTTAGGCTTTATATATCTTTATAATTTATTAACATATCTTTATGCTTTATATAGGCTGTGTTACTAACAACAACAACCATTGCAATCTGTGACAGGTGCAAGATATTATTAAATTTCGAAGGGAATCGCTTAAAAAACAACTCATATATTTTATTCAAACCAACTCATATATTATTATTCAAATTTAAAAGAGCGTGGTATTTAGATACGTGATTACTGATCGCAAATCTTTCCTACTAGAATAATCCGTACAGTAGGCCTACCATCCGGTTGAAAATATGTCATTCCCCCACTTCCGAGTATATTAGTCCGGTTAAACCGATGTCCGGATAAGAGGGAGCCTACTGTATATTAGTAGTGGTCCTTGGGTCCTACTAGAAGAAGAGTAACATAGATAGTAAAAAGTTTTAATTTTATTAAGTAATTTCACTTGTAAGACAAATAAGAAAAAAAAACACTCATTTTATACTTCTTTATGCTTTTTGCAGGCGACACCGGATGCATTTTGAAAGTTTCGGCTATTTTGAAATTAAAGTATTAAAAAAAACCACGCACCTAATATTCATATAAATAAGCATGTTACAACAAACCTGACAACTCAACAAAGATAAACTTAAGTTCTAAAAAACTTTGAAAGAAATCTTCCATAATTTTCCTTTATCCCAAAAACAGCAAAACTAATCAAAGACGCTACACTGCCACACGGTACACGGCAGGTAAAGGGTTGTGATTCAGTGCAGTGTTCTATACACACACGGTGCACAGGGGCCGGGCCAGATTTAATCAAGGGAATGAGCAGTCCCCGGCTCTCCGGGATGGAAATGAAAATGTGTCTGTGAATGTGGAAATGGAAACCGGGAGTCGGGGTGAAGGGGAGGCCGCTCTCATCAGGTGGGTTTGGTTCCGATAGGGGGCGCCATTGTGCATCTGGTTATCATATCCGGATTTAATTTAGCTGATAAGATTAAAGTAGTAGAGTGAATAGACAGAGTGGAAACACAATTGTAGCATTTCTGTGTTGCAAAGTTATTGGTTTTTGGACAGATTATGCACTATATAAAGATTCAAAACGAATACACCAATAACTATTTAACCTATACAAATATAATTTTAAAAAGCGCTGAAAATTGGAAGGCGCGATCCAGTTATAGTTCATCCGAGGGTATAAAATCAACAAAAGATCCTTTTCTTACATAAAAATCAAATAACTCCTGATTCACTCGTAAAAAGTTCTCAGAACTGCGATAGCAATGACATCGGTAACGTTATACCTTTCCTCTTATATAGACTCCCTCTTATCCGGGCACCTCGGGACCGAGACCCGTCCGGATGATCGTTTTTTTGTTTGACAGACGTTCCTAATCGTAAAATTCTATAACGTCTAATTAAGCCAATACAAATATTTACGCAAAAATAGTAAAAGCGAGACAATTTGAGATTATTTCTCTAAACACAAAAACCATAACATATCCTTAGGCTTTATATAGGCTGTATAACCAACAACAACAACCACTGCAATTTGTGACAGGTGCAAGATATTATTAAATTTCGAAGGGAATCGCTTAAAAAACAACTCATATATTTTATCCAAACCAACTCATATATTATTATTCAAATTTAAAAGAGCGTGGTATTAAGATACGTGATTACTGGTCGCAAATATTTCCTACTAGAATCGTCCGTACAGTAGGCCTACCATCCGGTTGAAAATATGTCACTTCCCCACTTCCGAGTATATTAGTGCGGTTAAACCGATGTCCGGATAAGAGGGAGCCTACTGTATATTAGTAGTGGTCCATGGGTCCTGCTAGAAGAAGAATAACATAGATAGTAAAAAGTTTTAATTTTATTAAGTAAATTCACTTGTAAGACAAATAAGAAAAAAAAACACTCATTTTATACTTCTTTATGCTTTTTGCAGGCGACACCGGATGCATTTTGAAAGTTTCGGCTATTTTGAAATTAAAGTATTAAAAAAAACCACGCGTTATTAATAATAACGAATATTATTTATATTAATATTCATATAAATAAGCATGTTACAACAAACCTGACAACTCAACAAAGATAAACTTAAGTTCTAAAAACTTTGAAAGAAATCTTCCATAATTTTCCTTTATCCCAAAAACAGCAAAAATAATCTAAGACGCTACACTGCCACACGGTACACGGCAGGTAAAGGGTTGTGATTCAGTGCAGTGTTCTATACACACACGGGGCACGGGGGCCGGGCCAGATTTAATCAAGGGAATGAGCAGTCCCCGGCTCTCCGGGATGGAAATGAAAATGTGTCTGTGAATGTGGAAATGGAAAACGGGAGCAGGGGTGAAGGGGAGGCCGCTCTCATCAGGTGGGTTTGGTTCCGATAAGGGGGCGCCATTGTGCATCTGGTTATCATATCCGGATTTAATTTAGCTGATAAGATTTAAGTAGTAGTGAGTAGACAGAGTGGAAACACAATTGTAGCATTTCTGTGATGCAAAGTTATTGGTTTTTGGACAGATTATGCACTATATAAAGATTCAAAACGAATTCAACAATAACTATTTAAAATATACAAATATAATGTTAAAAAGTGCTGAAAATTGTCAATTGTTCGATCATGGCCAATTAAAGTCATGATATAAATTCCTTTTTAACTGGAATAAAGTAGGAGGGTTTTGGGCATTATAGTGAGAAAGTTGAAGAGTAGGGAGCAAAATAGATTATTTCTCTTGGATTCGCCGCTTTCTTATCAAATCCATTGAGTTAGAAACTGACATTTGGATCATAGGCAATGAACATAGTTAACTGCTATTTAAAAAAATAACTAAAAAACATAACCGTTCGTTAAAACATTGTTTTTAATTATTAAAAAACTAATCGGTGTTCGTGACTTCGTCAAGGGAGTGAAAAGTGCTGCAATGTTTCATTACTCTTTAAAAATATTTAATGTCCATGTGTTCAACAGTAAATGAAGTTTATTGAGTTGGATGCAATGTGTAATTGATCCCCTACCGTTAAACTCCGTGACGTACAGGAAAACGTAGTAAAGAAACCCCTTACCTAAAGGTTAAAATTCATATATACCTTATCGAGTTATCAAAACGACTCCGAACAGGAACTCCTTATCTTATTGATAATTAATTTATTTCGGAGGTTTGGTAAATATGTATACCAATTTTGAAATAGCTCCATAGTCGGTATTTTATTTACAACGTTTAATATATAAATGAGGACAAAATTTATAAGGACTGCATGCAAATAAGAACACTATGATCAAACCGCTTTCCACAATTACCTACTAATCAAGATAATTACATTTTAAATCCACTTTATAAGTACACAATGACAAAACGAGGGAAAAAGAAAAGTTTCCGAGTACCTCGCAGCTAATAAAAGATAAGCCGGACTGAAGTTTAGTTGTTAGCAACAATGCAAGCAAAACAACAAAACAACCAACAAGTGCTGTAAGAGTGGCGTTGTTTGGAGTCGAGGGACTTGACTGTGGCCAAAAACTAGTTTTAATCTATTCTTGAAGTTCAGTTGAAAACAGTCCACAACGTCTTTCTACAGAAGTTTCGGTTTATCAGCATTAATGTTAATTATAAACATTAGATGTCATTTCAAATTTAAATTGGATCTGACTTGCGTGAAAAATATTATATCACAATGTAACAAACCGTACTTAAGTCAATTGTAAGCTCTGCAGGAAATAAGGGGATAATTCAGAGGTTGGTTGTGTCTCATCATCGATAGATGCATATTTTCAGCTGGTCCAGTATTACTAGCTTTATGATATCAAAAATCCCGTTAACATTTTTTTCCTCTAGGAATTTCACATCAAAATCTTTACATTACAAGTAATAAGATTTATACTGTGCTTCCATCGATTAAAAAACGCATTTTCAAGACTCATAGTTTAAGGTAGAAATTAAAATTGACAATAAATAATTAAGGACATAAAGATTTATAATAACCTTCAAATATCCACTGACTATTGCAAATGAACTCTATTTCAAAATATATGAGTCTGAGAACGGGAATGAGAATTAAATATAGGGATGGGAAGATAAGGGTAGGAATACGACTGCATGTATATGGTATTGTGAGGGCGGATTGCTGTAGGGTTGATTTGATTTTGTTACCTAGATTTAATCTGGATTTAAAAAACTACCTTCTTCAATTGAACTACTGTATGTTCTGTTACATACCAAAGAAAAGAAATAACTTTTTTAACTTATTTTTGGTTCGATTTTCAAAAATTAAACTCGTAGCCTGTATTTGTTTCTACTGGATAATGTGTTTTTATACTTATACTTCTATCCTTCTTTAAATGGCATAGGTGCCTGGTTTCAAAAGATTATAAAAATATATGATATATTAAATAAGTATAAAACTATTTGCTATAATCTTTAGATAAGTATGTAAATTGATGTATTTTATCTCTGAATAAGAAGAAAATTAATTGCATATGACTCGCTCAAAGATTATAGCAAAAATACATTACTTCACAAATTACCAATCATTGTAAAATATTTTGGAAATAAAAATAGAGAAAGTACCTTGTAACTAGTGTTTAAAAAATACCAGTCAATCTTTAGCAAAATGTTTGCTCGGTATAGTATTCAACAATAACCGAATTAACCATGGGTAAAAGAGAGGGCTTTTACTAAAAACTCATGGAATTCTTTATTTTCCATTTTACTACATACTGCAAACAGTTTTCAGTGTAGGAAACTTAAGTCTTATTGACTTGTTCCGGAAGTTTAAATTAGAAGCAAACTAACGCCCCTTCGACTTCAGATAGCCCAACGGTGGCTTCATGTGTGAATTGTGAAAACTAACACTGTGTATCTAACAAGTCACAACTCACAAGTGGAACGGCGCCGTGTCTTCGGCGGGTGATAATAAGGTAAGGTTCAAGGGCTAAGAATCCAAGTGATGTTGCCAGTACTTATACAACGCCCAAAATGAACTAAAACAATAGTTTTGGTAAGTTCAAAATTACATCAACAACACATTCGTGTACTCTTTACCCCGCAAACGGTATACTTCATAATTATGAATAACATCCGACGTTCACTGAGCCAACATTAATAAACTCATTGCAAAGACTAGACTGAATTGCCATGATTAGTAAAGACTCACAGCCCTAGAAATTATTAAACGTAGGAAAAGGTTTTCAAAATCGCCCCCACATTCGCCATTTCAGTTAAACATTTCCAGGAACGAGTATGAAGCAGAATCTGGGTCGATGACTTAAATCGTCATTGACACCAACATACCTTTTCATTTTCTCTGATGAAAGTTAAAGGTAATTTTACCCTGAAGTTGGTAAAATTTATAACTTTCTATGAATTTCTTGCGTTAGAGCGTCAACGTCGAAAAACTGTAATCTGATGAATCATCCCTAAAGAAGTATACAGTAAAGTTTCAACTATATATTAATTGTAAATTAACAACTGAAATATTCGAGGTCATAACCGAAAGGGCAAACAAAGGTGGATATTCGAGGTGTATAATATTCTAGGCTAGAGAAAATATTCCACAATTTTTCACGGTGTTATGATCCAAGTTCTTATCAAAAAGCTGATTGTTGTCGTATTATGACTATGACAAGGAACTAATACGACCTATTGTGCATGGTCCCCACCAGCTTGCTCTGTGCAGGCACGAACTCGCTGTTAAGGATAGGTTTATCTTTATGACTACGTAATGCAAATTGTCCTTCCCAACAGTGGTGATTTCTCCATTCCTTAAAAGACTGTGCTGTAGGACAAAGCAGGACTCCAAAAACTATGATTTGTTATTTTTGGTGTAAGGTATTAAATTTATCTATTTCTATAGTTTAAAATACAATATTGTTTTTGTGATTTTTTAAATAAAGAAATAAAATATTTTTTCAATAAAATGTTTATTTTAAGATGTAAATTTAATTTTTCACCTACGCTGGCTGCAATATTGCCTGAGTCTTGGTAGAAACTTGCCCTTATAGGTTTACTTCCCATAGTCGATCTTTAAGTTTTGTATTTCTACACAACATTTGATATTAGAAAAACTTACGAGAAAAAAATTTCATTTGGAAAATTATTTTGAAATTGTGTGGTGCACCATTAATACAGTTAAGAAATATATACAAAAAACGTCGAGTAACTTACGAGAGCTTCAAGCAACGCATGCATGGTCTCCCTTACCTGAAAAAAACAATAATGTTAAACATGGTATTAAGGATCATGATACTGGCCATAACATGGCATTTCAATTAAACATTCGTTATTTCGGTTAAGCGTTCTCAGGAATGAGTGTGTCACAGAATCTGTGTTGACTTAAATCTTCATTGACACCAACACACCTTTTAATTTTCCATTTCTGATTTCGTGGGTATAATTAATAACTCCATATGAATTTATTGTGACTGATCCTTAGGACAAGAATGAATCTCATCTCGAGGAATACAAAAAACCAACCGAATTGAGCATAAATAACCTTAGAGTTCAAATAAACAAGATGCTCCATTAAGATAATTAAAAGGGAAAAATTATCCGTCATTTATATTAACTGGCACGCAAAGAACATAATATATATAGTATTCTTAAATTAAAAAGGCAAAATTGGCACGGAAGCAGTAGAAGAATACTTCAGAGAAGAATATATTCTTGCGCTGTCGAAAAATTTGGTTTTACGGATTACGATCCACAAAGTTTTAACAGTCAAATAAACTATACCCTACAGTAAGTAATAGGTAATGCAAAACAGGACAGGTAAAAGGAAATAAATAAACAAAGGAAATAAACCTTTGTAAACGATCATGAAAGCTTAACGTTACAAGGAGTAATAAAATAAATATGAACGATATAAGCACGTGCAATATATACGTTAAATTATAATATTGACGCACAAAGCAAGTCTGTTCAGTAGTATCAATGAATTATTAAAATATATATTTCTTCCAGAATTATAGTGTAATAACTTATAAAAAATTGACTTACACAAAAATTTAAAATTGTAGCGTAAATATAAACTTTGTCCATTAATTGAAGGATTGTTCCATTAATTAAATGAAGAATTGTTCTATTAATAGAATTCAAAATATACATTTCTGTTCAATATGAATATTCTTTATAGCCTACGTGATAAATAATTTATATACTCGCTGTTGAGATCTCGAGGTTCTTCGTTTTTAATCTGTCTTATACAAAAATTAAAATTTCAGCAAAAATTTTAACTCTGCCTATTATACAGTATGAAGAACCGTTCTATTAATTAATCAAATCCAAAACATTTGATACTGTTCGATATAAATATCCTTTATACGTGATAAACAATTTATTTACTCGCTATTAAGATTTTGAGGCTCTTCCTTTTTAATATGCCTTATAGAAAAATTAAAATTATAGCGTAAATATTTATTTTGCCCATAAAATGAAGAATCGTTCTATTAATTAATCAAATTAAAAATATCTATTTCTGTTCAATATCAATATCCTTTATAAGTGATATACAATGTATTTACTCGCTTTTGAGATTTTGAATCTGTCTACAAGTATAATTAATTACGATCCAATTACCATACATCTACTTTTCGTCTTATAATATCAAACATTAATTTTGGAATCTGGTCATATTCATCGGAGAGATCCTCGGTGTTCTTTTGACTGTGATAATGTCTTTCATTCATTGCTTAAAATACATAAGACACGCAATTTTGCTTTGCATGGTGAGTATTAACAATACTGGAAACATATTTTACAAGCACTGAATTAAAAACTACAGAACTGGAATAGTTTAGTTGCAAAGCGGTGCGATTTAAATCAGCTTGCTCAAAAATCTCGATGATTTTACTAACCTAATCAGAAAATTACACCAGTAATACTACATATGTTGTGTACAATATTTTTCTTGGGGATTGGAAACTTATTCTGCCACTATTGCCCTATAAGGTCAAAGAAAAGTATTTAACTTTACAAATAATAAGTCTACACTTATAATCAATAGGTCTACCTCTCTTTTACACTGCCAGTTTCCTTCAAAATTTCAGAGGTGAGAAAAATATTTCATCCATTACTATTCGTTTAAAGCTTCCTGTAAACCTGGTAAGCGGTTACATAAAAACCAGCCCGAGGTAAACGAACTAAGAGCATATTAAATTAGAAATTCGTTTAAGCTGGCCGGAAAAGTGGAGTTTTGGGGATAAATGAAACCACATTCGCGGGGGTCAGGCGGGCGGTATCTGCATATTGCAGGCGCCACCCGGTTTACCTTTATTCACTGATACCGGTTTTTATCACTCGGATAGAATTATCAACTTCAGTTTCTGTTATTTTTATTCAGTTACTGATTTCTCTATGTGATTTTAAGACTACCTGCAACTAATATATTAGAAATTGTGTTTCAACAACTTAGGAAAATAGTATAATATATATTTAATCACAGTTTAAAATATATATTTTACAACAGACTGCGTATCAAGGTGTAGTAGGTTCCGTTTTCGTCATTTTATGCAGCAATACAAATTTAAAAATTACATGAATAACTGAACTCAAGAATATGTTCTAGGATATAAAACTATTGTTATAAAAGTAGTATATTTTTCATTTGATGATTTTATTACATAAAAACACAAACTGTTAAAATAAAATAAAAAATTTTTTCACTTCATTCATTTAAAACTACAGTGTAAGAAAAGAATCAAAATAAGTATTTAACTTATCTAAAGAAGAAAGTTTAATTCTTTTTCTTAATATATAACTATTCTGTGTATATTTCAACCGCCGACGCAGAACAGAAATTGTTTCTTGCTATTCTATGCTCGTTGGTCTCAACAACTTCCTTGAAAATAATTAGTTTAAAGCTAATTTAAATGTAGTTAAAGCTAATGTGACATTTACAAATTCAATGTCTAAGTTATCTGGTTTAGATTCCCTAAAAATATTAGGAAGAACAATCTTAATTGAGTTTTAAAGAAGAAACAATCTTTGTCTAAGAAGACTCTTTAATTTTTTCCGCACTAGAAAAATTTTCATTTCGCTAATAGAACATTTGTTTTCTTAAAAATTACCAGCTGAAAGTGGAAATTAAACAATTGTCGGTGGGCGGTCTCTGATTAAACCCACAGAAAGTCGGAGAACTCCTGGGAAATCAGGCGTTCCCGAGAACAAAAACCAGACGGACAAAACACGAAGGGTTGGCGAGCGGCGCGGCGGGCGCGAGGCAAGTATGAAATGAAAAACGCGGGTATTTACCCGGTTTTCGGGTATTTTGGAGGCCGTGAAGGGATTTGGCGGGGTTAAGAAAAAACCGGGTATTTCAGACTTGAGCTGCGGGGATTTACCCAACAACCTGGATATAAAAAAAACAACAAAAAAAACTGGTAAAACGGTATTTTGGACGAGCTACTAAGATTATTAGTCGGTAATATGTATTCGGAATGGATTTATTGGTTTTAGTGTTACCAGAGAAACAGGTTTTAGCCCGGTTTTCGGATATTTTGAAAGCCATTCGGGGATTTTGAGAGGATTTAGAAAAATCGGGTGTAACCGGGGATTTTAGACTTGAGCTGCAGGGATTTACCCGGCATCCTAAATACATAAACAACGGGTAAAGCCAGGGATTTTTGGATTATGATTAGCTTTGCAATGTTCATGTAAGATGTGAAAAATAATTTGTTTTTTTTTTAGATCAATACTCGAAGTATACAGTGTATAATATTTTGGTAAATTGTGTGCAGTTTATTGACGCAAGATTTCCCTCCTTACATAGTATTTTGAGGAAACTACCCGATTTTGTGTGTTTTGAAAGTCATTAAGGCCTAGGAGCTTTTTCGGGTAACTACCCGGCTTTTAGTACCACTGCGGGGATTTTGTGGGGACTGTTACCGAAAAACCGGGTAAAGGCGGGGATTTTTAATAGAGCTGGTGGGTAAAATGCCAAATTCTCTCTGGCAACACTGGAGCGGAGAGCGGCGCGACGCGAGGTAAGTATGAAATGAAAAACGCGGCACTGCGGAGCCGGTGACAGTTCGGATATTGAAAGCAGATAAGAGCGGGTCCGGAAATGAACAGAGGAACGCCGTTCTGGGGCGAAAGTGAAAATGGATAATGTAGCAGAGGAGGCGTTTGTTTGTGTACGCGTGTACAATTGTTTACTCCGTGAAAAAGATGGAGGTGTTACATTTCTGCGGACATTGGCTATTGCTGATAGATTCATTGTTGTTAAAATAAGTTCTTAGTAAAAGTCTCGATTTCGAAATGAAATTCTGTCTTACCTGTAAATGATGGTAGGTATCACGAAAAATCTAAATCATAAAATGGCAAACGTAAATCTACATAATGTGAGTGAAATTTGGTTTTATACTTCAATGTGGGTGTATTGTTCGGAAATTTGTTGATTGTTATGGGTCCATAAGTCGCACTTTTATTTACTTTTTCCCTATCTCCGACACAAACTTACGCTATTTATTTTTCATTAAACGGCATAAAAATTAACATTCCCTTTCCTACATTAATATTAATACAATATATTGTTTTTTTTCGATCGCACTGACATGATTGATATTTCAAGAAATAAATATGTTTGAATTTTTTAATTTCCTTACAACTTTTTGATTGCAATAACAATTTTATAATTTCTGACTTTTCAGATATTTTTGTTTATTGGTGCTTGGGTAAAAATTATATTTCTAAATAAGCATAATCTACAGTGCAATTGTAAACAAGGGTAATTAAATTAAACAAAACATCCTTACATCACTGTTGGGGCTGTTTAGCGAGAGTGATAGCGGTAGGGGGAGGGGGAGAGTGGAGGGGGTGAGTTAAGGGTTGCGGGGAGGCGCACATCCGGTGGTACGGCAGAACATTCCCCGCACTTCGGGTCATCCACATCGTAAACTGGGGCCATCAATACTAAATAGGCCTTCCGATAACAACGGTGCAATTTACTGCCTGCATACGGCAACCGGCGCGGCGGGGCGCTGTGTGGGGGTGCAATTCGCACCTGAGGAACTCCTAGGGCGAACTCTTCAGAGATTTGTGTTTGCCCTCTTTCCTGTGCAACGAATTATTTTATTTTAAAATCATGATTAGAGATTTTTAGAACCACTGTTGGGTTAATATGTACTGTGATTGTAATTATATGGCTGTACTGGTATGTTTTGTGTCCATATGTTAAATTGATTTATTTTTTTAAGTAAGTGATTTCAATAATATTTATTATATATACTTAAACTTGAATTTTCTCCATAAGATACATTCATACAGTTTTTGTGAAATTAGTTGAATCGACATTCAGAAAACAATAAATTTATCAATGAATAACCAAAAATAAAAGCACTTCAGACAAAATTACATGCGTATAGGCCCATAACTAAGACCTGCTAATTATTTTGTCAGGATTATACACGTACAGGATTACTTTATCGTATAGCCACATTATAACTAATCTAAAGTAAAATAGCACTTTCAAAAGTACCAAAGTAGGGAAGTCACTTAGAGCAAGTACCGTACCAACTATCAACTAACAAGAGCAGAGCCAGCGGGATTCCATTCTATGTGCTAAGGTGTATGTATCCGCAAAGAAAATAATATATAGGGGTCAAATCCGGGGATCTTGGGGGGTAATTTTTCACCGATAGAATAAAATTTGCGTTCCGTAAAAAACATCCTGTAACATCTTCGTTCTTCCCATTACTGCAGGTTTCACCGAAGAATAGAAACTAACATTAGTTTCTGAGCTATCTCATGAACGATGGAACCGACCAAGACGTGGAGGACACTTCCAAGGACCCGGGTTGGCGGGTTAACTAGTGTTTATTTAAGCGTAAAACTCGGCGCCGACTTTCTACCAAGACAGAGGATTGTTGTCAAAGGGGGTAATGAGAGCATGCATATGGAAACGTTGGGCAACTAGACAACAACGCGGGGCGACGCAACGCGACGGCACAACTATACAACTATACACGAAGGCGCGTCCCAGCAAAGCCGGAGTCGAGAGAGTGTGATATTTGCCTTCCGGTGCCTTCGTCTACAAATCAGAAAACATTTCTTTCCAGCAATTAAACAGAAAATCCCCACTTGAAATTGTATTTCATGTGGTTAAAAAATCACGTCTCTGTCGTAGTTATTACTAATTTACTCTTTTTTGGATATAGCTAGCTTGCTTTTGCTTTAATCAGCAAAATGTAGTTTTGCCAAATTTTCATGAGATAAAATAGTTATACCGGGTGCGGCAAAAGTCAGCGTACCGCTGCAGGCCGGTGAGCGCCATTGTTTTTTCTCTCGCGCTAATACAATGTCACTTCTTATCTTATTTTATCATCTAGTTATGGTTTATTTTGTCTTCATTTATTCTTTATCGATGAATGTTTGTTTTGTTAGTATATCACTTGTGACAGTCAAGTTAAGTTGGCGAGTGTAGTGCTTGTTTTATTAACTTCTATTATGAATGGTTTTAATGTTCGCACCACGTCCTTAATGTTCGAGCCTTTTTAAATGATAACTTCGATGACTGGATAGGAGAAAGAGGAACTATTGATTGGCCTGCTAGGTCGCCAGTCTTACCTCCGTGCGATTTTAGTACACGGGGTTTGTAAAAAGAACACGTGTTTTCCGAGAAACCTCAAAGTTTAGAACGTTTAAAAGAATTGGTAACGAAACATTTTGATGTTGTGGTTTCACACCACCACTATGCAACAAAATCTGTAAATCAGTGTCAAAAAGGTGCTGCAAGTGTATAGACAATGATGGTGGTCAGTTTGAGCAGCTTCTCTAACAGGTAAATTAAAATAATACTGTTAATACTAGCAATAGTTTAACTGCATTTTCGGTACGCTGACTTTTGCCGCACCCTGTACCATGTGTGGTGAGTGAGTTGAGTACAACATTGTCTCACGAATGAGAGTGTTGGCGCCCGAGCTTGTGACGGCAACAGTGTTCACGAGGGAGACAATTTACTTTACTCTCGAAATTCACGCAACATGTTCCCTCACCTGCAAAATAAATTTCTGACCATAAATGACTATTTTATAAACTTAGTAAGTGATAAAAATATCCATTTTTTCGTTCTGCTAAAAGCGCCAGCGATCAGCGGATTGCTGCAACGTTTAAAATGCTTAAATCCTTAGACGTTCTCACAGCTGATTGTTGTTAATGTGAATCTTATTTGATTATTCTTCAACTAAATCAGCTGTTAGAGCTTGCTTTCGTTGAGGTGCGACGGTGCGACATATTTGCATGTGTGTGGAAATTTGTGGACGCTCTAATTTCTGAATGATTGATTTATGTTATTCTTATAGCTTTACTTAGTCTCCCGCCAAAAGACAAATTATTATTTCACTCATCCATTACAAGGAGTAAAAAGCGTCTAAACATAGCAGGTGGGGGAAAAGTTTTTAGACGTCCGGAGAGAGGCAGAGAATCACCAATCAATACAGAGTCACAAACTTAAAAAAATCTGGAAATATTACCAAGTTATAAGGTTTAGGGCTCAATAATCAGTGGTGATATTTTTTTGCGTAATAAACTGTTATGACAATCCTTTTTTTAACCAACTCTAGTTTCACTAGTTTGCTATTTATTTCATGTTCACCTATATCCAACTTATGAGAGTAGTATAAACATGCATTTGGGTTTTGGTGGTAGTCTCCGGTATTTTAATCACTCAAACATTTCTCTTACATTATTCTCTAGTATTTTTACAATGCTTTGCTCTAGCATGTAACGGTACAGTTAACATTGAAATGATCCTCATTTGTAATGCTAATTTACAACTTCAATAGAACCTTGGTCCATGACAAATCA
The DNA here is from genome assembly GCA_035578135.1 of Flexamia atlantica. Taxonomy (NCBI): domain Eukaryota; kingdom Metazoa; phylum Arthropoda; class Insecta; order Hemiptera; family Cicadellidae; genus Flexamia; species Flexamia atlantica. Next base: position 348,769 of record JAQJVK010000084.1, read on the forward strand.
CACAAGTTTATTTAAATTATATTTCTGACAAGAAAAATGCCCTTAAAAGAATTTATACAGACCCCAAATCACATTTAAAACTAACTAAAAACATGTTTTACCATCGAGCATTAAACTCATTTAAAATATTTCCTCTTCAACCGAATTAAAAGACCGGATCGGATTTAGGTTGTTTTAAAAGCTTAGTTTGGAGGAGAAAAGTACATCTAGGAGGTGAGGTCCATACCGCAACAGTGGCCCAGGGGCTAATCCGCGCGCCGAGTCGATCACTGCATGTTTTAACACAACTCCCTCCCCCTCCCACATTTCACGGATTACAATCGCATGTGTTTTTACAAATTTCCATTTACTTTTTCGTTAAGCTCTAGATCCAGCCTTTTTCAATACGAGATGCCTTCAGGGGAGGTGTTGGAATGTATGTTCTTTGATGCCGTTAAAAGCAAGTAGCTTTTAGTTTTAAGAGTGTAGGTTTTAACTCAAATCTACTTTGTTAACAACGTTGCAATAATTTTTTTTGAGTTGATCGAGAAAAAAATATTGAGGAAATATGAGCGAAAGGAACATTACTACATAATTACAGCAAGGAATAGATATTTTAAGTTTACATTCATATTCATCATTGATGAATTTTTATGGTGCGTTATTTATATGATGAATTACTATTATGAAATTTTTATGTAGGCCTGGACGAGTTCATAGTTGACAATAAAAAATTTCTACAGCAAAGCCCATTTTCAATATGTAGGTATATTAATTAATATTATGTGTATAAATAATATGTAGAAATTTAATATATTTACTTATTTATTATATTTGTACAATTGTTATATTCAAGTGTTAATGTCAATGTAGGGAATGGAAATCAAGATTTAATGCAAAATATACAGCGTTCTTTTACGCACGTAATAGATTTTCAAAAGCTCACAGATACAGAACGAGTACGCTGCTCAAATTTACCGTTTCAGATGCATCAAAGAGATACATCTAAATTACAACTTTACATTAACATATTTTAATTTAAAAAGGCCAGCTCCCGTTGAAACGCTGAAACGTCAACATTAAAAGACCGAGTTAAAAGTGGACTGGATGAGGCGCGCTTCAGCGCAAAATACAGTTAATTAAAACTGTACATTGGCGACAGAGCGCGGGTGTTTGTGCGTCGTTATTTGGTGTTATTGTTCGCCGGTGGATGGCTGCGCTGCAAGTGCCATTGTTCTGTCACAGATAGCGCCACAATCGACATCGACAATATACAACAATACGTTCACGCCGCGCCGGTATCTGTGGCATCCTCTTTTGTTGACAGTTCCGAAATGTCATATAATTCCATTTTAGGTTGTCTACACAATGTGTGGCCTATCCCATAGATATTATTTTCGTCATTCTTTGATGCCTTTTGAGGGTTTAATAGATCGCAACAAAAATAATGAACTTCATCTTGATTAAACAAATGTTGATGGTATAAACTTTATTTGTATAATAATCCAAAAGATTTACCTCAAAGACTTTTAAGTATAAATCTACCAGCCAAAAATAGTGGTTGGAACTCAAAGCGATGCAGGGACTTCAGCCGCTCCAGCCAGAGTGTATCATGGCTCCAAGACAAATAAGCAGCGCAACAAGGGCATTATTTAAACCAAAATCCGCTCAAGGTAAAGTACCCAAAATGCGGTCAATGTAATTACCAAGATCAAAAGACGTTTAGCAAATTTTAAAACAATAAATTTATTAAGTTCTAAACTAAACCAAAGATTTGAGAAAAGGAAAGAAGTAATCTTTCAGAAGCCTTTTCATCATAACTTTTCGAACAAGACACACACTAGAGCCACCTTGAAAGAGCCCCTGAGGAAGCCCTGAAACCTTACTGACTCCGCAGAGCGAAGCTCACCATCCCGGAGCGGAGGCAGTCTAAACCACCCTGACTTAGATTTTGAATCCACCACAGTACAGCGCTGAAGTCACTCTGGCAGGTTCCGTTTCCGGCGCCGCGGGGGAATGACCGGCTGGGTCAGCACATCAGGTATTCCGTCAGCCGCGACCCCGTCCGCCGGCCACGTGGAATACTGATGGCGCCACTGTCGCACCGCCTGCCGACCGGCCGGGGTGCGGACCGACGGGAAACTATCACCTGGGGCCTGTTGTACAGAAAACTACAAGCTAATAATATCAATGATCTACTAAATCTGACTGGGTGAAATATATATTTATTAACTTGTAATTTATCGTGCAATTGGCCCCTGGAGTCAATGTAGTGTTACAGACCGAGAGAACTAACTTGGCCCAGGACCCAGGCCGTCATTAGACTTATGGGCGGACTGATAAGTTGTTTTACTCGGTCTACATAATAGACCTCAAGCCGCCCTCCCGATGGCTAAAAGTGTAATGACGGAAGTTGTGTGTTATTTTAAGTAGTGTATTGGAGTTGTCAAGAGAGAATTAGGGTAGTATTCCCGAAATTGGTCCGATAACGACTGATACACAAATAATGATACGTCCTATCCCATCCTATCCCCCTCGCCCAAAATGGACAGATTGCTGATTCCGTTTAAAGACGGTAAAATCTGCGAGTTAACAAATAGGCGATCCGACAAACCAAAAAAAAAACTACCTTTCTACTGACTTGATAGTGCGGTTGCGGGATAATATACGCTGGCTGCTGTATTTCAACAATAATGTACTAAAGGTCTAAGTAAACTAAGACTAAACAAGGCTTAGTGTGGAAAAGTATAATCCAAATTTTCCAAATACTCTTCCAAATGCCTCACCTGATAAACATCACGCATACTTTGTAACAATCACCTTGCGACATTTAACACGGAAAAATACGTCAGTTTATTTAATCATTGTTAAAAGCTATTGCAAAACCAGTCAGACTGAGCAAGATATAAACAAATCTTCAATCACTTAAAGCACATTATGTAAATATTCACGAAAATATATACTTTACTTGCATTAAAGTCTTTGATAAAACAATCCGTCTTACGTTTAAATAGGAAAATAAAAACTGTCACCTACTTTTGCAAAAACGCTTTCTCTTGTCAAGTTAAGCTCACTTTCGAAAATCGTTCGACCGCGAAGTTAATTTGCAAACGGATAACAAAAGCGGTTAACGAGTCCATGCATATGTAAACACCTCCGCAGCGACGAGGAGGTATTTTCGACTTCGACGAGAAAAATACGCGCTGATTTAACAGTTGATGTCATACTTTGTGTTATGAAAACAATAGTTAAAAGTGTACATGAAAACACTGATTCGGCATGTTTTCCCGATCAAAGTGTATTCTTGAAATAACAAAGTGTAATTAGAATGACAACTCATGTAACAACTTTTTTACAAATTGAATGATGCAAAAAATAAAGATAAAAATTATTTATGTAAGTGTAGTAACGTGTTTTGTTTGCTGATTTAAATGTAAAATATTTTGTATTTAAAAATACATTCGCATGTGTGTACACAATATTTGTTTCTCTAAGAAACTCTTTATCAATGCAGAATTAAAACTAAATAAATAATTTATGTAGTGAGAGTGTTAAAGTAAAAAAAATCAAGTTGGTTATTGTCATCGGATTTATAAGAATAGTCTTCGTTTTCATGGTTAAACATTTTTTTATAGACGTGTTTATTTTGATTGTATAAGCCATATTGTTCCTTTGAAAATAATGTTTTTATAGGAAAGAACTGATGATAAGTTATGAATACAGTAATATATTAGCTTAGATGTATGTTGTGCGATTCCGTGAAAAATTACTTTCGAGTATGTAAGCAAAATGAGTCTCTACAATGATGCAGTATTTAAAAATAAAAATGGCTCTTATATAATTATACAAAATATATATTCATTAATAATAATTGGTCAGGACTAATGAGGAAAGAAAAGTAATCTCAAAGATAAAAGAGGAAATGTCCCATTGTTTTGTTACGACACAATGAAATTGCGTAAAGTCCAAATGTGGGTTTGCGTTATCAGCTGAGTCACGTGGACAGCGTTGATACGCTACTCAAAAGTGACAATTGTCACAAGATAGCAGTTTTCTGATAAAAAGTTAACTGATTATTTTTGACAATAACGAGGACAAGGGAATTTATATGTGGTGGATTTTAATTGAATGGACGATAAAGGGTAAAAAAGTTGTTCTTTTTTGTAAAGTGTAACTAAACTATGTGCTTTTGGAAATGATAAGGATTAAGAACATTTAATTAGTTTTCATATATCATCAATACATGGAATACTATAAATAATTATTCGTAGTTAACAATGAAGTAAAACACGAAAGCCATTTCAGATAACTTAAACTAAAAAATAACAATCGGAAAAGGTTAAATTGAAATTCATTCCACAAAGTAATATTTTCCCACTTAACAGTTGCAGGAGTAAGTTATTTACAGAGCAAACATCATGCGGTGCTGTGTGCAAACATAAAAGATGTCTATAAGGTCATATTTTCCAATGTATAAACGAACAATGTCACTATAAAAGTTCTAAACACTCTTGATACTTTAAAAAAAATATAATAGCAAAACGTATGTCGGTTATAAACATGGTAATTTTAAAATAAATTATTGGTTGTTTTCATGTACTATAGAAAAAAGTACAATAATCAACACTTTGCTATTGGTATGAGCTGGGGGGGAGAACCAAAAGTGTACATGATAAATAAACTTCTATCTTTGATCACAGAGTATGATTGGAATTAACATCATTAAAGAACTTTAAACATGAGGAAGTAAATTTCCTTCTCTATAAAAACAAGATAAAAATTTGTTTTTGAAGAACCTTGAGAAAATAGTAACGTCTATTATAACCTGACGCGTTTTATGACCACAAACATATATTTACTGCGCACATAAAAAAGTGTGAACTCCTTATAGAAAATCCAAATTTCTTTCTTAGTTAGTTGCAGCATAAGTTAAAACAATTAAAGCAAACCACCTTATAGCGTATGTTTGACAATACATTTTTCGTCGTGCAAGACTAACCAGAACCATTCCCAACAATCCGCACACGGGTGGTTGCAGCAGTATCTGGTGGTGCAGCACTTCAGCGGTGCATCAGCAGGGCAGACGCTGACTCAGCGAGCTGATTGCGCCGTGCTGACGCCGCCGATCACACGACACTGTAGGCCTGCTGATATGTAAATGTCTCCCGTCTCCTGCTGCCTCAACCTCCGGTGCTGCGTACAGGCCTTGTGTGACAACTGCACTGTTTGTATGTGTTGGGATGTCTGGTGAAGCAGGGGAAAATTAAAATAATGAAAAAAATAGTTAAACATAATCAAGCGGGGAAGGAAAATTATAGTTGTTAAAAGTAATTTTAAAAGGGAGTAATATTTTTAAAGCAAGCCCAAGTAGGTTGCGGCAGAGTTTTTGTGAAGGTAGTACGTTAAAAAGTAATAATTTTAAGGGGAAATTAAAGCAAGTAGGTATTATGACTTTGTAAGTCAATTACGGTATTAAACCAACCTAATAAAAGGTAGTAAACTAAGAAGCAATAATTTAATTGTAAATGTGTTTGTATTGGTATGGACAGGATATGTGACAGGTGTATGAGATATTTTTTAATGAAAGATTTTGTCTAAAGATCACTGCTAGTTGAAGGACTCATTAATGATCTGATCATTAAATATACATATGTATGGTTTAAATTTTTTATAGTATTAATATAAAAGTACTAGTTACTATTTTAGACTAAGATTATGATAAAATTTAACTTTGCTAAGATATCACCATTGGTAAATCCAATTAATAATGTTAAGAGACTTGAGATAAATTCTGATATTACCTCATACTCTTATGATCTCTGATGATATTCTTATTATCTCATATGCATATTTAATGTTCTGTAGTTTTAAAATAAGAAAGATTTGTTGTTTTTAAATTAGTTCAAATTTTCAGCTGATTAGACGAACTGCCCAGGAAAAAACCCTGAATATTTTTAAAAGGATACTGCCCGTTTATAGCATTTATTCAGAGTTTGTAACACATGAATGGTTTTACAGCTGATTAAGCGAACTTCCCAGTTCCAATCTACCATGAAAACCTGCAAACCCTTCGCCGTGTTTTTTAACGTGTGATATTAATTCCCAGCCTAGAATAAAATTTCTAAAAAACAGGTTTGGGTTGTTCAAGATTTTAAGTTTGTATGCAATACGTGAGATTGAGCATCGAGTGTTTTTTATGTGTCAAAAGAAGTATAATAGTTTATTCAATCTTTCTAATCTGAGTGTATCAAGGAATCAAGTACACGTATAAAGAAAAATGTTATAATAAATTAAATATTATGTCCAATATTAGTATTAGCAATTAAAAATATGAAGTATACATGTAAACACATAGTTTGTATCTAACTATACCGGAAATAAAATAAAATCTTAAAGATTTAGTGTAAACATATGTAAGATAAAGAAAACGTGCTCACAAAGGCTTTTGGAGCACGACTTCTTTCAGTTGAAAGAACAAACACCGTATCTCATTAAAAGCAGTTTTTTTAACATAAAGATAAATATCACAACTGGTCTTTAAATTAGTGCATGAACAAAACTAATCTAAGTTTCCGCAATTTTTAAACCGCGGTATAAAAAAAAATATTTCTGCAAGACGTTATAAGTTAGTAAATACTTCAGATAAGAGAACATTTCCAAATCATGAGTACAGTAATAAAAACATGATCAAACATCACTGAATAGAAATTTAGTTTTCAGCTCAACCGGAGTTGGTACACCTGTCGCGCAACAGCTGATTGCGATGAGCCGATGTAATTACACAGCTGATTAGGCAATCAGTTCGGTAATGTCTCATACACCACATAATTGGCAGTTTATCACACCGTTATGTGCATCATTGGTCACACTGATACCGCGTTATCTCTCTTATCAGCTGATAAAAGGCTGATAAAAAGTCAGTCCGCTCCAGTGCCACCCACTAACGACGGCCTCGCGTCGTCCCGTTAACTAAATTCTCCCTCGGGACATTTTTGTTTAACGACAAACTGTATTTTGTCTCGCTAAAGCAGTTACCTTAGTTTAACCATAAAGCGTTCTTCCTCTTTTGTGGTGGGAAATCTAATTTAAAGTGTAGAAGATGTGTTTTGAGGACCGAAATATATTACAGTGGAATGATTTTAAGTATTAATATTCCAAAGATTAAATTATGACATTTTTTTTAGGTATTTTTTAAACCAATTTTACCGAAAGTATGTTTGGAAATAAGTTGCAAATTATATAATTATCTTAAAAAAACGACTAAGTGACACACAATTTAGTAAGTAATACATTCTTTAAATACGAAGCTAATTTTCTATTATTGTACCTATTACTAATACAGTATTATAAGTTTTTAATAGGACAAGCTTAAAGGAGGCCAAATCTATACTATGAAGGAAATCCTTTTCCATTTCACCCTTCTTCTGAACTTAAAACCTTTTCAGCATCACTTTTAAAATAAGATTAATAGAACTGGATCAGTTTATAATTCATACGATGGTCCTAAACAGCAATGTACAATACATAACACCATACGTGATCCGGTCCGTTCACATACCTTCTGTTAATTTCAGTATTGAGCTTTAAGGAGTTTATGGCTGTCTTGGTTCACGTTTCGTGCTTTAAATACAAATAAGTTCTTTAATATTTTAAAACGTAATTGAAAGAACACATTCTATAATCCAGACTACCGTGTTACTTAATCCTAAGTCAAAAATTATCAACCTATTTTATTCGTTGCTTTACAACCACAAGGAAAGTCCCTTTTATCGCTGTTTTCCCAACCTATTACAACGACCAACACCGAATAAAAGAAAGAAGTGAGCAGAACTAAGGCCATACAAGTTGTCCCCACTCGACACGTTCTTGTTTGCGAAACTTCACAAACTGTTGTTGTTCAACTCGAGTCACTACCGCCATTGCTGAGGTCAACTTTCCTTATTCTCTTCTGCGAACAATCCGTCACGAATCACAATAAAATGAACCTCTCTACTATCGACTATGATATTGTCCTTTGTTTGAGTGAAACGTAGTAACGTCAAACAAATTAAACCTGCGGTACTTCAATGTCAGTACACAGAATCGTTGATGACGTATTCAGACTTAGATATAGATTATAAGATAAAAGAAAAACATTTTAAATGAAAATTTTAAAAGCATCTGCTGCAGAGATATCAAAAATTTATTCATGATGATATTAAAAAGCTTAGAGGATATCAACCTGGAGTTGCACATCATGAGTGCTTGCGCTGATTGAAAATATGCGTAATTTCTAATACAACAGATATTCTATTTATTCATTGCTTAAACTCAATGTATGATATGGTTGGCATGTAATATCGCTTGGTTTCTGGGAACATTACGGCCGTAATCACTACCAAGCGATGTGCATAAAATTCACGTATTCATCAACTAAAAAAGTGCGTTTTTTACATGGAATTGGTTGGTGATGGTCTATAAAACAAAGAAGGGTGTTGTTTTATTTCGTTCACACCGCGTAATGCTAAAGCACAGCACTAGTGATTGGCCGGCAATCACACCAAATCCTAGTGGAACAGTGACATGGACGTCATAACCAAGCGAGCGGCATGGGGGGCATGGGGCATTACACCAAAGCACAGTAACGGCAGTGGCTGCTAAAGCTGCTGAATATACATGGACTTGGTGCGCCCGAAATGGGATCCTACTTTAATACCACACCGCTGTACCTGCACTTCACGTAAACACTATCGACATTAGACGTTTGTGACTTATGATGACACTAAAAATATGTTTTATAATTACAGTTATTAGTTTAAAATGGGACGTATAATATTTTCGATTTCAATTTCATTTTCAACATTATAAAGTAATAAAATAATATTTTTGCTATTTATAGTTATTGAATTAGTAATTGTAAGAACTTCAGCCAAAACTTAAAGGTACCATTTACCCTTACACGAGTTATATTTACTGTATATGCTAGTCAAACAATCATAATCTCATAAACGGCACTGAAGATTTATTCATCAGACTAGAAACTCATGTTAATTTTAGTCTGGTCATGTTGGTTATCAAAATCTAGTCTTCGAATCGAATTAGAATTTCGGAAAACCAAGCACTTTACACTAGTACCATTGATTTTATAACTAAAAGGAGACTGCTCATTGTAGTGGATGTTTTGAAACCAGAAATTCAGCAGTCGCGAGATTATTTCGGCACTCGTCAGTATAGATTGCGCCAGGAGTGTGATTTAACGCTTAAGATTTTTATCCCTGCAATTGAACATTTTTGCTTCTATTGTGCTAAAATATGGAACAGGGTCATAAAAGGCATCTAATCTTATACACACGTCGAAACTTAAAGTGCGAAAGAGAGGATAAAAAGAAATTTTTAATTTCGTTAATACCGAGATTCTATACCAAAATGTGCCTATTTTCGTAAAATATGGTCAAATGTTTGGCTTTAAAACTAAAGCCATTGCTTGGACTATCTATATTTTCTCTCTTTATAATCATTGGAAATACTGAGATAATTGAAACGAGAACAATAACATAAAAATGCAAACAAAAGTATCGGTTGTCTATTATGTCAGTTAATATTACTTCTGGGATTTAAGTTAGAACAAAGAAAACAAAATGTTAAAGGTAATATTATACTATCGGTCCTCCTGGAACTAAGTTCTTAAAGTAAATATTTAATTTTAATTTCTGTTTCATTAGCGGGAAGGTTGTACAAAAAGCATCCACCGGGAACTGCGGTTTGCATTATTAACACTAATTTCCAACTCCGCACAACACGGAATCCCAACTTTTCCTTTTACAAGTTTAAATGTCCGTTAACCTCCCACGTAAGGTAGACCTGCATCCGAAAATATAGAACTGTATTCCAGCCAATGTTTGTGTCGAGGTATTCTGTTAATTGACATTTCCTTTTCTTTTAATGTTGTCCTCTGGGATCTTTCAAAATACAGTATTCTCAATTGATTTCTGCGGACATTTGCCATAATTGATTATTAAAAAACAAGTTTCACGACGTTTCGGGATCTGGATTTTGGTCCAGTCTTCACGTGGAAAATTTCCAGATCCCGAAACGTCGTGAAACTTGTTTTTTACTAATCAGTGATGGTAATTTTCTAAAAACAATCTAATTATAAAATCACCATCACCAACAATGAATTTCAAACAAAGAAGTATTCTTAAGTCCAAATACCTGGCTTCTTGCCACCGATTGGTGTGTTTTGCAGGAATAACATCTTAAAATCTCTGGTCTTGATAATTTAAAGCTTGATTACTTAAAGTGCTGATCAACCATCAGATAATTATAGCAAACATAATATATGACGGAATATAATACATTTGACTTATTCTAGTCATGAAAAATTAAATATTGTAAGGACTAAAATGTAAGGACTAATATTAAATATTGTAATATAATATAAATGAAAAGAGGAATGAGTCTGCAATGCTGAAGTATAATTTTAAGAACAATGGTTCGTAATTTCTTGAAATTAAATCCTAAATTTTGAATTTCATCCAGGGAAAGATGATAAGAGTAATAAAACAATAATCAAAACCTTAAATAAAGCCTATTTCTTTTTAAAAGTATTGATGAAGTATAAGTTTGTTCAGTAGTTTTTTGGAAGTACTTTTAGATTTTTTAGGTATAGTCCCCCTTTATTTTTCACATAATGGTTTATAAACCCGCAGAGAATATTCGTAATTCAAGAATAACTATATAACCAGCGCCAGCGTGTGGCTGTGAATCATGCTTTGTCGGGTCTCGGCGTAAACCGTCGGATAAATTGAGTTGTAAGCGAGACAGATGGAGGCGAGTGTGGCTTATACATAGTGCTCGGATTGGGAATGGTGCAGATGTACTAATGCTTGGATCCGAGCCTACATCAACCATTTTGTTAATGGTCTTCTATGCCTTAACACGCTTACAAACCTTGATTATTGCTTTTAATCATAGGAGAAGAGATTGTGATTTAGATTTTTCAAGACCTTTTTTCAGGTTCAATACACTTTAGGATAGTTACCAACGCCTTATGCCAATTTCTGCTTTTTTCACGTTAAATAAAGCATCATATACATAACTCCTTGTGATGAAAAACTCTTAAAAAACTGATAATTAATACTTTGGTAGTTTGTGAGGACTCTTTTAAAATGGTGAAACAATCCAATTTGAAATAAAGTTAGGGAAAAGACGTTGAAATCCTTCCTTATTTTTGAGAAATGATTAGTTTTAACGACCAATTTTTTGGATAACTAACAGGTAAGCCCATCAGCCATAATTAGTAGAATATCCTGCAAGCCATTCACATTTTGTCGTCGCTGACGTAAAGGTGGCATCGAACCCCTTCAGAGATGGGGACTTGCAGCAGTACAGTTGTACATTTAAGATTCTGTTTAGGAGTGCAGGTAAATTAATAACTCTGAAGTACGTGATTAGGCTCATCACCTTCAGTAAGGCACAAACATTAGCCATTTCTGTGTAGTATGAATCGTAGTGTATGACGTAAACATAATGAAAAACTTCATTGAATATGCTATATATACAATGGCTCTATTGGTCTTCCCCAGGATGAAAGTCATAAAATTTAAATAAATTCTTCTTTCTACAGAAAGAAAGGGGAAACACGGTGTGTAGGCCTATAACTGATGTCTTTTGGGTTGAATATTTAAAAATTGTAAGTAACACTCTCTATTAAAGAGCAACCTTTGTTACTCCCATGACGTTCTTTTCATCAAATGTTTTCCATAGTTTGAAATTAGTACAGTATTCAAGTTTCAGAGGGTTGACGGTGCAAAGAGATGATTGCTATTTGCCTCTTCTACCCAAATCACAAATGAAATTTAAAATATCTTATCATTAAAAGTTTTAAAATATTTCCAACTACCAATAATTAACTTGACAACTGTGTTAACCCATCATTATTCAATAGTCAGTTAAAAATTAAAAAATGTCCAAAATAGTCAATTAAAAATTAAAAAAATTCCAACTAGAAACGTCGCAATTCTGTTTAGTGCTTTATACCGGTAAAAACTTATTATTGAGTCTCAATGTAAATTTACATATTATGTAATAGACCATAATATACTTTGATCAGCATCACCAATGCAATACCTTCTTTCCAACCGCGAGGAAGGAAAACTGAAACTGCACGCAAACTTTTTTAACCACCAGCAACAATTATCTTCGTAATCGGCTTTCCTGTTATCTGTTATTGAATGTATAAAAACTGTTCCAATTAGTGAAGATAATCCCGCTAAATGTAGGGACAATCTGTAAAAACGATCGGGAAATAATCAGAATACACCGGTCATGTAATCCTCACTAACAGCGACTGTGGAGGCAACTGCGCGTAAACATTTACGATGATGACAAAATTTATTCGATAAAAATACTTTATAAACGACGACAGGGAAACAGTTGATGTATTTTAAGGCGTATTTATTAAATCATAATATAATATAATTTATTGTCTTTACAATTTTAAAAATTGCATAGTCATTACGAAGGTTGGTTCAGCCGTTACACTTGATATAACCGTTCTCTAAACAATGTAAAAACGCCGACGATATGATTCAATAAACATGGTTGAAAAATAAAGTAATGTTGCGTTTGAACAAAACGTAAACATTTGCTTGACTGTATTTACCCTGCAACTCATAATACAATAAACTGTGGGGACAAAAATGTGATTTTTTAATAACCGTGTATCACTAAAACATAGTTAATTAATGAATTTTAGAGCATATACACACGCGTTTAAGTCGTAAAATTTATAGTACAGTACACCTCGGATTATCCGGATTAATGTGGCGGAACACCGATCCGGATAACTAAAAATCCGGATAATCCGAGGTTATTATAATATCTAAATAGCGATCGCGAACCTAGCCACTGCTATACTGAAGCTGCAAACAGCGTATCAAGACTGCACAACACGTTAGTGTATTGTGAAATGCAGTTCCATCTTACTTTTTAGAAGGCACTCTTTACGCGTCAAACTCTCTAAAATCACGTTTTTACCGCGTGATTTAAATTTTTTTCACGGATAGGCGGTCCGGATAATCCGGGATCCGGATAATGTGATGTCCGGATAATCCGAGGTGTACTGTAAAATATAATTCTAAATGTTGTTATGACTTAAGACAACATAGAGTGATGATAATTGTTAATCATCAACTAGAAGATATACTATATATATATATATAGTTGTTGTTGTAGAAGATATATATATATAGTTGTTGTTAATCATCAACTAGAAGATATACTTCACATCGAAAGTGGAAATTGAATGTTGTGTCCAGTCGTGAAAGTTATCGAATTCAACAACAAAAACTCTTAAACTAGACCATAAAAATCAAATACGCAAAAAAATAAAAAAAATTTTGAACCCTATTAAGTTTATCATGTATTAGAAGAAATATAAACACAACTTCCATATTTTCGAAAACAATAAAAGATGCTTCAACAAGGCAGGATCTGAAAGCCAAATAAACTTATTTCATTTCAAACCAACATAAAGTTCAAGATGGAAAATTAAAGTTTGAGCAAAACAAGTGTAACTAGTTGAACGGTTAAATAGAATAAGTTACTTTGCTTTTGTTTTGGCTGATTACATTTTAAACATGTTCAGTGGAAACGTCGCTCAGCTTTTGTTCCAGGAATAACACAATTTTTCATTAATATCACTCTTTCGAAACGCATTTGATAATTAGTTTTGATTTAATATGTTGCAACCATATTGCCCGTATCACCCTCCATAAAAACAAACAAATTAGACGAACATACGAGGCAACTGGTCTATTTAAAGGCAGCCACCGTTTAGATCCTAATGGATTCATGAATATTCAGAATAAATGAGTGAAGGCCACCGTGGCTTGTGGAGAATATTTATAACATGCTGAAACTATATCATTCTTCATACTTTCGCCTTTCGCCTCAGACTGTATATAATTTATGCAATTATCACGTGATTCATGATCAATGAAGATTAGCTGCTGGACATATTGGTAGACAAAATTATATCAACTATTAAATCTTGCATGAAACTGCATACAAGGAGCTTTATTATTATGATTAAAATTTGTATAGTTGTCTGGACAGCAGTATCAGGAAAAAGTTTCTTTAAATGGTTCAAAGAAATGTACTACAGGTTTGATATAACATTTGGTATCAAGTATTTCTGTAATGCACTTTTGTAATATTGATATTACTGAAAAGTAAAAAAGTAGTTTAACAAAAATGTGTATTTATCAAATTGGATGATTGAAAGCCAAAATCTACCCAAGAATAGCTAGAATAGACTTATTTGCGTAAATAAATGAATTTGTACCCAATTTCGGTTGCATTTCATTTCACAACCCAAACATAATATGATGAAACCATTTAGTTATTTTAGTTACCTTCTATTTCTAACTTCTATGATGCTATTATTTGCAAAGTTTTTTTTCTAATCAGTAACATTTCCTGAAGGTTTACACCTTTTACAAGTTCAAGATTCAATAAAACTACTCTTCATAAACTGAAAAGTACGACAGATTCAAATTGACACAGGCTAACATTGGTCAAAGTTCGCTTTGGTGGAACACATAATGACGTAGAGGGAAAATTAAATGACTCATTGAAGTGTATGCAGTTAGTCACATGGGCCAACAACCAGATTGGAGATAGTTCAGATGAAGACTGGTTATCGCATTGAATCACAATGTCCTCAGATAATGTGTGATGTTATTTAGTGATGAACAGTGGTTACGTTGGCAGCCCTGGACACAGTTTGCATAATCAGCTGTTAAACCGCACTCGCAGGTGTGCCAACTGGACAAAACCAATAATGGTGCACGAATACATAGGGCCGCATTGTTTTGAATTGTGGCACTATAATTAATTTAAGAAATTATATTATCAAAAAAATAATAACAAATAAAAACACGAGACTTATTTTGGAATCTAGGCGTAGTGCTTATTCATATTGATTAAAATAACCAAGTTCAAGTTGAATTATTGTTGATTGGTAAGCTTTTTTAAATCTTTAAGTCACATACTAAACAGATTTGATATCTCTACGCTATACCATTCTTTTCAATACTGCAGCATAATTAAATCGATTAAATGATGAACGCTTCTTTTATTGTTTTACGACTGAGATGTCTGCAAAACAAACGTAATCAAAAACAGAAAGCATCAAGTTTAAAAAAATTTAGTGTCGGTTTACAAAACTAAACTCAACGCCATGATTTCATACGACCTCGACAACACGTCAACGTTGATAACTTTTTAACTCCAAGCTGCGAGTAACAAGTGATAATTACGAAATGAGCAACAAAGCAGTCGCCATGACAGTGTTTGTGGTGATGGGAATGTGAACTTGAACCTTTGAAGATAAACTGACAACTGACAGGTAAAAGTGGGAGCGGTGTTGATAGCTTATAAAATATGATACCAAGCATAAATTAATGTTAGGCCGCCTTTCATAAATGTACTTTTGATATTTTGCATATTTTTATGTTTGACATGAAACCAGAACAATACTGTATATCCATACGATGACGGGAATCAATTGTAAACGAAATTCCTTTTAGAGAATTTAAGATTTAATTTTGATTTGTTGTTTTTTAATGAAATCCATCCTTCATTATAAAATGACTGGTAGTTAGTAATATATCACAACAACATTCATGTCATTCACAATTTTGTGAGTAAGTTGGAAATGAACTGTTCTGTTTTTTGTCTTGTTTTTGATCTTTCTTCTCATGATTGGTAATATGTACCGAAATATTACAGACTTTATATTTTGTTTGAAACCAATGTTTAACATTAAAAAACGAATAAAATGAACAATGGATTAATATATTAGGCAGTTAAAAGTAATCTATGTGTACTGAAATGAAAATGATAATAAATATAAAACTGGTTGACAACGTCTTTCTATTAATTGAGGCTCTTGGTTACACAATGAATTTTGGAATGATTAGACGGTGTAAATTTACCGTTTTGCAGATTAGAACTTTATGTAAAGGTTTTACGCTTTCCGTAAAACTAAATATCTCTAAATATATTCAAAAACATCTTAACTACTATGAATTTATCTTCAACAATTAATTAGATTTTTAAATAATCGAGTTACACTATGTGCCCAGGCGCACTTCGTGAAGTGCCTGGGCTGCGTTGGGCACTTCATGAAGTGCCCAATCACAGCAAGTGGCTACGACATACATAAAGAAAGCCACTGTATAAAGAAGTCACCGTAGGTGACCGTTTCACAGTTTGGCCACTAGTGGGTACCGTGGGGCATCAGTATGGGTATTGTTGGTGGGGAGGGAGGGGGGTACAATGAGGGGGTAGGGGGGAGGGGGGTAATAGCCATAGAGGTGCCCTCAGCTCTGGGCTAATTACCATAATTGTTAATTTCGTCACTAATTCTGTTGATGCCGTTTACAGTCACTGCGTTTTTACTGAAACAATTTCGCACTCTACAATTGCATAAATTATCGGTAATTACGGTTTGAAATCGCTGCACGGTTTGGTCGCGATTTAAAATTCAATAACACTCTAAC
The DNA here is from genome assembly GCA_035578135.1 of Flexamia atlantica. Lineage (NCBI taxonomy): Eukaryota > Metazoa > Arthropoda > Insecta > Hemiptera > Cicadellidae > Flexamia > Flexamia atlantica. The sequence goes on from JAQJVK010000084.1 coordinate 365,295, forward strand.
ATAACTGATATTATTTTTAATTAAATACAACGGAATATATTTTGAAATATAATCATATTTATTGTTTAATTGGTACTGTAGTTATATATAGTTTGCGAAATGAAGCATTTATTGGAAACTTAATTAGCTACTTACGTACATCTTCAGGTTTGTTAAAGGAGGATATCTCACCTGAAAAAAACAGAACAAAATTAAATAAGGTAATTCATAGTATATTTGGGATTTCTAATATAATGGCTATCCAATCTTAAAACAAACTGATGGTGATCCAAATGATCCAACTTTTATTTGGGCGCAAATCATTCGAAATACACAACATTTTAACGATTTTAAATAAAGATGAATTGTTAAGAACTTTGAATAACACTAAGACAAGTAAAATTAAAACGCTTCTATCATATTAATTCATTATTCTAAACGAATCTCTATTCTAAATTTGTTATGCTGAATTTCCTTAAAACTTTTAAAGTTTTGCAAACCGCGAAAATTAAAATTGCCTATCCTTAGGTGAAGCTTGATAGTAATTCACTAAAGCATTTTTATCAAGCAACTGAGTTCACTACTTAAAAGAATTATAACCAACCATTCTCCACAACGATATTGCATTTTGCATTTTTTAAATTGCCTGAAAACAAAACCAGTATCAATATAAATTTCGACTCCTATGTCTACTTCAGTCCTTCACTCCAAATTCCAGTCATTATACACAACCGCCTCGCAGCGTTGGGTGGCAGACGGTAATGATTGACTGAACCCCGCGCTAACACGGGCCCGAGTAATGACTCCCTAACCCCGAGGTAACATAGGACGTAAATGACGCTTCCCTAACCCTTCTCGTCGTTAGTTAGTCAAATTCACAACGATCATATAGAGCCGCGGGGCTCGGGGCTGAAATCGCAATTTACGGAGTTTCGCCACTTCGTTAACGGACTGCAGCGACACTTCCGCTATTACATATTTGTGGACGTTTTATTGCACGATATAATTTAACTATGCTTCATTTTAATGACGGAGTTTAACTATTCCTTTTATTTTTTTCTTGTGGACTGGTATTAATCATTCGAAACAAATATTTCAAATTATTTAATCTTAAATAGCTCATTTTTACTAATCTTTTAGGGTATCTTACTTAAGAGTCCTCCCTACCCAGCCAAAAATGTTCAAAAACAGCTCTCACGCTGATCCATATAGCCGCCCCATGAGGTAAGGGAAAATTTTCAATTCGATATGGTTGTAAAGGGAAATGTCCAATCTACAAAAATTGCTTTTTGGAATTTCGACAACTTAAATAGTTTTTTTTTCTATCATCAATTTAAAATAGTCAACTTTGGACATTAATATAACAAATATAACGTTTTTTGTAACCTTTTTCAAAAAATAAAAAAGCAATTCCTGTAGTTTAGAGTATTATTTATTCAAATAATATCACAGAGTATGGATATGTTAAAAATAATATGGGCGCTAAATGGTTCCGTGAGAAACATCGCAAAATGTGCATTGATTTAGCATGGGCTCTTATGGAGCCGAAGTCCCAAAAGTCACCGCTAGTGTCGTAGAAAAACGAAAACTACCGTGGGGCATCACCACCAACTTATCTCTAAAAATCCTCTGCTATCAAGGATTTCCTGGATAGCTATTTAATAGCTTAGTTGGATTCACAAAGCAGTGCCTTAGCTTCAATCATGATAGATGAATAAGTTTCCTTGTCACCGTCTCTTGCACTACTCAGATCATCTAAGGTTACTGCCATAATTAAACTAATTGTTCAGCAACGATTATGGTAACGAATCTACTACAGAAGGTATTTACGTTAAGGTTCGAACAAAAGTAACATGGAAGCACAACACCACATAATAATACTAAACATGATTGTTTTCTGTAAGGTAGAAAACTTCCAAGTGTTTTGCTACAAAATCACAAAAACCAAGCCGATTTCATTGTAATTAACTAATATCAATAGTAACGATGATTATTTTTACATCTAACTACACAGGAAGATCTTACAGGCGCAGGTTTACTGTGCCTTAGTCTTGGCTGTAAAGTTACTCTTTGCCGATCACTGCAAGGTAAATTTACCGTGCAAGGACAGTAAATTTACCGTACACTAGGAAACGGAAATACCGGAAGTCAACAATAAAACAATCAGCTGATTGCAGTAAACCGACGATTAATGCATGTTTATTATTGGTTATTTCAGAAGAATTTAGTGGCAGCACTGATGGCAGAAGCAATTATCTGTTTGCTCATTAAAGGCTAGGTTTCAAGAATTTGAAACGTAATAGTTTATACAAGGAATGCGTTATGATTAAGTATCGTACGTCACACGCCCGGTAAGGTAAGTTTAACCGTACTCGCGTGAAAATCCCGCACTCGCTTAGCTGCTCGCGCGGGAAGCATAGAACTATCGGGGAACTATGGCGGGAACCATCAAGCTCGCGCGGTAAAACGGTACTTACAGTGCTAGTAACGTAATATACTACATTAACTAAAGGTCGTGTGCGATAGTACAAGTTCTCCAAAAGTCGCAAAGGTATTTTTTACTCGCTCCCACCCGGTATTTTCTGGTAATAATTAAATCCGAGAAAGTGTACCGATCCCTTCTGCAACGCTGCCAACATGTCTGGCTGCAAGCTACTACGGCACAAAGAATGTTTTTTACAAACGGAACATTTCATTTTGCACATTAAAAGTAAAGACTCAATGAAACACCGAAGTTGTTATTTCATTACATGCACTTCTTGCTTTTTGTGCTGTACCTCTGTCAAATTAATGATAATTTTCCTGTTTTATTTAACGAATGTGCTTGTTTTACTTGTTGATTTAAAAAAGCAGATCTCATAAGAATTTCTCATTATTTTGCATATTCTCGTAATATAAGATTTTGTTTTAAGTCATGAACCAAACTTAAAAAGATGTAGATGATTAAAAATGATTTCATTAAAATCGCTTTTTATACGTCATAAATAATTTTTAATGCCAACAAAATTATTTAAGCTCGTTAATTTGGAGGCCCAAAAGCAACGAAAGTTGGGCCTCCATGTTACTTTTGTTCGTCGGTAAGTAATACATAATAATACATAATATGCTGTAAAACTCGAGTCATTATTATTCTTTACTAACCTTAAAATTTTATTAGTGTGTCTATTTTTCAATGCTTAAAATCCCTCCAACGAATCTGTATTGAATATCAAAACCGTAAAAAAAGGATCACGAACTGTTCTTTAATAACAACGTGTGAACTGGTACTATGTAAACAATATTAAAGTATTTCGATACCAGCCTATGAGGGGAAATTGGATTTTGTTGATTAAAAACAACAGGCAATAAAAGGCCCGAGGGATAACTACTATCGTGTACCGTAGTGTGTGGAGTTGTGGCAACACGCGTTGGTTATCGAATTTAAATATACAATCAGCCAGGATACATGACATATTGAAAAAGCTACAACCAAAAGTTAGTGTTGTGTGTCACTGTCGTATTATCAGCGACAACCTCTTGAAAGATGTGTTTTTAAATACGTTAATGAGAATGGGTTACCTAATTGGTTTATGTAGAAAATCGGATTGAAGAAAAAATAAGGAATTTCGAGATCGAAATAGTTTGGAACTTTAATCGAAAATTTCTGAACAGATTCAAATAAAAATTTGCACAACCTTCCAACTGGGAGGTAACTACTAACTTTCACCTCCCAGTTATCACGATTCTTTTTTTAATTTTTTATTATTTGTTGTTGTATTGAGGCTTATAAAATAACTATCAATTTTCAGATTCCTTATATTAAATGTTTCATAGGAGCTATACCAGTAAGTTATCCCAAAATTGCTACAGACGTTAAACAAAAATATCGATGTAATCCTTATTACGTTCGTACAGAGCAGCGATTAAATTATTACACTTTTTTTTTGTAAAAAGTACTCATGGCGACAGAGTAAAAAATAAATATTTAAAAATTTGATTTTACAGCTTTGACGTCATTGGAAGTCAAGTACAGTACCACTTTTCCTCGAACCAAGTCTTAAAAACTGACACAACAATTAAAGACAAAAGGAAGCTATTTTCTTATTAAATAATTAGTCGGATATTTTCATCTGATAGAGAACTGTGATGGTATCGACACATTAAATCTTGCTCTAGCAAGAGTATAAGCGAGTTCACATCAACCGCCCGCAGCGTGTTCGGTCCATAGTTAGGCCAAGATAAACAGACATTCCCGGTCAGTACAGTCCGAGTCAAACAACTTGGCCCAGTCCGCCCATGAGAGAAGTGATAATTTTAGCATAGGGCGCACGGACAGTCTAGACAAGTTTTTGACTTGGACTATACAGAACGAGTAGATCATAGCCTGCATATGCTTGTTTAGGCGATATTGTTGTGGATAAACATTATGATGTTGAATAATTGTATTAGCGTTATTAGCGACATTAATGTTGAATAATTTTATCAGTGGATCTGGATAAAACGGAAGAAATAGTGAAAGTAATAAAATGTTCTTGGATAAAATAAAATTTTTTGTAACAAGATAACCAGAAAATAAGGTTTAATCAGAAATGTATATTAACCAATTAATTCACGATTTTTACTGATTAGTCATAAGCTGACTTTCAGACTTTCCGGTAAGAAATCTTTAGTTGCTATAACCAATAATAGTTTTAACACACACTTCAAACTAACGTAAAAATTGTTTACATGTCTGCCTGTATACATGTCTATAAATTCATTTTTTTCAGAATTATTTTCAGACTGACCTCCTAAGGTAATAAACATTTTGGCTATCAGTTGCCGATATGGGGCTATTTAGTTGTTTCAGTACTTATTTATAATATTAAGGTTTTATTTTATACTTTTTCTATTTATTAAATAACTACTTGATTAGCATGATACGTGTTGTTTTACATACTGAATGTGAACAAACAAACCTTACAACACTTATATTTCCATTTATTCACATACAATACGGTAAGTATGTACCTAATGAAAATTTCATGTTCATTTGCCGTCTTAAATAATGTTTATAGTGGATTAACTGGAATTCCATTTGATTTCTTCTAAATTATTCTAAAACGGACAAGAAACTAATACACATAAAGTAGAACAAAAGTTGTAACATTTTTGTTCTAAAAACCAGTTGAAATGTTCACCTAATAACGAAAAGAAAATCCCGACTCCGAATACTTCCTTCACAGAGATAACCACAACGAAATATAACTTATTCTCACCAATGTGGAAATAAAGATACGGGTGAAAATTTCAGAATAGAAAGGTAAAATAGAGGTTTGCATTGGACACAAACCCCATGATAATTGCCAGGAGCCAGGGTCCCGCGAGGGCTGATGAACGCATTGTTTGGGCATCGAGCGATACCGCACTCGCAACGAAACATTTCCAATCAAAATGTTTAACTTTTATTTTGAAAAAAACTTGTAATATTAATACATTAACTGTCAGGTGCATGGAATATTTATTTGATGCATGTACAGAATGTTTTTTAACGGAACCCATTTTAAAGATTGAATTATGCATATATAAATTTGAAATGAGTATTTTTTGTTAATCTTTACATTTTATACAATCTATTATTTAAGTTTGATCACATTTAGTTTATATTATGTGTTCAAGCAATCCGCTATTGGCATTTGTACAAAGTTGTGCTCTCTCCATCAAATTCCTGAACCCGTGTTGCATGGCACGTCTTTGAATTTCTTGCATTAAATTTGTTATGTTTGTTTTGAAGTGCTGAATATCTTGTGAATTGTTTTCGTAAGCCTTACTTTTTATGTTTTTCCAAAGAAAATTATTTAGTGGGGTCAAATCCGGGGATCTTGGGGGGGGGGGGTGATCTTGAAGGATTTTATCAATAATCCTTCACTGATAAAATAAAGTTTTAGGTTGCGTTAAAAAAACACCCTGTATTTCAACTTCATGAAACTTCATTGACTGCCATGTGTAAACAACTTTTTTTGGTATATAGAGCATTTACGTTGGTACTTAACATTTAAGTTAGTTTGTTAGGTAAAAGACTAGGGGTGTGCGAGTACTCGAGAATCGAGCTTTTTTCGAGCCGAATATACACTACTCGGCTCGACTCGACTTATTGCAAATTACTCGAAAGTTCGAGTCGAGTAGTTACTCCCGCCGTTTACCCGAAATCGGCACCTGCGAAAGAATATTACGGCCATTTTTCACAATGTTAATCCATCTTTAACGAATATAACTGAAACCTTGTTTGTTATAAACTTGAAGTAAAAAGTTCTTTTTAGTTATTAAAGACATATAAATTTTGATATCATTCTATCTTTTCTAGTTCGAGATTAGTTATTATTACATCTTTTAAAAAAATTATTTTTGTTATATTTTAGAAACCATTCCAAATAATTAAAAACTTAGTTTTTTTGTTGACAGTTACATCAATAAAAATGTACCTGTGTGAATAATTCAAAGGAAATATTTTAATCATGAATTGAGTCATTCAATTGGTCACGGCTTATAATTAGTGTTTTCATTTCATTTCGAACCCCAGGTAAGCATTAAACACAAGTTAGGCTTGAAAAATATATCAAATCAAGAATTATTGTAAGTTTAAGTAAAAGTTTTCTTTCTTTTGTTTTGGTATCATTTATTTGCATATCTGCTCTTAGTTCAATAACTCTTTTAAGTTTAATTACCTCGAAATTGTAATTTGTATTTGAGTAATGATAATAATTTTTTACCATTATGTAGAAACATGATGACTATTATATTATAAACTTAAAAAAAACTCCACTCGAAAAAAGCTCGAAACTCGCGGGTATTTTTCAAAACTCGGCTCGGCTCGACTCGACTTCAAAAATCACTACTCGCACACCCCTATGAAAGACTTAAGTAGTTTATGCCAAACCTATTGTTCCTGTATGGCTGTGTAAATTTTTCTGTTTGGTAAATTTAATGAAAAACATGAGGGACTTTATTCTTAAGGAAAGAATGGAAATTAAACTATGAAATATTTTATTTTTAAACATATTTGTTTTTATCATCTGTTTGATTAGAATCTATTTTTCGGGGTGTACAGGACAAAACTACTCTTCAAATCCCTACACCAAAATATAATTACATTTCAGATATGAAATACAAACGTCACATAGCCTATTATGCTTTTAAAATCATGTTAAAAGTTAACTTCATTGGCATATTAGAACCGAAATTACTGATGCCATTCTTTCGCATTTCTATAAAACCATCTCGGATAGTAAATGCATGCTGACACCACTGAGCACAATCCCAGCTGGAACTAAAATAAAAAGTGGACTTACAACGAGAGAGAAATTGCAAGTAAACCAATGCTACTTTAATAAATGTTTCTTTTTTAAAGTTTTTCACACAAACGAAATGTCTCTTTAGAATAAGACAAAAATCCGCTTTATTTATAAATAAAACCCTTTTGAGACATAAAAGATCTCCATGTACAGTAAATAAGGAAAACAAGCGTAACAAGTTGAACAGTTAAAGTGAATAAGTTCGGAGTCAAACGTTCCGACATAACTTGGTTTAGGTTTGCAATGTTTGAGGAGATGGTGTTTTGTTTGTCTATCATTGAAAATATAAAGAAAATAATACTTTTAAGAGCCTCATTTCCTTTGCAGGATTCTGTTTAAATCTATTTGAATGTAAAAAGGAAAAATTCCAAATCAAGATTAATAAGTCTTCATGTTTGAGGAAACGACTTTTGATGTTTATAAAAATAAAAATAAAGAATCTTTCAATTTAATTTGGTGTGCTGAGTAGTCTATCGTAATACTAAATTATATAAACATTATTAATATACATGAGAATCATGAAATAATGTCGAATAAAATAAATAATATGAAAAATATAGGCCTAGCTTGGACGCGTATTTAATGTATTATAGGAAAGAGCCACTAATAGAAACTACTTATTCCCATCTTGTTGCATCAATCCGGCTTATGCCGATCTTCGGTGATATTCATTAAGAACAAATAAATAAAAATAATAGACGAGTAGAAAAGATAAAACAATGCTGAACCACACACGTTTCCGGTTAAAACAATAAAATACCGCAACACTAAGGTACATGAGAGGCATAGAACGATAATTGCATTGGGACCGGGTTCTCTGGAGGGTCAGGCCCGAGTGAGGAGGGATCGTACTGGCCGAGTCGAATAACGTGGCCTAATCTGCCCATTTGTTTAAATATTAGTATTGGGCTTACGGACGGCCACGTCATTTAACTCGTTCTTTATTGGGGACCGAAATCTCGCTCTGTTATACAGATCGCTGGGTCATGGTGACGAAAATACAGCTGGCCCCAGTTTTAGTGTTTGTTTTCAGTTTTTAAACACCTTTATAAAAACGTTACTCGATAAACGTTAATATGCGGTAAGAAATGTTAAATCCTATTTACATTTTTGATTATCCTGTTTATATTTGTGCTTACGCAAATATAAACAGAAGTTAAAGAAGTTTGTGGCTAAGTCAGATGTATATACTCGGAATATGTTATGACAAATTAGTCATAGAGACGAAACAAGGGAAGTAGGATGGAGTAAAGAATATCGGCAGATTCGGGATATCAAGCTAATAGAGGTGCTAGGCCCTGACTCAACATTATTTTTTTATCACTTCGACGCCAAAATGTATGATATTTTTGATCCTAAATAAACCCCCCCCCCCGATATACTGAGGGGTAAATAAATTTAATATACTATATTTGCAAGAACCGTAAAATAAGCCCTATCTCGAAGTTGCTTAAGCAACAATTTTATGCTGTTAAAATCGAGAAGCGAGAAAACAGAAATCTAGCATGAAGTTCTGTATTATGCTGGATGTTTAGTTCAATTAGGCAAGATAGATGAAGAGTATCTTGGCACATGCTAAGAAATTATTTAAAGAACAAGCTAAATTTCTGGTTATGGGTTAGTTAGGCAGTTTAAAGAACAATAAATAACAATTTTTTCACATCACGATTGCTGGATAATCGAGGCCTTATACAACTTCATGGGAACAATAATAAATTTAATTTATATTTGAAATAATGTTGAAACATAACATATATTTTTTGTTACTATCAACATACGATGAAAATGAAAGCTTAATTTTGATAAAGCCTTTTAGATGGACAATTAGGTTGTGCAAACCCTAAATACCGCAGATGTTTCCACCAACGCTACATCATGAACAATAAATAACAATCGTGAGTAATCCTGTTGTAATTTACAACAGAGGTTTCTTCCCCTTACTGCCAAGCAACGAGCTGCGTAATGAATATGAACAATGAACGAGTTATACTCAGCATAAAATATAACAGGATTGCCAAATAAATATGTCAAATAAATAAATAAACAACAACTACAGTGAAATCATTTTATGTACCTTAATGATAGGTGTTTTCGTAAAACGTACATCACGTTATGCCCAATAATGGGTTTCAATAATTCTTGACTACCTCCGCTTTTTCATGAGTTATGATATTACAATATTGTAGGCGCAACGATGGCAGTTTGGATAATAACAGCAGTTATGTAGCAGCTAAGAGTACCACAAGTAATCAGACCCGACATTGCACATAATACCTGCAATTTTGCATTTGATTCAATCAAGAACTTGTGTTGTAATGCCCTCCCATTGTAATAACAGTGATATATGCTGCGCTAACTGATTGTTTGTGAAATAATAAATTTAGGAAACAAGACAATTTTTTCACTTAGTAAACACTTTTATTGTTGAATGTTTTATTGTGTACCTAAACCAAAAAGTCCTTCTTTTGTGGTTATGGGTTAGTTAGGCAGTTGTACGATAAACACTGCAAGGTGTCACATATAATAAATACGTGAAAAAACAAAATACAACTTATTGGCAAGAAGTGCAATAATAAATGTTGTCTAATCATGAATATAATTTGCTGGATGTCACATGTCACATGACCAAAAACATTATTGTTATCTAATAAAAAAAATTGAATGAGAAGAAAGAGCTACCGTACCAGATGCAAAGTCGCACACAGGCACGGCGGTTACGCAATAGGAGGTAACACGCCAAGGTTGGCCGTCAATTGCACATGTCATACGACGGAGACTGCCTCGTCATTTGTCAACTCTTCCTCGGCTTTTGTGGTAAAGCTGGGATCTCATAAACAACTACATATCTCATAGGATTATTTCTAGGTTAAATTTCGTGTCTTAATAAATTTTAGGTATTGATGAGAGTAATGAATAATATTACAAGTAATGTGTTGAGTAAGGACTTAAATTGTCCATTCAAAATTGCTTTCAAAAGTAAATTTTGAATGGCAATGCTGTTCCTTTTAGCTTTTATATTATAAAACAAATAATATATATGAATATTAATCATGGATGGGCTCGTTTATTTAAGTATTATGGCTATTAAAGATGAAATAAGTAAAATTAAAGAAATAAAAAACAAGATGGGTTTACTGACGGGTAAATTGTAAACGATAACTACTTCAGAAAATGTTTAATCTGTTTTAAATATCACAGCACGAAACATAACTTTAAATATGACGTGATGAATGAGAGAGAATTGTGAACGTAAATACAAAGAGCAAATTTTAATTTATATGGATGCCCTTAAAAACATTACCGTTTATCTTGAATAATTAAAGCAAACTTCTTTCTATACAAGCTTACACAATCAAGACTTTAAAACACGATTTCACGTCTATGAACCTAACATATATTTTACACAACGCGGGTACGAAATAACTCTTTATTTAGAATAGTAAACAGTTATTTTCACCCGAACAAAGATCTCATAAAGCTTCAAATCCTCAAAGACTCGCGATCGTCTGTTCGCGATCCGCGATCCGCCGCTGAGCTGCTTTGTGCTTTGATGTGTTGTGGCTTGATTTCTATCAAAGCGTTATTAGAGCATTGACGTCAGTATTGCCACACGATGACGGTTTAACACCATGCCCTAGCGGCTCATTTCATTTCTCCTTAAATAAATGAAATACATGTTTCATTAATTATTAATTTTAATATTTATATATTTTTTTACAAAAACTAGTAGCCGTTTAGACTAAATAGTGCTGAATAACTGATCTTTAGATTTTTGATTTTTTTAATAGTAATTTTAAATATGAGAAAGTAATTACCTATTTGGTGTAATTACCTAAGGTGTATAATTAAAGAAGAAACAATTTAAACAGCAAAGTTACAAATATATTATGTTGAAAGAAAAATTAAATGACGTGAAATTAAGGAATGAGTGCAATAATATTCAAGCATAAATGTAAAAATGTAAAAAAAATCAAGGAAATAGGAAGGAAAATAGATTGTTTGTGTCGTGCTAAAGTGATCAGCTTTTTCGTTTTTATTTAAGAGTTATCGGGGTCGATACCAGTAATTTATGTACGTTAACTATGAAATATGAAATATTGAAATATTATGAAGTATTTATCAATCTCTACAACAATATTCCTTTCACATACATACTCTAACAAAAGATACAATTTTTACAGATAAATAAAAAGAAACGGCCTTCTGGGACCAATTAGTAGGGGAGAATAGTGACGAAGGAACGGGGACATAAATGAAGTCAGGTGAGACGCCGGCCGGCCGGCCGGTGGTGGATTTAATGAACTCGACCCTTCTGGGGACAATCGGCCGGAATAACGTGCCCTCACAAATATTTTAAACTATGGTTTGAGATTTCACAATTTAATGCCGTTAATGATTAATTAAGTATAAACAGGACAGGTATATAAAACGGGTTTATTTTATTCGTATATAAAGTAACGATGATTTAGTATTAATGTATACAAATAGTTCAAGTAGTCTACGATATTATTTAAATATTTATTTAAATTTCAAATAAGTTTGATTGAAATATAACAGCACATTGATTGATTGTATTGCAGTAATTAGCACATTTAATTAAACACGTGAAATTATAAAATAAGAACAATTTACTCTTTTTTAAATTGAACTATAGCCTAATTTAATCTAACAATGTCGATTGAACTTGGTAAATGAATGACCTAATATCGTTATTAAATAATAAATTGTAAAAATGTTATTGTCTCAATATTCAACACAGTAATATAAAATGGACGTTTTTATAGGTAATAACGTGAACTTAAAAAATATTATCCTATTAATTGCAATTTTAATAGTACGTATTGTTATAGGTACAATAATAATAAGTTATCAAGCATTTAAATTAAAGTTCCATGCATTTTAATGGATTAAAAAGTAATAACGCATTTTAATGGATTAATAAAATAATAACATATTATAAAAGAAAACTGAAAATTAAGTTGCTTTGATAAATTAAATAAATGATCACTTTTATTACCGATACTAAAAAAAAGTTGCACTGTGTTAAAAAATATAAGAAAACATTCGTCTTTGAACCTGTACTACCCATTCAAACATATTGTGAGGAACGTAATTTACGTTGTAAATTTTGTTTCAAAAGATTAAATAGGTACTAGTTGTAAAATATCTAAAATCTACGACTAAATTTAAAAATTGACTGACCTAATTTTCAAAGATGATAATGATTAAGCCAAACACCCGCCAGCCCGAAACCGCATCTTCGACCTTAACAACATTGCGGTTCAGCCCTGTTGACACGAGGTTGTCATCGGGGACAACATTATATTCTCAAACAACCTGAATCCAAACCGAGTTATGTTGAATTGTTTGACTTGGAACTTATTCACTTTAACTGTTCAACTTGTTACGCTTGTTTTGTATTAAAACTTTCAAACCGATCTTCAACTTCTGATGGAATTGTTATTAAATAAACTTGTTCGCCTTTTCTCCGACTGAATTGTTGCTTTACTTTTCCACGAATTATTCCTGGTTGAATTGGATTGCGATAACATTGAGATTAATTATTAATTATAAATCAATTATAAACATAATACATCACTGACCCGACGTAAATTCATATAAAAACCTAATAAAGTTTTAATTAACAATTAAATCACCGTCGCAACAAAATATTATATTCTGCCAACCAAATTTAGAGTTAAACGAATTTATCTAATTGGAATCAAACATTTGCACACTCGGCAAATGATTTTCCTTAACTCGTTCTCCATTATAAGTGTCTCCCTAAATCACAAGAACCTTAAAGAATTTAAAGAATTGATGCTTAATAATGATATCACAGAAAGGAATGTTTCTCAATTTCCAAGATAGTTCATGCCGAGTTGTTCTCCGACGAGGGCCTAAACAACAGGCTATAATCCAAAACAATTTCCTCACTTTATCTCACTTTACTCGCCTTGAGCCTCGATGAAACCGAGTTAAGATCTCTTGCTTCAAATTACAACGTTGATTAGATAGTAATTTCTCCGTCTTTCAAAAGTATACAGGATTTATTAACAAAAAGATTCATCGAGGTCAACGTGAAAACTAAGTTTAAAGTTTTGTAATAAACTGTACGTCACAAAAAATTATTATCTTTAGTTGGCGAAGAAATAAAAACACTTCAATCGTACAACACCAGATGGCCCTTCAAAAAGAAAATCTGAGTTAAGACTTGAAATGCTTACTTATATATAACATTTATAGCTACAAAATAAGTAAAACGAAAGAGCAAAACAAAAATGTCAGCAAGTTGAAAGTAATAAATATTTTCTTCTCTGTGAAATGGCAAGGCACCGAAGTACTAAAATTATTATTGAAACACCCGGCATTATCTTAAGTGGTTTAATAAGAAGAATAAGAAGCAATCTGGCAGAATAAATCATTTAGTGCTCTTCACGCAAATTCTAGCTCTACACAAAAGTAAAAAGAATGAAATACGAGCCATTTGATAACAACACAAACAAGTTGTGAAGGCACAAGTAGGAATATAAACATGTCAAACTGATGGAAGGAACTTGTGATTCATGAGTCTGGATTTTACAACAATTATCGCCTTGCGATGACTCAACTTCCCTCTACTCCTGCTGCTGACCGTTCCACTTCAGCGCCCACTTCGAAAGAAATATTCAGAAAAGAGTAAAGATTGTTTTGTTGTAGTTGATGTTGTTACTATGAGGGGGGATATTGCCGCGATGAAAGCCATGCAATTTCTATTGGATAAAAAGTAGTTTTTTTTACTGCGGAATGTTATAGTAAAGTAGTTATTTTAGTATATTACTAACTGATAACTCCGGCTTTGCCCGGGATATTATTTTCTTCTTGATGTATTTTTGTTGTTTGTTAGTGCTGCTTTCTGTTAGTAACCAATTTAAACGGTAACCATATAACTATTCCAAACACTTTTAAGTCCTCGACATTCTTCTAAATCCCTTTCGAACGATCCTATGCTTAAATCCCAAAAGATATCAAAACCATTCAACCATGGAGCACATCATGAGATTGTAAGCTTTAATTTGACAAGATCAAGTATGTACGTAGTTTTGGCTGCAGCTCGTGAAATACCAACACCCAACTATTTTTTTATACATACAAAATATATTGATTTAGATGTTTGTTGTGGTATTTTAAATTTACTGGATACCTGACTACGCTTGGTTGCTTTCACAATAAGCAACATTAATTGAAGATTTAGTTGTTTGTTTATATTTTAATATTTTTTAGAAAAAAAACCAATAACACCACACAAAAGGTGTTTTTTTTAAGATGTAACCTATTGCTCAAATACGTTACGGATTATTCTATAAGTCCTACAAAACAAGAACACTTCACATCTACAAGGGTGAGTTTAGCGTACGGTTATAGTTGGTCGACTTTAAAGTTAGCCCTGAATCGACGTTAAAGCAGGCTTATAATTCCGTTAATAAATAAATCTAAAAATCAATACTTTTCACTTAAAAATTTTAAAAACTAAATTCATTCTATTGGTTAACTGACATCGACGCGCGTTCGGACACCGGGGTGAATACAGAACGACTCGAGTCCCGAGGGGCAGGTTTGTAACCAAACATCTGTGTTCAATGCAATGTTCAGCGTTCGATGTTCAACAATGTTCAATGTTCACCCGCGTTGACCCAGCCTTTGTTCCCGCCCAGTTCTGTTTGTCCAATGATTATTCTCTATTTGTTTTGTAAGTTGCGTAGGTTCACGTGATTGTGTGAATACATGTTACGAAAACAAAGTGAGAAAACACTCGTGTTGATATAGGAATGTGAGAACAAGTAGGAGTGTTTTTATTCGTAATTTTTTAAAGAAACTTCCTCTTCACTGATGATTGAAAATATAGTTGGAAAAATATGTTTTAGCAATTACTTTCAATTACAAATAAAAATAAGAGTAATACTTCGATGAATTTGGAGGGATTAGTTTTAATGTAGTTGAATTTTTTTGCAAAATAAGCGAAATAATAAATATCTGAAATAAAATTTTACGTAATGTAGCGTTCATAATATTATATCTGGTACGTTTTTTGTACAAAAATTACAAAGAGTATTTCATATTGTTTCAATTGGTTCATATTGTTCTTATTGTTTTGTAGTTTCAGATGCAGAAAATATAATAATAAATAGCTCATTTCAGTTTATGGATATTTTTTCTTGATTTCCTAGTTATACCCAACTATCGGAATTGTCGGTTTACCGGATGAGCCTTTTCCCCGATTAATTCGGATAATCTGGATTGATTTCAAAATTGGATAACATTCGAAAATCAAGAAGAAAAAAGATACAAACACTAAAATAAACTTTTTATTGTTGTAGTTGCTGGGAATAACATAAAATACTCTAAAGTACATAAAATGTTGATAACTGTGATATTTAATTTTATTATTTTGACAAAAATCTAGTCAGATAATTGGGGATATGGTAGATTAAGGTTTGGATGATTGGGGTTTTGGTGTTTAACAATTTAATTCATGAATTCAAAACGTACATGCAAACTGACTAAAATTAATACAGCATTAAAATTTTTCCACCTTTAGAGACAGGTCTTAAGCCGGCTGAGGCTGTCGAAGTTATAATTTAACTTTGGCTTTAAAGGAGAAGGGGGTAGAAATACGTCATTTTTGTGGCTGAATCCCCCCCCCCCCAAAACACGATTAGTACATTACAACGTAATCAAGCAGGATAAATAAATCCACCCTTTACTAGGGAGTAGGCCTACTCATATTAAAACATTAACGCCGAATATAATTATTCAATTATTCATAAAAAGCTCAAAAGAAATTAACACTTGAAATTTTAAGTGAAAGCTGTTATCCGAGTTAATCGTCGGGGATTAAAATCTGATTAGCCGCGCGCCCACGACGGGCAACTGTTTATTTTGGGATTTCATCGCGAGTTCAGCATCGCTGGTAACTGTGTTTGGAAACGATTGCGATTATTTTATTTTAATATCGAGAAATTGCAGGGTTATTGGAATACGTTCGTGGATGATGGTTAAAACGTGAACTTGTTTAAAGAAATAATTTTTTTTTTACCTGTTTCAGTTTCAAAGTAGATATAACACGTTATTTTGGACCCCCTTAAGCGAGGACTATGCTTTTTTTACCTGTTTTCTTTTTGAAGAGTTTACGCCAATGGCATTTTTTATGAGAGTTACACACACGCTTTTGAGGGAAAGCGGTCCAAACCCATCAAATTTAGTTAATTTTCTTTCCTTCGGATTATTAGGTATGAGCTCATGCATACTTCGAGGGATTTGCCAAAGTAATTAAGCAAAATTATTATCACTGACCTATTGCGTTTATTATCTTTAGGTTCTGAATAGGAGAATATCTAAATAAATTATATTGTAACAATAAAAAATCAACATAGATCTGTAGTAACAAGTTGAAATATTGAACCTGATTTAAAGTTTACTAAATGTAGGCCTAAATAACACAAAGAAATGCGTTTAGTTATGCGTTTGAATTAATGAAAATAGATGTCTCTTAATCATTCGTGCGTCCCGAATGTACTGAAAAGTAATCATAAGACAAATATTTTTACTTGTGTACAACTCCATTAAAAACGTCACTATAAACTTTATGGTCAATAAAAGACCATACTCAGGCCTCCCAAGAATCTTGCACTTCACATCCCAACACTTATTGCTACGGACTCACCGGCGCAAATCGCTAGTGTGAACCAAGCATAACACAAAACATCCAGGCAAGACACAAAACAGCTATTATGTGACTTATTATTTTTCCTTTCTTTAGTGGGCTACACCACAGAGAAGAATCTAACAGAGGTCGCTTTTATAAATGGGTCTTCAGTTGCGCCCAAGTGCTTGCTAGTTTCAGTTAAATCCAGCTACAGTTAAGTTACTAGTTACTAGTTACATCCAGTTTCTAGCTACAGTTAAGTTAAATTAGGGGAGGGCAGCGGCGGTGCTGGTCTCTCGCGGCGTTAATGGTAAACTATTTTTTATAAGTCCTCGACACCAGCGCTCGGCACCAGCTGAGCGCAACATTAGAAGATGCCTCTGTTTGGCTACACTCACCTTAATAAGATTTCCGTTGGGGCTTTATCAGATGATAACTCCCCCCCCCGGCCCCTCCTACCCCTTCAGAAAGTGGAACGTCAGTCGTAGTACGACGTTCTGTCCGTGTGCGTGAGCAATCAGACCGACTCAACTCTTGAGAAAGCGAGGCGTCATTTAAATCCGCGGCCTCGCGAAACGTCGGGAAGTACTTAAGGACGCTTTAATGTTCGGGTGTGTTTCGTGTGATCTGTATGTTTTTCATCATCTATCAAAGCCCCAAAGGATGTCTTATTAAGGTCAATAACCCATAAAAGAAAGGAAAAAAAGTATGTATTACAAAATTATCTAATATTCAAGGTTCCATCTGATTTCCGAGTACGTATTTTCCAGCTTCGCAGGTCGAACTCGCGGACTGCGTGCTCGGGGGCACAGGGGGCTCAGGAGGCCTCAGTTATTTAAGAGCTGCCGGGTGATGTCGATGATGAAGTTTATGATCGGATTATTATTGCATCACTCCTGCTTCGACTTCGCTACGTTTCTCGCGTTTCCCGAAGGAAAGTGCACGGTCGTTTATCATACGTGTTTTACAATATTTCGGAAAATACATTGAAGCAACTCAAAATAAATGTTAACAACTTTTCTTGTATTTTACCTTTTTTTACATGTTTGTAGTTAATGTGTTCCTTATGGTGTAATAATGTACATGCCACTTGGTTGGATATAATAAGTTACGAGGTGATTTTTTTCAGGTATCCATCGCATACTAATATTGCAGTTTTTGATGTCTTGTCGGATATTAATATATGAAACAGAGGGGATTTAAAATATTTCACAAGAACCAACTAGTAAAACATTTTTGATGCAATGTTTATGAGTATTAATATTTAATTATTGTACTGGCGAGAATGAGACCCAACGACTATATTTGAATAATCTTAAGAGTATTTTCTTCAAGAAGTAACGCGTTTAGTTGGACATATTTAAGAAACCCCGCAAAAACAATATTCTTTATCCACGATTTATACCCCGTCTCTTGACGGGGTATAAATCAGAATTGTTTACTCTTGTACTCTTGTACAGAATTGTTTACTCTTGTAAACAATTCTGTACCTATTCAAAGAAAAGTACAAAAGACTAGCATAAGACATGTTTATACTGATAAGACGCGTTACTTTCTCGAAAACGTTACTTTTTTCACTCGTTACCTTCCTTATAGAACCTTCTCAATGCGATATACATAACTTTAAACCAATAATAAACTTTTGTTGATAAAATGAAATAGTCTTCCTCTTAAAAAAAAGGTAGTGCACCATGTTACCTTTCAAACCTGTGTACCTTTACAATATTTACCCGCTGCCCATATTTAATTTTAACTATCTAAATATTTAACTCTAAAATGTAAATATAAATAAATTGTAGCTCGTGTGTGAGAGGGGGGCATTAACTTTTCAATTTTTAACCGCTGCCCATATTTAACTCTAGCTACCTAAATATTCAACTCTAAAATGTAAATATAAATAAATTGTAGCTTGTGAGAGAGGGCGGCGGTATCGGCCGTGTAGTGCAGAGTTATGGGACAATACATACCCGGTCAATACCCGGCCGCAGTAAAGATACCGCTTTGTGTCGGCTGCATACATCACACCGCAGGCACGGCGACAACACCAGATACGCGGAAAATAAGAGGCGGTGGGAAGAAATTGGGTTGTTAATTAGATTAATGCACATTAAATGGCAATGGTTAATAGAAAATACCCCCGATGCAGCAGAACTGCATACTCAGCGAATTTCTATTGCTTAAATAAATCATTTAGACGGAGCCTCAAGTAAAATCAACTTGAACCCTAAAATGAGTAGGTATTCACCTATTTTCTCCATAAGAATAATATGGAAAATGAGTATGGTTTGCCGCCATGGAGGTGTGAAAATAATTATTTTTCGCAATAGTCCAGAAGATATCAACTAGACGAAGGGTTTACCCCTCTTTACCCTCCTTCCAATATAGTTCGATCAGGCTGGTTTTCGAACTCGTCCGAATAATTACTACTTTACATGTCTGTGTCCAGTTTCATTTAGATCGGACCATTTTTACGCGAGTTACCGTGCTTAAAGACACACATGAACAAATGGTGTTTTAGGCACCTGGGGACCTCAAAACGAAAAGTTATGATGGTCTCGGGCTTAGGTCTTACCATGAAACCTACGGTAACAGCTTCTTCCCTGTAGTGGAAATTTGCTAAAATGAGATACAGGGTGTTTTTATGAAACGCAACCCAATACTATTTTATCAGAGAATGATTAGTCCCCCAAGATTCTCGGATTTGACCCCATTATTAATTCCCACTATCAACGAATTATTCACAGGATATTAAACAACTCAAAACAAACGTAACAAATTTAATACAAGAAATTGAAAGAGGTGCTAAGCAAAACGTGTTCAGGAATTTGACGGAGAGAACACAACTCTGTATAAATGCCAATAACGGATTGTTTGAACACATAGTAAGCTAAGAGTGATCAAACTTAAATAATAGTTTGAATACAAAGCAAATATAACAAAAAAATACCAATGTCATTTTTCTATGTGCATTGTTCAATCTTAAAAATGGGTTTGCGGCGTTTAAAAAAACACCCTGTACATTTCGGGTTTTGATGAAATCAGAAGAATGCAATACTTAAGTTGCAGAATGCAACTTAAGTATTATTGCAGGCCTTATACTTGAACCTTGGCAAGTTAAAAAAATTAGCCTAAAATTTATTACGTGTTAAAAACGCATTGTATAATCCAAAGTAATATTTACAGTTTACACTGCTCCACTCCTCCTCCCACCTTCACTTCCTCATTGAGAACTTCTCCTAAATTATTAGGGGAAACCCGGATTAATTGCATAAACTGAGCTAAATACAAAATTATTAGATTATAAGTTTTAGTTATCAAATATAAGCATTAGTTGTTTATGATTTTTTTCTATATTTTTGTTGGTTTTTACTTACCATGTTTTAGAAAACAAAAACTCACGGTTTCTAATTTCTAAAAGAGTAATGAAACAAAATTTATCACAATATAAAACTAAATTTATCCAAACAAACAATGCACGATAGAATAATACTCGAGCATCCCGAGTAAACAACAAAGAAATATTGAATAAAACGACATGTTATTCCAGTAAAAGTACGCAAATACGAGGTGGGCGATTGGATATCCACTGAGGTGGGTAAAAATATTGTATGATCGAAAATAATCAACTGTTGCTAAGTTTAAAATCCCTCCGGCAAAAGTTCAATAATACAAATACATATTTTTGTTGTATATTTAAAACTTTGTCAATTTTATTGAATGTGCCTAAAATAAAACATATCTTTTTGGACTTTACGGGAAAATGTAATTGGTTAAAGAGTTATTTTTAAGTTACAAATTTTTTTTTATTTGCAAGCTGATGTTTTGATGCGTTTAATCTCTCTTAATGCGGTTTGAAATGGTTGCAATTTTGATACAAAATTGTACATGACAATTATTACAAGCCCACGAAAGTTAGTGGCAATACAAGGTCCTAATTAAAATTAATATTAAAAACGTTTATACAGAACAGCTCCATATAGAATACAGAAATCAGCTATAGCGTAGAGGCCTGATAAAAATCTGACATCCTATAAAAAGTAGTATCGTCTTAGAAGTGATACTCCTTAAGATTGATGGACGAATGCAGACACTGTTGATAACAGAAGTCCGTTTACAAGAGGCGAGTCTCTGGGATCACGAGTGCGAAATTTCTCGTTATCGGATCGCAGAGTTGTTCATCAACAACTCGGCCTGCTTTCCGAGAGCATGACTCTTCTTAAATGTGAAGCAAGATTCTAAACTTTCATTTACGGAACAAAATCAGAAATTATAAATTTATTCACACTGTAAATTTAACTGACATTAATCTTTTTAAATTATTTTATAAATTAAATAGTTTATTAATGAGTGAATTAATTCATAACAAGTTATCGCATATGTTATGAATTGATAAATTTAATTAGTACAATGGTTATTTTGTTTTGTTTGACAATTAATTGTAAATAATGTTTTATATGTTTTTATTAATCATTTTTCATGTAATTCTTGTGCATAGATGGGTTGAGATGTAATCACCTATAAGTGACGTTATCATATCAAGAGCCACTTCATTTTTATTGAATGCCTCATATTCAAAAACGTCTTGTATCTTAAAATAAAGTGAATACATAGAAATTGACTTACTGTAATATTTTCAGCTGAAAAATAATAAAGACACAAGCAAATTGAAGCAAACTGTAAGAAGTAAGAAGCAAACTGTTAACTCCCATAACGGTCTGTGTGATTATACATATACATAAAAAAATCTTGATAAATTTAATAAGTCACACTTGATTTGATTTTCTTAGGTATAGGGAACTGAATGATTGTACAGAACTCACACTGATTTACCGAAATAATCGTATAAGTGGACGAATACGAGAACCAAAGACTAAGAGATACTTTTCTGATAAATCCAATCCCATAAAAATGTAGTTGTAGGTGAAAAAATAAAACTAAAAAGCTTTCCAATGTAATAAACTAAATTCTGGCCCGAATGTTGGCCTCTTGAGATCTGATCGGTGTTAAATAAAGGTTAAGGTTACGGAATCCGGTGCAATGTTTTGAGAGGAACACGATCTATATATTTTAAAGTTAATATTTCTTCATATTTTACACGTTGTATAGATAAGAAAGATATGATTTCTTGCATGAACTTAAACTTACGTTAAATGAGAATCAAGCAAGTAAACTAAAATTAGGAAATGAACTCAAGCAAGATTAATGATTGAACAAAACTGGTTGTTGATAATAAAAATCTGTAATCAAAGGAACGTCTTGAGAGTGCTGATATTGCTGTAGTAATATGATCAAAAAGTTATCCTCGTAGCGAAACGCGCCTCGGGCACTACATCAGGCTTAGAAGCGCTTAAGAAGGTAAAATGCATTTACTTCCTCCTGCATTTTCTGCGTTATTTTCGCATAGCTTAATTAAGATATTTTCATCTTAGAAGATGTCATGTTATCACTTGCAGCAATTAATAAATTAAAGCAATCCCCTAAACCATAAACTGACTTTTAAAACTAGTCATTAAATTTGAATCGGCCAGGCTACACTAACCTTCGTTAGCTTATTGCAGATTACATTAATTCAGTTTATTTGCTAACTTTTTTCTATATCGGTTCATTTATTTATTTAGTTGTAATTATTTTTAAAGAATACTAAAAACTACTTATTTAAAGCTGATTTTGATGTTCAGAATACAGTACTAGCTCCATAACAGTTTTTCAGATTTTTCCCCAAGATATTTTTTTTAGGTTGTTAAATAATAAAATTTGAAAAACTAATGATAAAACATGTTACCTATAATCAGAAGAAATATTAGTAAAAAACTCTTAAAATTCTGGTACAATCGAGGTTGTAATAACAATTTCGTTTGAGGAGTATGAGAGAAAATTTGCTAATTTGAATAAACAATATTGACACGATTTATGTATAAATCAATTCCAAAGAAGGATTTTTTGTTACATTAGATATTGTGAATGGTTTTATATCCTTTCCCTTTTTCTTTACACTAAATCAACAGTTATTTTAGCCTCGTATTTGTATTCTATAGGAAACATAACTGCGCACGATAACGCTGTCTGTTTGTTTGGGAAATAGGTTTGGCGGAAATTGCATCATGTGCGGAAATATGATACATCTGCCACGAAGACGTATCACACAACTAATGTTAAACATTAAGGCATTTTCCTTCTTTTAAATCACATCAGCATTTAGAAAAGACTTGATTTACTGCCCGTGTTATCCGCACGGCTATAAGTATCTGGGAAATTAACAATAGCTCCAACGGAAAACAAATATAACATTTGCGATATCCCCAAAATTAGTACATAATATATATACACAACATAAAAATTTTACGGGTTGAAGCCCGAGGAAGTAAACTGGACTATGTATTGCATCGGGTCAAGATCTACCTTAGTGCCAAAATTTAGAACGATCGGTTCATTATATCGTTGTTGGGTTCCCCCACATTATAAAGAAAGAAACAGATAAGGACCACCTATTCTTAATTCATCGTGTTATAAGACTCGCTGTGGCATGTACATTAAGGGGGGGGAGTTCATGCAAAAATCGGAAAAAACTTTTTTCAAATTTTTTTTATATTTTGGTTTTACATTTTATTCCGAATATAAAAATATAAAATATAAGACCGAACGATTTTTTTTCTGTAATACATGGACAAGGACAGTTTAAAGTGAGTAGAAGTGAAGCTACTCGCTTCATAGTTTTTTGTCGATTCCCGAAATTGTATTTTGAATTGTATTTTTTTACCGTGTAGAAAAGTACACAACTCAGCTTCCAGGAGAGACAGAGTGATAATTTTTTTTGTTCAACTTGTTTAATTCTATGATCTGTAGGATGGATTTGAAGGAAAAACCAACATATTTTTAATAATTCATTTATTTGAATTTTCTACGTAAGACCTGGTTAAAATATTTAAAAATTTGCTACCATTAATTATTGTAATCAAACCAAACCCATCCTACAGATCATAGAGCATACTTCAAGGAACCATTAGAAACAAAAAGGTCTTAATTACAACTTATGGATTTTAATTCGTACAGGATCTAGTAAACCCTTGTAAAACGTGAAAAATCATCCCCCTTCTCCCCCCAGGGGGTGAAAAAAATTCCAACCCATTCTTTTCTTCCTATGGCTACATGTATTATACAGAGATAGTTTCAACATTTTAGGCTAATAATTAAAGATTTTTAATTTTTTCATGAACTCCCCCCTTAAGTTGATATTTGCTTTCAAGGATAATGATTTAATAATTAAATCTAAATTAATTTTAGATTTAATTTAGATTGGTAAATTAAGTTAAATTTAAGTCAAATAAAGGAGCCAAATTTCAACTGTACTTCTTATACATTGGTTTAATATTGACATTATTCTAATTCGGTGTTTTGATTTTATCGTTGGTAGAAGATGCAGTAAAAGTAGTTGGCTTTCAGATCAGTATTTTAGTAACAAACCAACAAAAGTTTCAAAAATAACAAGACACTAAAATAGTCGGTTTTTAACTAGTGTACTCAAGCTGATTTGAGACCATAAATTGCTGAATTTAAAATTGAAGAAAATTAGAGACAGCTAATTTATGCCGGTGACAGACAAAAAAAGAAACCTAGTCTAGGAGTGCTGTCGTTCTTACGCTTGAGAAATTTCAACCTTGAATTGAAGAAACAATCATATCTTCTAAACATATCGCTAGCTATAAAAAACCTATTTTTGCGATGCAAATTTCTCCTCTTAACTAACAATTCAAAATCAAAAATCCCATTGTAAGTTCAAATGAAACCGCCAAATCAGAATGAACAGACGATGCAGTCAAGCAGAACGTAAACAGAAAATTAGCAATGTTAACAAAGACACTTGAATAGATCGGTGTTGTGTCACAGGACATTACTGCTACAACTAACCACTTGTGCCTCCGAGCCCGGGCGGCAGGCCAAGGCAACTTGATACAACGGCGATCACGCTCTGCCTATGAGAGACTTACTGCTGATTTTTTTGTTTTCTTTTTGGGACAAGAAAGAAAAGATCAGTTACTGAAAAGTGGATATTTTGACACTAGTATGGGTTTTTACCATATCTTGAAGACGAGTGTAGTGTTTTGTTTACTTATAGATGAAATTCATCCTATCTCTATATCTGTTTGGGGCGAGTTAAAGAAAAGATCTGTTACTATTTGACTGGTATTTTGTCAATATTTTAGGTCTTTACCTAAAGTTGAGACGAGTATAGTCTTTCGTTTACTTTGATGTAAACGAAAGACTCTAATCCTATTTATATTATGATTATGAAAAAGGTTTAAATCCTTCCTTTATGAATTATTCTTGTTATTCACAAGAATTATTCTTGTTAATACCTACATGAATTATTCTTGTTATTCACATTAAACGCGATATGCAAAGGGCTGAACTAATAAAATGAAAATAATTGGAAGACATTAATTCTTTAAATCAGGCGGTACTCTGTAAAAATTTTGATTTTTTTTTAACATAAATAACTACGAACTACATTAAAAATGGCTAGAAAAAATTATAAACCGCAAAACTCGTTGACTGATAATGTAAAAATATGTTGTAATTAAACAATATTTAACTAACCCTTAAAGTACTGTAAAATGAGTAACATGACTGTTTCCTATAAAATAACTGCGGCGAAAACTGTTTAGACAAAACCAGTTAATCAAATGAACATAACTTGTATAAGTTTTTAAACTTGTAATAAAATATCAAACACTGGCTATTGCTTCCAACCGTCACCTTGTAAACAACTGCAAAACCAGCGTGAAAATCAAATCACAAATTAAACCCGATAAACTGCGAACATAATGAGCTTATACAAAACGTGCGCACATGCGAGGGGCAGAAACGCAAACAAAGATCGAACCGCAAACAGAGTAAATGCACCCCTTGAAACCGAATGTTACTGTATTTGCCTTGTCATTTGCTCGAAGCAATCGGCAACTGTTACTCGCTTAAACGAATATTCCGATTTATCAAATAAAATTTTAAGATAAAAGTAATAATAATTAAAGTTGTAAAGATTAATTAATGCAAATTTAGATTGTGTGGTCTTAAATATATGACATAAATTTAAAAACAAATTTTTGGTAGGTGTCAAATATTCATTTCTTGATAGTAAATTATGTTGAACGTCGAATCTCCATACCAATAAGTTTCAGTAGAATCTCCATACCAATAAGTTTCAGTATGACACTAATCATAACCTAAAAAATGCATTAACTTGTTATTCATACTATTTTTATTCTACTGCTATTGCGTTTTAAGTAGTAATGCTGTAATGCATCCTTGTATGAACAAAGTAACATAATTTTGAAAGTGCAAAAAATGGATCAGACACGTCCCTAAAATTACATCTCAACATCCCTACCCCTCCTAGAATTAAGTTAATAATTAAAATAATTAGTATTTAAATTTCTTTTGCACATTCCAAGTTCCAATTTTGCTGCATTCCAATTTTAAATATAAAATTATTCAATGTTCACAGCACCTAAAACTTAATGTTTTACTTAAACATACGAGCAAAATGTTTTCATTCTTCAGCTAATAAAACGTGTGTTGAAACTATGTCATTATGAAATTACAGCACGGAAAACATTGTCTTCCGTATCTTGATTGGAAAGTAAACTCAAACAAAGAGCAGGCCTAATATTTGCTTTCCTGTTATTCTTCTAAGATTCTTCCATTCGTACAGTAGTCACCAATCAGTTGATGACAATGGTAATAACAGATGATTTTTTTTCTTAAATAATTGAATGTCATATCCTGGATCAATTAAAGTACTAGACTTTGGAACCGATAAATCCCCAATTTAAAGATACAGTACGTTCTTTGTTAGTATTTTAAGTTAGCATAATATTATAATATTATGCTATCTTAAAATACTGACAAAGAAAAAGATCAATGATTAAAATCACATCTTTGGTGAATCAAATGAAAACCCCATTAAACTTTAAACACAAGTATAACATAATACATGTTACAATTTGTTCTAACTTGTTAGGTTTATTTGTTTTATTGGTTTGGTATGGTTTGTTAGATTTTGGTATGTCTATTTTAGATCCCTGAAACAGTTTCCAAGGAGCCCAAAATTCAATCTTTATAACTAGGTACATTAGTTATCTTTATTAAAACCAATTAATATGCCTGCACAAATATTAATTTATGTCATTTGCATTTCTTTGTTTCAATACACAGGCCTAATAAGTTGATTTTCAATTTAAGAGCTTAAGAAACGACATAGACTGATCCTAAACCAGAAACGTAAAGCAACAATACAATATCTTTCAATGAGCAAAAACAAAACAAAACACCAACAATGATACAAATAGGACATAGGCCCTACTGTACTTAGACTTAATCTTAATACACGTTAAACTAATTTTTATTCTAGAAACAAGAAACTTATGATTTTTACAAACCGACGCCAGTAACAGTGAGTTTGCGGTGTAAACAGTGGGGAGGAGAGCTATAGAAGCCGTGGACAATACAACGCCCAATGACCGTATCTCTAGGGCCGCGGTATTCCCGGTATTAATTAACGCATATTTTGCACCCGGGTCCTTTATGAGACTACTACACGCAGCCGAAACTCATTTTCACTCTCTTGGATCTGAGTATAATTTTAAATTTTTTATAAATTTTTATTTAGGTACGGAGCAATTTTAGGCCCTATGGGCCTTACTTGGGTCCTTTGGATTTAAATGTGGAAGAGCCTTTAACTTCAACTATAAGAATACGGTTTACGAAAACATTTATCAAGGAAAATATGAAAAAAAATTCACATAGTTTTGATTGTTTAAGTACATATTTTTTATGTAAAATGAACTCATTTTGGTCAATGACGCGAATATTATTTATATATACTTTATAAGTTTTCATGAAATGGCGACATCGTAGGTATTTGATACCTACGATGAACCAAGTAAAAAGTATGAAGTTACCAAGTACGAATGAGAGATGAGTGTAGGATAACAGTAGATTCAAAAGATTTATGAATCTATAATCAACATGACATTCAGTAAGAATTAAAGCTCGGAGTACAAATTACTAGGCAACAAAAACAGTTAAATTAGAATCTTGCGCATGACCGAACAAGAAATTATTTAAAGATGATTTTGATATATCG
Organism: Flexamia atlantica; assembly: GCA_035578135.1. Lineage (NCBI taxonomy): Eukaryota > Metazoa > Arthropoda > Insecta > Hemiptera > Cicadellidae > Flexamia > Flexamia atlantica. The sequence goes on from JAQJVK010000084.1 coordinate 393,412, forward strand.
ATACAAGCTTCAACACTGATTAAATTAAGCACGGTACAACACTAATTACGAATAGATTTAAAGCAACTATGCCTTCCATTGATAGAATGGATTTTAAAGATCCGGCCAAAGTCTTTTCAATATTAGCACTAGCTCGAAGGCGTTTTCTTAAGTATTTTAATCCCAGCCGATTTGTTCTGTTTATCTTACTCAACGAGTTCTCTGAAGGGTTTTTAATTTCACTAATCTCAACCCCCGCGCGCAATATTCGTTTGAGAGAGAAAAAAACTTTTAAAATATTTATATATGGTTAAAAATGGTTTTATCTTGTTTAACTTTCAGAAAACTACATTTCTTATTTGCTTTCAGAAAAACTACATAACAATTAAAGTGAGTTTCGAGCCGATCACAATTTAGTAAAGTGTTATGGAAAAATTTTAAATTTCGAGTTTTTCATCTCATTTAAAGGCAAGTGACGTTATAATATAGTAAAATGCTACGCCCAATAGACCGATCATACATGGATATGTTTTAACTGCATATTGGGGATCTACAGGCTAAGTTGTACAGAATATATGGCACTGCCGGTAAGAAATACAATATCCCTAGCAGTAAATCGCTTTTAATAAAATACAAAGATTCATATTATTCACCATATCACGAGTCATAATTCCATGGGGATGAAAATCTACAAGATAAAACTACTTTAAATTAAAAATCTTTTAATTACTTTGGTACATAATTAAAAGGCAGCAAGATAAACTTAACAGAGAATTTGGACTACTTAGAAGTAGGAACTACTTGGTTGGTATATTGGTGCTTTTGTACTTGTAAATACTTAGAAGAAGTTAGGTACTTAGACAAATCAGACAAATACCATACCGATACAAGTAGCCAAGTAAAGTCAGTATTATTATGACATTTCATCTGGAAATGGTTAATCCTTCAATAAATAAATAAATCAATAAATGGGATAAATACCTTTTAGATGTCTGCACTTGGCACCATGTATAGTTTTGTGGTAAGAAGGGTTACCAATTAACATAATCTATGTATGGTAGCACTGAACTTAGTAGTCTTACATTATTACATTCAAAAGCTTTAAGGCAAAAAATGTAGAGGGCGTTTCAAAAAGAATCATCCGATTTTAAAAGTTTAAGAAGAGTCAGGGATTTTTGCTAACCCATGTTAATCATATGGGATGTAAAGCTTTTTTAGGTACCTGTAACTCAACAATGGTTAGTTGTATTTGACTGCAATTTTTACTCAGCATTAAGAACACATAAGCATGTTTGCCAGAAAAGAATAAATCTACCTACACAAATAATACTTTTTTGCAATACTTATTTATTGAAATTTTAAAAATAAAATTTTTTTAATATTAAAAATAAAATTTTAAATTACATTTGACTTACCATAATAAATCTGATACAGTAGTGTCCTATTGGATTCATAAATAACTGTAGAAAGTTTAAGCTTAATAGCTTTATTAGTTTTTTAGATAATTGCACCAAACTACACAAAAACACGATTTTCCGAAATCGCAAAGTGAAAATCGAATCACTTTTTTGGCTAGGGCAGAAAATCACTAAAAAATGTCTCCAGCATAACTTTGAATATATTTTTACCTTATCAAATATTCATAAAACATATAGTGTTATATATTTTCTAAAAGGGAAAGAAATGAAAAATTTTTTAAAATAAAAATGTAATTTTTGGCTGAAAAAAAGTCCCAGACTCCCCTTAAATGTTTACAACTAATGATCATAAGGACATAAGGATACTTTTGTAATAAAAGGTAACTAACAATGGTATTTTACAATGCCATTTACAGGCTATCAATACATTCACTTTCGTTGCACCACATGTCCTACACTATAATTTCTGCTTCAAGAAGCGATAACGCCTTATTACACAATGAACACACAATCGCAGCTATGTAAATTAATCGCATTAATTCGCTCGGTTCGGAGAGAACAAATAACAAGATAAATATTGGAGGACAACTCGGTTACTGTGTTTGTCTACGCGACGTCCTCGTTTGCCCGCGGCGACTTGTACATCTGCTCTTGTAACCACTTAGCTTATTACTTCGCACAAAAACCCTTCCGTTGTTCTGGTGGTGGTAGGGTTAGTCAATAAACAAATGATAATCTGCAATGGGGTATTAACGGGGTTCTCTCATGGAACTAACATCTCCTCTATAAAAAAGGGCCATCACTATTTAAAATTCCCTAGCTTGCTTATTTCTTAACATATCTTGATAAAACTTGATAGATAGCTTCGTCTAGCTGAGATCAATCGGGTTACAGAGTAAAAACCCCCATTTTTGCATTTCTGCGGCAGAAGACCTGCATACTCCCCATATTATTGTAAAGGACATTTTTATGTATTCTTATTTTTATCATTTAAATGAGTAAAAATCGTTTGGAAGGATTAGGTTAGGTTAAGTAAGGTTAAGTTACCTACCTAATCTAACCTGCCTAACTTTACCTAAAAATACCGAAAATAAGTCCTGAAGTGAGTTGTGAGGCTCGAAGATGTTTTACCTTGCAAAAAGTGACTGAATTCTTAACGTTATTTATTTCACGTGCTAGTGATGATGATTGACTTCATAATTTTACCGCACAAACGTAATGACCAGCGTCACCTGAATGTTAAACATAAAACAGGCCAATGCTGCGGAGTTCCGGCTACTACAGGTACTACAACACGGATAAGATTACGGTTGATAAGATAACGTCGACGACAGAACTTGACTTTCAATATGCACAACGCGGATAGTTTTCATTCATCTATAACTCTCTCAATACCACGAACTCATTTGAAAACAATTTAATCGTGTAGAGAAACTTTAAAAAGTTACGGCACTCTTCTGAAAAAGACCCAACTTCAAGGACATCAAAATCCAATTCATAGTTAACTATCGGCAGTTGCCGTACCCAGTCAGTACCCCGAAGGCATGCGCTGCAATAATGTTAGAACTGTCAATACAGGTGCTGGTAACGAAGCATTGTTGCGTTCTGCAGGTGACGTCATACGCGCCACTTCCCGCACTCGTGACATGTGTATGATTCATTTTGAAAGAATCAGACGATTCAGTGCTTTACGTTCTTTTGTAATTTTTTACGTTCTGTTGTAGTAATTGCATACTGTTTAATGTTTAATTTTTTAGTCAAAGGTGTACATTTTTATGAGGTAAAATACAATATTTTTGGTTCTTATAATTTTTAATTTTTGTAATAAATAAAAATAACCAATAATAATTTTTATGATAAAAGTAAACTCCATGACAAATTAGATAACTTAATTTTTGTTTGTGTGGGTAACTGTGAAATTAAATAGTCTACAAAATTTTGTGTTAAATTATTTTAAATTAATTTCTATTCTGCTAATTGTGTCACTAAAATCATATTGGAATATTGTTAGGATTAAATTATTCTTCTCTGTATCATACTGAGTCTTAAGTTGATATGTTTCTTCGTAGCTAATGGTCCATCTTGAGAAGGTGCATGGCATGTTTATGATTCATTTAAAGGAATCCAACAATTCTTTGTTTTACGTTCTATTGCAGTGTTTTTTCTATTGAAGCAATTACACATGTTTTAAGTTTAGTTAAGCATGTGAGTAAAATTTTAATTTTTGTTTCTTATCATTTTTTATATTGTAATAAATAGATAATCACAAATATTCAAGTTAAACAAAGATAATTTAATGATAAATTAATCTTAATTTCTGTTAAAGTAGATCACGGAGATACTTCGCCTAATGTCTAATAATGATATATTAATTTAATTTTTATTTATGTCGCTGCTGCTAATTCTGAAACTAAAATCAGATGAATCAATTTTGTGCATACGATGTTATTTGTGAATAAATAATCTTCTCTGTAGGCCTATCCTTTTAGTCTCTAGTTGATACTTTTTTCGCAGCTACTGAACCATCTCAGATAAGATGATCTTAAGATGACACACCCAAACCAGCAACAATATCGAACAAAGGTTCTTATAAACTGTATGAAATACTAACGACGTTCGCTCATAAAACGCCAAGTCCCGCAGGAGTATCGAGAGCGTAAGGTAGGGGAGGTAAGAGACCTGTAAACTCGCGTGAGCGAAAGCCAGGACGGCACAATGAAATGGAACTGAGATCGGTATTGGATTATACGCCGATAAAAAATGCTATCTCTTGGTAAACTAGAAAGACATTTCATACAGTATTCCTATACTGTTAACATACATAATGCAGTTGCCTTTATCTCAATTAATGGGTTAAGATGTTGATATTTTACTTTAAGAATGAAACAGATCTGGAGCATACTCGCTAGGTTGATTTATACAAGGTGTTCGAAAAACACGTTCTGACAACTTACTATGTTATTCTAAACATAAAATTAGTGAACAAGATCATCACTACAAATGTATATCCTTAAACTTACATTTTTCAGGCCATCTGTATGTGTAAAAAAGTATTAACGTTTAATTTCCTTTCCAATAATGTCTAGGAACCTAGTTTATTTAGGGTTGCATCGTTGCATCACAAGTAACGGGGAAGGCTTTTACATTTTCTGTCCTACTTTAAACTATAAAATATTTAGAATTTTTGTAACTTTTTCACCCCGGTAACATTTAAATTAACGGCCTTCTGCTATGTGAAGTTTTTTTATGTTGACACGATGTAAAATTTATGGAAAAAATATTGCAATAAACCTTTTTTATTACACTCTTTCAAAAGCATACAAAACAATGATTATACAAATTATACAATTATCTGATCTGAATTGACTTACACATATATCTACTCAATACACACTTACATTTACTACCTACCTAGACTATTACTGAACAGTACTTTTATTATATAAGTTCAATGGTACAATTCTTAAGGTAGGTTCAATGGTACAATTCTTAAGGATTTAATAAATTTATGCTTTTTCATTAAAAACAATTTACTTATAACGATCACCTCGTTCGGTTTAGATTAATATACATGATTGAAACTACTAATAAAAATGCATAAGTGAATATGTTTTACGTAGATTCATTACGAGATTGAATTGGGCTACTAGCGAATATTTTTACAGAAGCTATACAGAGTTAAGTATAATTTAAGCTATACAGAGTTAAGTATAAGAGTAGCTGAAATTTTTGGCTGAGAAATTGCAAACAATACAAAATGCGCTTCTCATTTTCATAACCATTTTCATAAACTTGTTCATTGATTTTTATTTAAAATGGTATGTTTAATTAATCAGTTTTAGGAAAACTGAGTGTATTAACTTTATTGATTATTGCATATTTTGCAACGATAAACATTTTTACTGAATGAAAACCTCCCAATTTTTATTTCTTGCTCGATTGTTTAATTAATTAAATTGCCAGAAGAGATGAAAAACAATTGAAAGAATTTCATCATGAATAAAACATGACAGGCTCACTTGAGGGACGTTTGAATGTTTTATCAGCATTTTTTATTGAAAATACACAGCTGTTGATCGGCGAATACTTTTTGTTTTATTTATGTTTCTATAAAATTTAATTTTACTCTATCTTCAGCAATTCAAGTTCTTTATTATAGGCCTACAATATATTAAATCATTGCTTTAAATGTTTTGTAAATGACTCATCTACTACTAATTTTTAAGGCCGATGAATAAAATAAATGTCTACAACATTTTCCTTTTATATTGAAGGGTAAGTAAAAAATAATTTATCATTGCCATAAATGTATATGTCAGCAAAAGAGTATTATTGAGAAATGATATAATAATACGAGTATTTTCCACACATAATATTTTCTGATTGATTATTTCAAAGGTAACTTTAAAACTTTAACTTTAAAACTTTGGTGTTTTAACTTACCACTATAGAGAAATTTTCAATGTCTTACCTGCAACAAAAACAAATATGACATTAATCAAAAGTAGACAGAACTTTTTACTATTCTTTATTCGCTCAGAACATTACAGGGTTAAATTAGGACTTTATATAGATTTGATTACAACTTAATCTTACACCGCATTAAAACTATAATTTCAACTTGGAGTTCCTACTGCAAGTTGTCAAATTAAAGAACAGTAACAGCACACTACATGCAAAGGAAATATCGTTCAATTTATGTGTCAACTAATATTATTCGATTAAAGACCAATTAGTCCATGGTAACAATAACTCAGTAGTGACAGTACACACCACATCACACCACACAAGTCGCACAGCCAACATGACCCGACCACATGGAAACGTGACGGGCCGTACATATTATTATCTCATTATACGAGGAAACACTGAATCTGGGACACAACTGTACATCTGTGAGAACTTGACTTCCGTCACCGAGTACACGGTAATATGAGCGTTTTGAAGGTAGAATTGGGAACTAAGTAAAACGTTCAAGCCATGTTAACACACTTATTCAACATGGATACCATAATGATCACCCCGAGATCTCTATGAAGCTGGACATTTATTTCTTATGTACAAATATGAAGTTTTGAGGTTCTATAAATTTAGTCCGAGCGGTTTTATATATTCATGATGAATACAGATGTTTTTACACGTGAAAAAATGCACATCCATATGGACGTCGGTATGATTTGATTTATGTATAATCTGAAAGCTATATTTTAAAATTAACATACTAAGTTGGCATGTTTTATAATAAAAAATGATAAAAAAAACTGAAAACCCCAATGCTATTGTGTCTTTTAAACAGGCTGACAAACACCTTATAAGACCTTTTCTCATTATTTTATTTAGAGGCTTGAATATTATTTAAATTTCATTAAAACATCAATTAACATGTTTTACCTGAACTACGACATATAATTTGGTTTAACTTAGCCAATACACCCGCAATCTTCAAATAATAAATTACAATAAAATGCCCCAAACTCTCTCCGATTCCACTAAAATCCACCCCAACAACCACGCAGTTCACATGCGAATGTATCTCCCTGATAAATCTTCCAGACCAAACAAGCTAAAAGGTTTATGTTTGAGTTACTTTGCGAGTTTAATTTATTGCGTATGTTTTGAAGTGTAACTTTCACGGCGGGGTTAAACTCGGAGATGAAATTCCAAAATAAACATCCCCCCGCCCAAAGCACTCGCCTAATAAGATTTTAATCCCAGACAATTTGTTCGCTCGTCTTAGTCAACAACTTTCCATCAAATTGGAGCGAGGATGGAGTCGAGTGTTACCTTTAACGGCGTTTTAATTAGGTGTGCTTCACTCGAGACCGGAGTGCGCCTTCACGTGAACAATCGAGGGTGCTACGAGTGACTCTAATTGAGTACGGTATAATCCGATTTTATTATAAAAAAGACAAAATTAAGTTGCGGGAGGTAATTATGAAAAGTTACTTTAATTGAGTACAGTTTAAGCAGATTTTATAGTAAAAATGCAAAATAATTCGGTTATGGGGGGTATTAAGAGTCAGGTAGGAAGATTGATTGCAGTAACGTATTTTATTAATTTTATTAATGGTGAAGTGTTCACAATGTGTGCTAAAGCAATGTAAATTGGTTCGTTATACACTGTGTAATATCAGACAAATATTTACATATACAGTATTTCATTACATTATAGATTACATCAAAATAAATTACCATTATGACGCCGACCACCAGTAAGGGGTATTTTAAAGCGAATATGAGTGAAGGATGAGTGCAGGATGATTGTGGCGCGATCTTGTATTGTAGTCTTCTTACTGACTAAGGGTGACTTGTTCCTTTGACAGGACTGTTAATTAATAGCTTAAAAGTCAATGACAACTAAGGGACCTACATTTTAACGTATTCGAACCAATTTCGCCTGATTTACAATTTACGAACTGGCCTAATTATGAGGATGGTCTTAAGAACATAGTACTAAATGCGGACGTTAATCCCCACTAGGGAACACCGCGTCCACTAGCCATCGCTCATAACTAAACACAATTCGTGACCTCCAAGAAGTTGGATTACAGGACACGCCACCGTCCAAGTCACATAATTGAAAAATTAAAGGGGATATAGTAAAAAAAACTAAAGGGGTATTCTTACGGTAAAGGTAAACACAATAGTTTTATTTCTTCATTGATATGCAAAATTTACATACAATAAACATTGGTTTACTACGTTGCGTGCCATGTGGTCAGGAAATTGTTCAAATTCGGTTATTGCGTGAGAGGGATGAATTATTGTAAAATGATTTGTCTCGTGTTGCATTTGTAAAATTAAAAAAAAAATATAATTTATGAAATATCTTCATGATTCATTAAATCAGGAAGAGTCAATTTAAATAATTTCGTTTATTTAAATAATTACTCGCAGACGCAGGGCTCATCAACCGCAAAATTATGCATAATTTTTACGTCACTTCTTTGAATTTGAAATGATTATAATAATTTAAAGATGGAAGCTATAAAAAAGTTTTAAAATCACTCTGATTAACTGAGTTTGACAGTACCTCTAGAACAAAACAAAATGATATAAGTTTGTGCTTAACGTTCCACCAATGCGGACTGAAAACTTTTAATTGAATAAATTTTTCTCTAAAATTTATAAAAATTATTTGGTTTTTAATTGTATTTCAAAGGGTTTTCCGAGTTGTTAGTTTTTTTCAAGGAATCATTCGCAAGGTAACCAATGCACCAATCATTATCAGTATTGATAGCAGAATAATGTATTACAAATTTATTTATTAACGATATGAAAGACTTAACATAGCAATTTAGTTTTATATTAAAGTAACTTTAATTACATAAAAATTATTTAAAAAATCATTTTCTTGTTCATTACAAGCTGCTTAAAATAAAAAATACTTAACAATTTCGATTTTGTTCACTGATTTTTTTAAAAATTTGAATCGAACTTTTAAAGGCCAAAATTAAAATTTAAATAAAGTTTGTTTTTGGTAAACTTAAACGTGTTCCAAAACTCTTGAAAATACTTGGGGATCATTCCTCTCAATCCAACAAACAGTTCAAATATTCCTATGTTTTTAATTTGTATTATTCTTGAAAATATAGCTTGGTTGGTAAGTAAATAGCTTTATTTTCTTCGTTTACCTCATCTGCTTGTTCTTGACTTAACTCAAACCTAACCGTTGGATCTACCATATATCCTATTGACTTTTTTCGGTAGATTGCAATGATGCCAATTCTTTTTATAGATTCGTTATCTGCAACAGAATTTATCTCTTCATACTAATAAAATGATTTAGCCCTGAATTCGTCAGCGATCGTATTCTTTGTTGAAGGTACTTCTCAAAAGCTGGCCATGATTTCAAAAAAAAAAAAATTTAAAACAAATTACATACTTAATCTAAAGACTATGGAAGGCAACATATAAACAGAAATTAAATATAATTTAAAATTAAGTGTCGGAAATGACGAGGCAGAGTTTCAGCAGGTTGCAGCGAGTGAAAGCGATCGGCAGTGTGTCAGCCTCGTGTGTGCCACAATACCTTATTAATTCAACACCCGATTTAACGCCGAATAATTGAATACATTGTATGTCGCAGCTAAAGCACCTGCACACGATCCAAGATTGACTTCTTATGGCGGAGTTTGCAAAGCAGCGATGATTCAAGGGGAATGCGTTAAACGTTTAAAAAGTACAATAACATTTTCTCGTTCATGTATTTTTACATAAGCACCTTCATGGATGTGATGGTATCTGTAGAAGTAAGAAGATCTAATTGGGGTTTGTCTCTTAGGCATATATACGGTTTTATTTTGCAATTCAAAGCAAAGTACAGTATAAGTAATTTGATGCTATTGGTTAAAAAACTTTGATTAAACGTACTAAAACATCAATAGTATTTCCTGTACATATATCTTAAAGTAAGGACCTGGGTGAATACATGTCTGAAAAAAAATTAAGGTGATTTAATTACCTCTATTCCTTTTGGTATCCATACTGCTTTAGCTATGGAACATGCCAACCTTAGTCAGTAACAAGGCTACAAGACCGCGCCACTATCATCACGATCATCACACTCATCCTTCACTCATATTCAGGGTAACGTCCTCCATGAGGTACCTGTCTTAATAAAGTGATAAAGTGATTAAGTGATATGTAATTTAAAGTACATTATGTTTACATCAAACGGAGAGCCTCAAACTGAGAGAAATCCTTATTCCCATTCCAGATTTTTAAAAAGTCCCCCTTTTTTAAAAGGTTTGTCTGAATAGGCATTTCAGCTGGAGAAAAATATATTGATAACCCTTTTGTTTTCTGTTTGGTGGAGTAGTAAAAACTTTAAAAATCACCCAGAAAATACAGAGAGCCAACTTTCTTGTACTTTTAAAAAGCGCATTATGGGTTCTGTTTATCACACTATATTAGTGATTGTGACAATACAGATCGTACCCATCGTACCTGCGGCACAAGATCACGGATTACACATTACAACATGAGCAACAGGGCGCGACCACCCCACAACCATAAAATTTACAGCTCATTGCTCTACAACGCTACTTCAGTTTAACCTCTGGATCTAGGGGTGTGCGAGTACAGTGAGTCTTGAAGTTGATTTTTAAAATAAACTTGCAAGTTTCGAGACTTTTCTGAGTCGAGTATTGTGAAAAGTAATAGCTTATGGTTGTCATATCCTTATTCAATACTTTGATTAAAATCCTGAAGAGGTACCTACTAACCCAGCTGAATTTTCACTGGATACTTATAAAAAGATTAGTTCTGAAATATTCAGAAATTAAAAATAAAATTAGTGATATTGAGAATGAATAGCTAATTAAAAATCTCAAATTCTAGAGAACGATTAAGTTAGGCTATATAAATTTATTGATTTAATGAATAAATATATAAAAAAATTTAATTCAAATAAGTCATCAAACGTTAATAGTGGTGGTAAAGAGAGTGTTGACTTATGGAAAACGGCCATTAAATTCGATCGCGTTACCGATTTCGGGTAAACGGATGAAGTACATAACTAACTACTGGGCTAAAATTTTCGAGTAATATGACAAATTTCGAGTCGAGTCGAGTAGTGTAAACCTGGCTCAAAAAACAATCGATGCACAAGTACTCGGACATCCTACTCATCTCCATTTATTACGATAGCCTATTCTTGCCCAGGATTATTTTTCACGAAAACTTGAAACCAATTAGTGCGACATGAACGTTTCTTCTTCCTATTAGACTAAATGACTGCTACCGTCGTACCAATTACCTCCAAGTCACCGTGGGACATGAAACATCAGCGATAAAACCGCGTGGACGTAAATCAAGATTAAAATGGGCATGGAGACAGTTCCAAGAGTGAATGGGTCGGAACATTACGAACGCGCGCCGCTGGAGATGGGCCAAGAATACGATCTGCCCACCGAACAAAGGCGGAACCGATTGGCCAGGTCTTTACCACTTCTGGTGCGGAATATCGGTAGGCCTAATTCTTCCTTATTAATTATTTCCAGGGTTTCTACCACGTCAAAAGCAGGTAAATGTATTTCGAGTAACCGTTGGAGGACTATAACATTTTGGAGGACCCCACAATCATCCTTGGCGTGGTGTTGCTTATGAAAAATATCGCTGTAAACCAGAACAAAACGTAAACCTACAACAATTCAGTCATAATAATAACATATTTACCAATAACTACCTCTCAAGATTACTAAAACACCATTACACTTAACAACATATAATGAAACCCAAATGCATGTTTTATGGCCGTACATTATTATTTGTAACATCCCAAAAACAATAATAAAAGTACTACAGCATCATCCCAGGTGAGTGTCAAGTTAAGAGTCAGTCCAAGATTTTTCACTTGGAAAAGTAATTTGTCTTGAGAACGTATCAGTTTCTTAAACAAATGCTTTGCATTGCACTGCTACGTTAAATCAGGTGCTTGAATTAAGTAAATAAGAACAACAATTCGGTTGAGCGTTTTGATAGAACACAGTATTTCATTGAAAAACCGTGACCCATAACGATTGGAGGGAAATAGAAGCAACAACATTTTACACATAGTGCTGGGGGATAACTATAAATGCAAGTACAGTACCTCGTAAGGAGCCATTGTAGCGATAAGGATCTCTTATCTGCGCTAGAGCCATTCCGATGATGGCAGCTGGTCGTCTACACTTCGATTGGGTTATCAATTGATAATAATATTTTATAACGGAAGCTCTGTATGTTATATTGTAACTGAAGAACAAATTAAATAAGATGTGTGAGTATGCAAAGATTCTTATACAGGGCAAGCGACTTCCAGTTGTCCTATGCAAGATGACAACGAAAAAAGATTTAACAAATTATACATACATGAGAGCTGATTATTGTGATTAATATGGGAATACATTTTTTTCTTTCTCTGTCTTAGTTTCAATACTTGCTAATTACTAATGAATTTTTGGTTGTTAAGTTTTGTAGTATATACACAAATCAATTGTAAACATATTTTGACTGGACGTTAGAAATAAATAACAGTAAAGTAAATGAAACGTTAAGATTCGAAAAAGAAACACAAGAGGTTTCTAGTTTAAGGAACAAAAAAACTTTGGAAAACATGGCAAATTACTTGTATGATTAAAATTATCGGTCACATCCAGAATTTACCAAAATGACCGGCTTATTATCACAATATTCCTAGGGAGACATGCTTCGCTGGCAATGCTGGGGCAGTCCTAAGAATGCTAAAAACTCAATTTGCATGCTAGATTTGTGGACAGATTTTTCGCAATGTTTAAATTAGACAAGTGGAACTTATATCCCTCGAATTTTAACTGATATAGTAACTTGTAACTAATAGAAGATAAAAAAATACAATGCATTGAGCATGTCAGAATAAGTTTAAATTGTAAACAGATGAGTCTCTTCTAGTTGCAAAACGTTTAAATGAGCGTCCATCATTGAAAGATAACTCTGATTCTAATTTTGATTACAGAATATTTATCAATAGATTTTCCAAATTTCATAATATTTAACAAACAGTTAAATTACAAATTATGTCTCAAGCAAAAGGAGCTATGTGTAAATAAAACATTTTCAATCGGCGACTTAAATTAAAAACAAAATTGACCGAATTCATATCAATTTGGGATGAGTCAAATTTAAATAATACACCAATCAATCAATTGAAGAGTCTGCCTTCAGGTTGTTACATTATACCTTTCATTGTTTAAGCATTTTCCGGAGCGAGAACACCCGCTTGTTTTTATGTCATGTTTTATTCAATATTTCCAATTTTCGAGGAGCGAAATCGCGAATAAAATTTATTTAATAACCGAGAATAAACTAATGCTTCAACTGGTGATTTGAAATGGAAATAAGAGAAACATTGTTTCAACGAATTTTCCACTTACACAAGTAGATTTTGTAATTGCGAGTGCACCTCTTGGTTGTTTTAGCTGGAATCAACATGATAACAATGTTATAAGTACACTGTTTTGAAATGTGATTTAAACGTTTCTTGGTATTGCATTATTAAACTGGTATTAAAACTAAGCACACGGGGTTGTTTCCAGAATTCATAGAGTTAGGCTTTCAGTACTGAGCGATGAGGAGGATATATAAAATGCTCTACAAATTTCTTGGTATTAGTGCACATTATTCTGATAACCTAAACCGTATGTACACTTTCGTAGCAGTATATATTTTTTTTAGTTTCAGTTTAGAAATTAATGGATAGAATACAAACTCTTAACTTAAGAAAATCAATATACAATTAATTTTAATAACTTTACATCTAACCTAACTACACCTACAACAGGAATGTTAAGTACTGTATATTGATGAAATAAGGTGTTTTGTAATTGGCAACGCTGCATCGAATGTTAACCAAGTAAAGTATCTGCTTATTAGCAATGCTGTTATTTTTACAATTCAATAATCTAATTAATAAATAAATGAGCACTCTTTTTGTTGAATATCTCATCTTCATGCGGAATTATTCGAACGAAGTGAGTTATACTCAACTTGAAAATCACTCTTTGTGAACTAACTCGTCTTTTATTATCTTATGAAAATTCTTGAAATTTGAAATACATCATATTTATACCCCGAAGATTGTTTTAATCTATAAATGAGTAATTAATTAAACGTTTAAATATTTTTTTAGTTAATAGCCTTTATTTAATTTTACCACACTTCGTTTGACCTATACTCGACATAGGAGCGTACTCCTAGTTTTGTGGAAATTTCATATTTTACTTCCAATGGTAAAAACGCAATGGTACACATGGATTATTAACTAGAGAATAATAAAAAAAACGCTGAAATGTACAAAAAACAATCGTTCTTTTAAGAGGCCTATTGAGAGTATGAACTCAATTTTTAATTTTATTTCTATTGTTTATAAAAGCGAAATCTATTTTATCCACTTGGACAGTATCACCTTGGGATATAGAAAAGATAGGTACATTAAAACAGATGTGAATGTATCAATAATTATATAGTTTTATTTCTGGTTCATACGAACAATTCTTCAGCGCAAAAATTAAAATATCGCGATCCGATTGATTGAACTCTACGACAACAACATCGGCAGAAATAAAAATAGGTATTTACAAAAATCAAAACCAATATTAATCCCATGATTTTCCTTTCCCAATCCCTAGATCGTGCGGGCGGGACTGACCATGCATGCCTGCGGGCCTAGCGAGGTGTGGGATTGAATCTAACGGACGGGAACAAATCCCTAGTCGGCGTCGAGGGATCGGCGCTTTGGAATATCAATGGATCTCCTGTGATTTAAATTGGCCCGAGTGTCCGTGAAATGTGGACGGATTTGTAACTGTTCGCTGGACATTAGAGGTTGTAAACAAAGTTCACCGACAAAATCGAGAATTTATAAAAACGGTACACACGTTAAAGAAGGGAATATTCCGCTTTAAATGACGAACTCCGATGAAAAAGAATTGAAAAGTTGATGGAAAGTTTAAATTTGTACGTAATCTTTGGTTCTCTTCAATGCATTGTGATTAATGTAAAAACAATTATGAAAGTTCAACGACAGTAACCTTAGAAAGCTATTCTATTCCCTCCAACCCTCGCTGGGCTATAGTAACTGTTATACTGTATATGTTATAATGCTATGTGTAGAAACGCCTATTTGTTGGGTGTTCAATATCCAGTTGCTGATTCATGACTCAGCAATTTTGTGGGATAAAATCTGTTTGAGTTGGAGCTTCCCCCTTGTACTCAGATTCCTGTATAATAAGTATCATGGGCTGAAATAGGTTTTTGATGAAATTATTTAAATCAAAAGCAGTGACAAGTTAAAGATAAATTGTAAGGTGAAATTTAATTGGTTATTCTGAAGAATAAAAGTAATAATTAATTTTGAAGAGATAAAGTGGTAAGCTTTATATTAATAATATGATCAGGACTTGGAAAATTAAAAATCACATGTTTGAAAATTCTTTATTTTACTTAATAAATCTATACAATTATATAAATAACTTGCATTAATCCAAAGAAGAAAATTATTTGTTTTAAGGAGCATTTAAATTAAATGGGTGTCTCAAAACTGAATTGGTTAGTGTCTCAAAATTGAACTGGTTAGTGTCCATTTCACCTAAAAGGCTCAACACTGTGGTGGTAATTCTCAAACATTGAATGTCCATCTGTTCAATGTAAAACTATCTTATACTGTCCATCTTCAGTATATGTACTGTTGGTATTTTGATTCTGATTTTAGCGGACATTTGCCATCACTAAATAGTAAAAACAAAAGCTGATGTGATGGCAAATGTTCACAAAAATCAAAATCAAAACATAACATTCAAATCACCAACAATGAATTTCGAAAAAATAAGTACCTAACTGTTTCTCGTATACCTATTCACATGTCATTGTTATATGCAGTTTTTGTGGTACTGAATTTTCTTGAGTTATAAATTATCGATCAGAGCTAGTTTTTATTATCGTACGGTAAAGAACTAATCACACAACAAAAAACAGTTTAATTATTTCCAAAACATGCTTACCATATTTATTGTAAACGAAACAAAAAGTAACACGACATGTAAAACATATACTATTTAATTTACATTTAGTAATGGCAACAGATTCTCATAAAGGCCGACGTACCGACAATTATTGACATACTCAACTTCTTCGTTGGTCAACGTTATTTTTTTAACAGTTAAAATAAATTTTTATCAAGAAAAAAAATCTTCATATAATAGCAGTGACGGATCCTAACTTGACAACAAAAACGGCTTATTATGAGAACGTTGCTCGACCTTCGCGCTGCAATCTGCGGCTTCTTTGCAGACTAATTAGTCTGGGGGATTTAAAGGATAATAATGACGGGCAAATCTCTCGGCGGCGGCGCGGAGCTGTTCGATTGTGTTTAATTACAAGACAGGAGCAGTGGTGATGAAAGACGAGGCTGGTACAGTCTAACCTATGATATTTTCAAAGTTTCGTTAGGGGGATACGGGTACTTGAAAGGGTAAAATTTTCAACTAAGAGAAAAAGTGGATGAAACATTTTTTTAATGTAGAATGGGGTAATAAAAACATATTTTATTTATTTATTTTTGTTAGGCCAAAAATTTTTTAAATATGTTTACGAATTTGACGATGTTTTAAACAATTTATATCACAAAAAACTATTGTTTGGATTTTTTGTACTTAACATTAATTTGAAGGAGAAGACCTAAAAGTCATATTTATAAAGGGTCATACAATTATCTCCAATCGTATTTGTTTAAATTATAATTATTTTTATAAAAATTAGAAAAATTACAAGTTAATTTTTTCAAAATTGTAATTACGACTTAGAACCTACCTAAATATTAAGGTAAACATCTATTGAACTCAGTGTAAAAGTTTCATGATGTTCCTTTGTTGGTTCTCATGAATATAATAATATAACATGTTAATGCATTTTAAGGGAAACTTCATAAACCGTTTTGAATTGTGGTTTTTTACTATTTGAAGAATTTCAGAAAAATAGAGGAATATCGTATTAATAACCATTACGTAGAGAAAACACTCCATTAAGTCCAGATGCAGTAAAATTGCGATTATTGTTTATCGCTAGTTTATCGAAGATAGAATATTGGTTTTTATTTCTGTAACTAGCTTAAGATATAGTTGTTAGACGCAAATTAATTTGAAGGGCAGTTTTTGTTAACTGAAAATCGCTAGAAGAATAAAGTAATTTTTATTCATTATTTACTTATAATTTATTATTAGAGATGGGTCGTACAAAGTCAAACCTTGTGTCAGTTAAAAAAACATCCAAACTGAAACGATATAGAAACATTATTCCGCCGAGGCCAAGGACTTTTTTATAGAACAATATTCGAGTTCAACAAAACAACCAACTTTGTGGAAGATTTTTCTTATAGTTTGCTATAACGCATAATAACTTAAAGTAGCCTACTTTCAGACTGCTTTATGTACATGCGCGACATGAGGACAATGTGAAGGCAAATATTTGCTCGTGATAGAGATGCCGTCAGTCAAGTTCTGTTCAAAGTTCGATGTGCCACAATGTACGATAATACCAACAGATTGTTCAAACAGAAAGATTATTCCAACCCCCCTACTATACCTCTCATCCCGCCCCTCCACCTAGAGTGGAGGGATACGTGTTTACGATGTGTGCGCACTTTTTGAGAAACACGGTTTCGCTTTTCGTTTACGTGTTTCGAGAGGTGGTAATTTCCATACATTTCCTCAAGAGTACGGGGCTTCCAGGCGGAACAAGTCAAGTTTAATGAGAGTTTATGAATCACTTGGCAAAGAAATTGTCTTGAAAGAGTATAAAATATGTATTTGAAAAATTTATTTAGACAAATTTATACGGATTTGTGTAATTTACTGTTTGGTGATGAAAACAATAATATTTGCAAGTACGTATAACTTGAAATGCACTGTAATTTTCTGCAGTGACCGAATTCACAGAAAAATTCAGTAAATAAAAAATGACTATGGTTTGCGAACATTTGTACATTGCAACAACAAAAAATTATAGTTGGTGTATTGATAGGAAAAAATTCCCTATTTATACACTTAACGATGACTTGTCCAAATTCATTCTCAAATCAATTTCAATCAACCCAAAAATTAAGTTTCAGAGGACCCCATATATTTGCGATGTTTGATAAATATCAATCAAGGGAGAAACTTTACAATCCGTTTCCATCGTTAAAATCGATGTTTTTCGATATTTACAATCTAGATTATTTTAATCATGATAACGTTTCGATATCGTAATCGAAAGATATCTAATCAGTGGTAGTTTATAACCGAATTACAATTTTAATTAACGTGAAGAAACCAAACATTCACGTTTTGCGAATAAACTTATTGAGGTATATTCTAACTTCATCAACATATCATAACCCAACAATACTTTTGACTATATAAACATGACGTACTTAAAAACTAATTTCACATCGTTCGCCACTTTGCATTTAATTCATTGTCAGCGTCATGCTTTATTAAAAAATAAGCATGAAAAAGTATTAGGACCTACTAAATATTCGTGACACCTACAATTGAGTATACTTAAGCACATACCTGTTAGCTCCATGCACATATAAGTTAGCTCCCAATGAAATTTTGGAATGTTTGAACCATGTACCTTTTCTCAGTGATTTTAATGTTTTAAATCCACGTTGGTTAAATTACTATCCATTTACTACTGCCACTGTTGGGAACATGAGCTTTGGCCATCACATTTTATTGTTTTATTTTATTTTTTATATTACACACACATATATATATATATATATATATATATATATCATCTCTTCCATAATCCTTTTTTTCAATTTCTATCTGCTTGTCTGCTACAAAAACCCTTATTTCTCTTTAATTTCTTTTAATTTTTTCTATTGACTATGTCATATGATTTTATTCTTTTTTTATCACCATTCTTCACTCCTTTAAAAAGCATGCAACTTGTCTGATTTTATAATAACAAATTATGATATTTCAAAAAATGTTAATATATGAGCATATAAGAACTTGAAGACTAAAGAGGATAAAGTGTAAAGTAAATTAAAAAATGCATGAAAAATCCCCTGACGTTTTACGATTACTGGGAAAATGTGTATACATGAAGAGTTGGTGAGTTTATTCCATGATTATGAATTAAATAACTCTCTGTGTTCATGTGAATTTAGAACTTTAAAAAACATTCTTTAATAGCATTTATTATTATTCATATTCTCATATTTTTTAACATCTCCTTCCCATTTATTGTAATAAAATGGGAGGTCCTTCTTGTCTTTAATAATTAACTTATTTCTAATTTCATCCAAACCCAAAAAGCCACTTTTCACTCCCAGATTCATCGCAATTTCTAATATGAAACCAAATCAGTCAGCAAACCAAATTGTGTCCATTCCTTGAAAATATACTATAGGCTTGTCAGTTTCTCCATCGACTTTATAACTAAAAGGTTCTATAGCTGTAATAGGATATCAATAATTACTGGAATCGACGTTTTGAAAATTATAAGGAACCTACATTTTTTATTTTAAACTAGTTGTACGTTAATAACAAGAGTAAAACATATGTTCATTAAATAATTCAATAAATAATACTTAGAAAACATCGATTTAAACATCGATTTCATCTGTAGAGGCGGATTCTAACGTTCAGCCCCATCGAATCGATAAATCTTGCCTGGAAATCGAGTCTTGAATAAACATCAGTTACAATTTATATAAAACATTTCAGCTATACATTCCAAACACTTATTTGAATTCAGAGATTGCAAAGAGTCATCGAAATAAAGTTCACTTTAGTACAGCTGGAGAGAAGGAAAGAAACAATGTTGAATTTATGCAATCAAATACCGAACGGCTCATCTTAAAGCGAGATTTCAAATTAATTTAACTACCGAAGAGACGAAACAATCGGGAATTTTATCAACAAACGTCACTTGAGGGACCGTTCGGTGCTCAATGTTTTATCAGTTCGGCATTTTGTATTAATTGAAATGTGCAACTGTTGGATCTATAGAGCAGTCTCTCTACCCAAGAGCTTTTTGTTTTCATTTCAGTTACATGAAATATCAATTTATTTATTTACGTTCACTCGACGTTTGCTCTTTTCATTCTCGATGTTGAGTTTTTTGTTCTAAAATGACATTTGATAAATCGTTAATCGACGCCATCACGGCGTATTTCACAGAAATTAATTTGTGAGAAAAAAGAGGTAAAATTAATTTATGTGGGTTTTGATTGTCACCGGGAAAAATCCTTTTGACTGAAGAAAAAATCAAGTTAATTAATTTTGACGTTTGAAGGAAACTTAAATTTTGTTTGAGGCACAAAAATACTTACTAACGATGATGTTGGAATTATACTAACTTATGATTGGACAGCCTTTAACAGGTCTCCAAATGATTTTCGAGAGGTAGAAAGTAGTAACAATGGAACTTATTCGCTAAAAAAGAACTTTACTGAGTTTCAATTTTTTTTACACGAAGTTAATGAATCATTAGCTGTATAGGAATTTCCGAGTTTTAAAGTTTCACCAAAGAATTTACTAACAATTAGTTACTAGCGTTTATATACGTGTTATGAATACCATGCGGCAAATTAAAAAGATTATACTAATTTAAAGAACAAAATCTTCTAGCAACCTTTTTTTAGATACCCCGGAAAATCTAGATAAAACATTGGCAGGGATTAAAAAAAACTTAAATTAAATCATTAGAAAACCGAATGAAATAATAGTTTACTTAAAAAGAAAGCTCTAGAGGTCATTAAAGCAATTTCAGATAAACTGACAACTGTTCCACTTGCTGAGGGAGAAATAAAACAATTTTTGTAACAAATATAAGAGTGTAAGTTATGTATAAAATAAAAACGTAGTAAAATGTTTTGCAAGGAGCCAAACTAATGATTCCAAACAGTTTGTGCATTTAATAAAGAGTTAAAATATTTAAATTTATTAATTTTTTTCATTTAATTTAGTGTTATTTAAGACGTACGAGTTGCATTCTACATTAAAGTACATAAAATATTTACATAACAATAGGCATCCCTAACAATACTTACATAACATTACGATGATGTTTGGCGTTGTTTATATATATCATGGTTGGTTCAATTAAATACGGGAAGCTAAAATTTGACAAGCTAAAAATATGAGGCCTACAATTTAATCTAAAACCAAACAATCTAGCTTGATCAACTAGTCAGTTCGAACTATCCATTACTTCCAGCTATCCAGCTCGAACTATCCAAGTACTTCTGAACCTGAATTTTTACAGACATGCAGGTAGTGTCATTTTATTTGTCATGTTAATCACTGAAAACCATGAAATTTTTATCAAAATCGTTAGTATCGTTTTTGAGAAATTTGGATTTTTGTCAATTTTTATGGGTTTTTATGGGGTAAGGTAAATACCCTTTAAAATCAAAAATTCCAAAAAACGAAAAAAACGCCTAAATATATATCATGGTTTTACACCTACATAAATCATATACATAAATCATATAATACTGGGTGTATGATTGGATTTGCCCAAACTTTGTATGGTCGTTCTAAAAAAAAGCTTACTTAATGTAATTTAAAATAACATATTTGGTCGAATTAAATATTGGTTTATAAAATGACAAAAAGTATAGGTCTTTTAAGACCTAAAAAATCTAGAAATTAAAAAGCAGTTTAAACAATGTATTTGAAGTTTAAGGTAAGAATCAAGTACAAAAATAATTTAAAGTAACTAGTCTTCACGATCTGGCCAGTGTCAGATGTCTTGTTAAAAACGCGGTTCACATGTTTTGGCAAAACACCAGCAGCGGTTTCTGTGCTACAATACTCCATCCCATTCAGTCCGTTTCGCCGCTTGTAGTAGTTTGTAGTACTAACGACATAAACGTATTCAAGGCGTAGTAAAAGCGCTACTAATCGTTCCCATTTCTTCCCTATTTTATTAACAGACATTTTTTACGTATAAAGATTGCAACTACAGTAAAAAATATTTCAACACGATTTTTGCAAAAATGCACGATTTTAATACTAATTTACTATGTGTAAAGGTTTAATAGTAAAGTTTTTTTTTAATAGAATGTGACCAAAGAGAACGTAATTAATATATAACCATTTACAATAGAATAAATTAAATATTTTAATACCCTCTCAGTATTGACGGACTTCTGGGGATGCTAGGGGGTGCCCGGCACCCCCAGATTTTGGTGGGATGTGGCAGAAAAAATCTTTCCTTCTTTTTTTGTTTATTCCTGTTATTACTTTTTTATAGTTTAGTTCCAGTTATTTTCGGTTTTCGGTTCAGTTAATTTGTTTTTTGACCCCAGTCTTTAGTTTATAATTTTTTACTTGTTAAATTTTATTTCAATCTCGTGTATGTTCATGTCTGCTTCAACCAACACATTTAAAAAGGGTATAAGTTCACAAATGGGATATAATTTGGATATAATAAGGATATAATTTTCAAATAGGATATAATAAAGATATAATTTGTTTGAAAGAAGAAATTACATTCTATAGTTTCTCAAAATAATTTTCTACAAGTATCAATAATATTAAGCCTTTCCTAACCGTTTTCAAAGTAAATTATAAGTGGATGGTTACTTTTCATTATTAAAATCATTTGCACATATATAAAATCTAAATGTAAAGTAATAGCTGTTATTCAAAATATATAGCACTTTCAAATAGGATTATACATAAGGTTAGTTGCACCCCAAATTTTATGGCCCCAATCGTCCATGCCTCTCAGTTCAAAGGCAAATAATTATTCAATAGAAGACGTGAAATTCTGAATTAACACCAGTGCTAAAAAAACTAATATACCGCACTATGCTTGTCTCAATTATTTAAAAATATTCCTTCTATAACTCTTACTAGATTATTCGGTTTCAGCTTCGCTTGCAAACATTGCTACATATCTGATTGTAACTAACCTGTATTTTGATCGGTTTACCTGAAGAACTATTTCGAAGCATTACTACATGTTCAGTTGTACACAGAACTTGGTCAAATGTCGATCGACACTCTTTTCGAAAATTTAGCCCTTTATTTTACTTAGGTGACGTCTTTTTTTAATATTATGAGAAATGTTGACAAATATGCTTAATACTGGGTGGTTAATTTTTTAACAAAATTTTATTAATCAGTTTAAGGATTAAACCCCCGAAGATCCCCGGATTTGACCCCACTAGCCTAGATTATTTTCTTTGGGGACACATAAAAAGTTAGGCTTACGAATACAACCCATAGGATATTCAACAGCTGAAAATAAACATAACAAATTGAATACAAGAAATTGAAAGAGTATACTTTGCAAAACGTGTTGAGGTATTTAATGAAGAGAGCGCAATTTTGTATAAATATCCATGGCGGATTGTTTGGATACAATGAATGTAAGCTAAATGTGGCCAAACTGAAATAATAGATTGTATAAAATGTAAAAATTTAGAAAACAATATTTATGTCATCTGTAAACGTTCATTTTTCGATCTTAAACATGGGTTGCGTAAAAAAACACCCTGTAAAACCCTGTAATTTGACATTTCAAACGTTAAAATCCGTCCAGACGTTAATGAGGTTTGACGGTGAAAATAAAAAATGCGCTTACGTCTTAATATATAAATAGATAAACTCAAGTGTCAGTGCAAATACACTAAAATGACAAGACGAATGATGAGAATTCTAAAAATATTTCGTAGAATGAATGTCCAAAAATATTAACGGTCGTAATAATCTAAAGTAAACATTATTTAGGTCTACAATCCTAGAATAGACTCGCCACAAGTCATAGCCTTAGTCTACAGCCAGGTCGGACCTTGATCTCTCACATAATGCGACTGCCGAGTTTATCTCTGTCCAATATTTGACTTGGAAATGTTTCTCCTCCGTCATGAACTATCTTGTCTCGCTCCCACCGAGCCTGCGCCGTGTCGACGTATCTCACTGGAGAATCGGAAATTTATAAATGTAAAATGCGACCGTACCGGATGTAAAAGAAATCAGGAATATGTTGATCATACATTATGGATAGCGATGCTATAAGGAAAAGCAGTTTCAAGATGCCCTTCCATTATGAAGAAAATTTGAAGTAAGACAGACATCAATGTCGCAAGTGTGGTGAGAATTTCGCATGTTAAATGCGTAGAGGCAAAATTAACACATTCGCGCCATGTTTCAGTGACAGTTCGTCTCCCCCTGCAGAAGGCGACAGTGACGTCACTTGATTGAGGCGCTGTCATCGAAACATGTTCGGGGTTAAATATTGCATTTTAGTGTTGAGAAATAATTACTGTATAACGCAACAAAATGAAAATAACTACAGAATGCCTTACAATTTACACTTCAAATTATCAAAAGGTAATATAAAACTACGATATTACGTACAATTTTTGAGTTTGTGAATACACTATTTTAGAATTATTGATTCCATGCTGAGTGTTTTTTTTAATACTGTATAAAAAAGGAAAAATCTATAATAATGTATGAACATCATTAATTACATACAGACGAATACAAAACCAGCAGTACATTACTAAAACACAACTATGGCTGTAGTTGTTAACGTTAACTAAGAAAACACGACAAATTATAATTTTACAACTTTTCGAGAATGGAATAGATTCAATAGATGTATCATATGTTTAATTTAACTTATACTCTAACTTAAAATAAAATGCTTTACAAATTTTTTCATAATGTTTTGGTTTAGAATTGAATTATGGATAGATTAGAGGACAAAATCAAACTTCAGATCCCGATATGTCGTGAAAATTATTAAAGGAATCAATGATAGATAATCTTCGAAAAAATCAAAACCACAAAAACTCACCATCACCAAAAATGCATTTCAAACAAACAATGTTCATGATTAATTGAACGAACATTTCAAAAAAAACTCTAGAGCAACTATAACTATAATTGCCCTTGTAATCACACCGACTTCCGTTGTCAGTATTTCACAAGCGAGGATACCCAGAGGTGAGACGTCGCGTCGTCGCGAGGTCACTGGCACAGCGACGTCACCAGCGTCACTGGCTCTGTTGACACTTCCAATGTTTGACAAACATGTCAGAAACGACCACTCGCGCGGCTAAATGGCTTACCTCAAGCCGCTGCCACCGAGTAATGGCTTACAGTACGAGAAAAATGACGTGGTCCTGGTCGTTCTAAGCCCAATGCTAAAATTAACATTAGCCTTACAGGCCACTTCATTTGACTCGACCGTTATTCGTGTTCGGCTGCTGGTGACTGCGAACCGAACACGAATGTTTTGTAAACGGGTGATTTCAGCGTACTCTGCAAAAAAGAAGTTGCTAACGACTTGAAGTAGGTGTTAACAGCGTCATCTATTAGTAAACAAGATCATAAACTTGTATCATAACTCTTAAAATGAAAATAAATCTTATCTTCAAATCAAGCCGAGAATGGTTATGAATAGTTATGAAGTGGTGTAGAAGTATTGACGAAGCTTTACTATGTTACATGTTAAAAAATTTATCAAATAATGCAGATTGTTAATGAATTTAGTGTCCGTAAAACAAGGGTTGTGTACAGCAATTAATTATAAATTAATTGTTCTAACCTATTTTCTTGCTATAAACAATTACGTTTTTTTAGTGAAAATAACACAAAGAAGAATAGCGTGATTAACTATCATTATTTGACATGATCAAGAATGAGGTTAACGATATAAACAGCAAATTGTACTGTGTATGAAATGCATTAGATGTAAGAGTGCAAGAAACTTATAGGGAGGTTTACGTCTTGAAATAACCAGAAAGTTGGTTTAGAGAGGACTAAAGAAAAGGAAATGACTCCCAAAACTAACGACTGCATTCAGTGTACAAAGAGAGTTCCCCATTCCCTGTAGAGACTTGGAACATGAATGCTTCACCAATGACTATATTTAAGATTACATAAGGAGATAACATTTACGACCATTAGCAATACAAATTACTATCGTTCTATTCAATAATAGACACAAATGTTACGTAACGTTTGCTGATAATGGCGTGACGTCGAGGCCACGTGACTGGTGAAAATGAGTTTTACGGCGAACACGGCAACTTCGTTAGCTTATCACTGACAATGGGTCATAAATTATTACGATGTGGCGAGCTAAGCGATGATTCGCTGCAACACGTCAACCTTAAAAATGTTTACACTGAATGGCTATTTTTGAGTTTTACTTAATTGTTTTGGTACGTAACTGAACACGATGCACTGGAGATTTTATCGTGAATTGAACAACTTGACATTAAACAGTTGTAAATAACAGAAGCAGACTGCACGATTTTATAGCTTAAGCAAGTTAGAGGAAATAGCATATTAAAGTAGTGAAGAAAACGAGAAATTGAACAAAACACGGTACCCAAACACTCAAAACACGGAGATAAGTTGAATATTGAATAATTGCTCAATCGTTTGAGATTTTTCATGTAGTTTTCCAGAGTGGCCTACTGTCCTACAGAATGGCTGAGAATAACTGTCCCAGGATTTAGGTTCCAATTTTTCAGCGAGGGCTAACAGGAAATTGGATGGATTTATGAATGGTTTATAATCTCAATAACTAATTTTAAGCAGTGAAAATCATTTAAGAGTTGAGTTTTCCCACAAAAGTATTTTAACAAATGTACAGTATTTTATTTTTGATGAATCTTAACCTCCTTTAACATTCAAAAGTAAGATTTTTTTATTCCTCCATAGTTTCTACGAGCAATTCAGCTGAGCAAATCTACTTTTCGTCCGTAGATTTTACTCTTTTTTGTCCTCCTTTATAAGTTCTCTTTGATTTGTCTTGAGACCAAAATATATATTTTAATAAAACACGAGCGCGCTAAGTGTTGGCTGGAAGAGTTTATCAGGCTCTCTGGACGAAAATTATCTTCCATAAAACTTGGCACCCGCCCACCCCCTGCAAATGCACCGTTCCATAGGCTGTGTGTCTGGCCACGTTAGATCTAATTATATTTTGCTACGCTCATCATGCTTCTAATTTATTAGTATATTGTGAATTATTGTAACCTTCTCACATTTGGTTTTGCACCGTCATTTTATATTTCTGAAATCTTTTCATATTTTTCAAAAGTTTCATAAATGAAACTACAAAATGCTTAAGAGATGAAGCGATCTTCATCTTTTTGAAGACAAGAAAAGTTTCTTAGAACATGATTAAATTTAAATTACTTGAAGGAATACTTCAACTACTTGATTGTTTCTCTTTTTGAAAAATATAGCTCCAAAAACTTAATCAGATTCTTCACATCCTAAATCAATTCTACAGTTTATGCCTTGTGAAAGTATATAAGTCACTACTCAAATACTACAAGGACAAAGTAGGAAAAATTGATGTAAAACAGTATGTAAGCAAGACGTACATTGAAGAACAACGTGGTTTACAAACATCACGTCAACTTGCTTGTAAACAAGCCAAGATTAATCCGGCTCCTCGTCATCCTATTTTTACCTTATTTCAACTTTGTGCAACCCATGCAGTGATTGGACCATGGTGGAAGTTACAGTAACTTATTGGGTTTCACAAAAAACCTTAATTAATTGCTTGGTAATTTACATAAAACTAAATACTCTATTTTAGCTTGCTTTGCTTTAATATTAATATAAACAACGTACGTATTGTATTTCCATGTTGGCCTAAATGGTTCTGAATTACACACTGACGGAAATCGCCGAATTCCACTCCTGCTTTTCTGAAGAAACTAAAAACATGGAAGAATGTAGAACTACAGTACTTGTTTTTATTACATTACGCTGGAAGTAAAGAAATTAATAGGACAGCAGGAAGTGCTTCGTCCAGTTCAGATAAATAGTGTACTTCAGTTTAAAATGTCCGGAAAAAACCTGTTGGATTATCTGTTCCCAAAAAAGTTCTATTTTGTTCATTACGACTGTTCAACTTATATAGAGGAATTTTTAGATTCGTAAAAAAATAAGCTTCCGGTTTTTTAACGGCTCTCGAGACAGAATTGTTCACAAGCAAAATTTGTGAGACCCCTTCCAGACAGTTTTCTTTAACTAAAAAAACAACCAACAATGACAAAATTCTGCAATTCTAATTTTGTTGAAATCACAATCGTTGGCAATTTAAACGATTATTTTTGTCACGTGATGTTTCCTTGTTGTAGGACACATATTTAGGATATAGGATGTATATTATCCTACATCTATATATAGGACATGCATTATACAGGATATAAATTTGTTGTATAGGATACATTGATTTGTAAAATGTATCCTATAAACTATCATCTTTTTAAAACAATGAATTATTCACTCTCAATAACGCTTTCAGCAAAACTCTCGTCGCCAATAAACAGTCCCTCAAAAGGCCCTCACCTTTTCTTTAACATACGAATGTCCATGTCCTCACGCATTGTCGATGCACGACGCATGCGCAGTGTCGTGGTCGGATCACTACGCAGGTCACGTGACTGCCGCTCACGTTCTGAGACGTGATAGGTGGACGAGCGGTGGAGGGGGGGGTGGGGGGGGAGGAACCGCCACACCGTGGTCAAACTGCGAATCGGCCAAAGTGCGCAAATTATGCAGATACTGCGGGATTAGCAGTGAGAAGGCGGGGCACGTATAGCGTAGAGTATCGAATGTTTCCGATTGCAGTCAAGGGAAATTAGGTACCTATGATAAGAGTGAATTTAGAGGGACAGCCTTATGGGCTAGATGTTTAAAGAGGGAAAAGGTATGGGTTTATTTAAGATATTTTATTTTTAAGACTTAACAATATTCGATAAGTTAAGTTTTTAAGGAAAATGGCACAATGTTACCACCGAATAGTTAAAAATTAATAAAATAAAACAATAAACATTCAACAATACTTCGGTATTCAATTTCCAGCAATTTGGAGAAAACCTCTTATAATATAATTTTTTTATAAATTTGGAGAAAACCTCTGATTATATACATACAACTTATTGCAACTTAATATACTCATTACTTTTCTTGAAATGGCGACCTACTCAGGTAGGTCTTTTAAGCTAAGTATGAATGAATGAATGACAGATGAGTGTGGATGATTGTGGCGCGATCTTGTAGTGATGATCTTGTGCGATCTGCTTGTTGCAGACTAAGGCCGACATGTTCCTTAGACAGGACTGTCAATAATTCATTGCCCAACAGCTAATGGCAACTAAGGGACATGCAAGGGACCTACATTTTAACGTGGGATCCGAACCACAATTTTGCGTAGTTTACAAATTACGAACTGGTCTAATTATGAGGACGGTCCTATGAACGAAATGAAAGACATACATAATTATCAACCATACACACTGTATAGATGTTCATCAAACGTTAAAATTTTCGTAACTACCGAACACGAATAGAGTATATAGGCATATTCTCTTCTTGTTATACACTCTATTTTATTATCTTAACAAGCAAAATAAATGGTGTTTATTAGTTCAAATGTAAGCACTTTCCCAATTGTAAGCAGTTTACGATTTGAGGCCACATCATCTGTTTCAACTAACTAGTGGTGAAACAAAATGGCTGCGTGTATAATTATGTTTATCGCAATGTGGTCGCAATTATTATACTGGCTGATAACAACTAACCAAACCACTAACGATTGTTGTTATCAGATTCCTACTTTAGACACTCATTTAAATTAAAACAAATTACGCAATATTTTTAAATACAATACAATACTTTCTTCTTTGTTACTTTTAAATTATTCCTATGAGTGAAGTTGATATAGTTCCTAAAAAATTAATAATAGATTTTAACAGTCTGATTAAATATGGCTACGACAAAAAAAAATATTTACAGTCTTCCGTCGTCTGTTTTATTTAGCAGAGTGCTTGTTAAACAGTAAACAATTAGTAAATAGTAAAGTTGTAAGAAATGAAAGTGTACTACGGGAATATACTTTTTTATATACTTATTCAGATCCTTATTTGCTATACTATACTTATTGCTGTACTTGGTTTACTAGATCAGTCAGATGAGTTCTGTGAAAGCCGATACCCGTGCCACCGTATCGACAAAAAGGAAAGGTCTTTTGCGGTAGGATGTGTGCTGCGGTTTCCGAATGTGCATTTAAATGAAGAAAACCGACTTCGTTTGGGCAGGCAGAAACAAATTACAACCATTATTCTGAATGGTCGATAATCCTGTTGTTTTATTCATTTACAAAACAATATGATTTACAAAATGTCGAAATCATGAAACTGTTATAATTCAATCGACAAAATTGATCGACTGATCCCCTCGCAAGCCAAACTTAATTATGTAGTTTCGCAAAAAATATTCCTAACTATACGATTTTTGAAGGAGTACAGGATTGGTTGTTTGATTAAGAGCAGGTAGACCGACAGGTAATTCGGCATAGTTCAGTTATGTTCAGGTTAGAACAGTTTTTATAAAATTTTATCGCATTTTTAGGTCCAACTGTTGATGGCTTTTAACAAACATAACGCCAAAACTATAAAACTAATTAAAGTGTTCCCGCTAACAACTCGATTTTAATTATTGCATTTTCAGACGATATTCCAACAAAACGATTTATTACATTAAACTCTTTCTCAACTCAAGATGAATTATCTCGATCCTTTCAGATAAACACAATGTGGAATCGTTAACGAAACAATCCAGAGTCCAAAGTGTAGCTCTACGGCGAGGCGCGGGCGGCTACACCTGGAGTCCAAAGATAGCCTCTACCAAACAACACAGACTTAGCTCCAGAGTCCAGACTCTCCTTCAGTCAGGTTCTTCTTACTTTGGGCCTAGTGGGACGAGAAACCGACTCTCCTTCAGTTAGGTCCTTCTTACTTTGGGTCTAGTGGGACGAGAACCCGACTCTCCTTCAATTACGTTCTTCTTACTTTGGGCCTAGTGGGACGGGAAACCGACTCTCCTTCAGTTAGGTTCTTCTTACTTTGAGGCCTAGTGGGACGGGAAACCGACTCTCCTTCAGTTAGGTTCTTCTTACTTGGGGCCTAGTGGGACGGGAAACCGACTCTCCTTCAGTTAGGTTCTTCTTACTTTGAGGCCTAGTGGGACGAGAAACCGACTCTCCTTCAGTTAGGTCCTTCTTACTTTGGGTCTAGTGGGACGAGAACCCGACTCTCCTTCAATTACGTTCTTCTTACTTTGGGCCTAGTGGGACGGGAAACCGACTCTCCTTCAGTTAGGTTCTTCTTACTTTGAGGCCTAGTGGGACGGGAAACCGACTCTCCTTCAGTTAGGTTCTTCTTACTTGGGGCCTAGTGGGACGGGAAACCGACTCTCCTTCAGTAGATTCTTCTTACTTTGGGCCTAGTGGGATGGGAAACCGACTCTCCTTCAATTATGTTCTTCTTACTTTGGGCCTATTGGGGCGGGAAACATACTCTCCTTCAGTTAGGTTCTTCTTACTTTGGGCCTAGTGGGACGGGAAACCGACTCTCCTTCAATTAGGTTCTTCTTACTTTGGGCCTAGTAAGACCCGAAACCAACTGCAAACAGGCTCAATGGTAGAGCTGATTATCAGCCGGTGGATTTGGGTGATGAAGGTCGAACGGGCCCGAGGCTTTCGTGGATCGCAAGTGCAACACAATTGAAGATAAAATTGAAAGTCTCGTCAGGTGATCTCGCTTCAATAATTCCCAGCGCATACGGAAATTGATCTATTAGTCGATAACATAATCGTCCTATAAAAACTCTAAAATAAAGGACAAACCCCAAATAAAGGGTTTGGCGATTCACAAGGCTGATAAAAAATGGATAAGATCTACATAAATTGAATCCTACTCAAACTAACATGAAAGATATTGTATTGGTAATTTATACATATCGTGAGAAACAAGTAGACTAACACCATGATCAGTTCACAGAGCCCGCCAATCACCAACGGCAATTTGCTATTGGTGATAATGCCGCAACCTTGAGGGTGCACAATAAGCTAATAAAGCTGCATGGCACATCCACGGAAACTTCTAAAAAAACACTGGCCCTCGTCTAGAAAAAAAAGTTCACAGAGCAATTTGTTATGGCAACTGGTCAAAGTGACATAAAATTCTTTGTACAAGTTATAAAGCAAACATGAACTCAATCACAACACAATCCCGACACGAGGCTCCCTGGTCGGTAATTAATGACCCGAGTAATTAGAGATACAAAGAGGAACAAACCCGGCAATCACCTGAGACCTGAGACGCCATTGTTGCTCTATGTCTACGGTCGCGTTCGGCAGATAATAGACCTCTTGAAATGCATGCAAGCAGTTATTGATCTGCTTGGACAATAAAGTTTTAAAATAAACCAAAAGGAAGAAATAAAATTATATATTTTAGTTTATGGTATAGTACGAATCAAATAACAAGGCCCACGCCGTCCATAAACCCAATGCTAAAATTAACATTTGTCTTACGTACTGGGCAATTGTTAATTGAATCGGCTTATATAAAGTTAGAAGGAATTAAAAACTGTAAAATAAATAAATTAATTAAGAGGTTTATTTAGCATTTTGATGTGTTAAAAGCACAGTATTTGAACCGAATATATTTAGAGACTAGCTAGGTGAAACCCAGTTTCACCCATGGAAAAACTTGGAAAACTTTCTTCGATTTATGATTTATTGTTTCATTTAATTTATCATTCTTCAAAAGGTTGCCATTCCAACTTTATAAGCTTCCCGATAGTTTAACATTGAAATTTTGAGCTACCATGGGGCGTAGCCCTGAGGAAAATTTGCAAAATCTTTTCTTGGCGGATGCTTACGCACGCCATAAGAGGAACGTTAATGCAAATTTTCAAGGTTCTAGGTCAAGTATCATGGCCTGTGCGATTATTGTATTTGACAATTTGATTTTTAAGTGGTAATGGAGTTATTTTGATTTATTAGTGGTATTTAACAAATATATACAGTACTAGATTTACGGATTCATTAATCGGGGTTGTGCGATTGCGAGCTTCGAAATTACTTGAACAACTGGTTACTTACTAAAATAATGTAAAAATGTATAAATTATAAATACCAAACAAAATTAAAAAGTATGCGAAATAAAATATAACAATTCATACAAGGAAACAGCTGCAAAGAACAAGTAGTTTTGAATCTCAAAGTTGCATAAGAAGACTATAGAAGAGGATAATTTTCAGCAACGTAATTCAGCACGTATATTTAGTAAAATAATTTAGGCTATGGATCAGTTACAGACAATACGCAGTGAACAACTGTTATAATTCATACAGTATTTGATCGCCTTCATTAATTAGGGCAATAGCGCCAACTGAACGTGAACAATCAGTAAACAGTAACACATGTTGTGACGTCATCCATTGTTGAAGTCATGCGAGGACTGCTCTGAGTTATTGCAGCCAACTATGTGCTATGTGCTGTTGATAGTTGGAAACGTAATACCTCATGGGATTTATTTGATTAAATAACAGTTGAGATGAATGCAGATCTGTATGATTTTCGTTCCTTTGCCTGTAGCCTTAAAAGTATCATCTTTCTTTCCGTATTCAAACCACTAGAATACAAGCTTTGTTTAACACCACTACAATTTAACTAAACATCACTTTTACTATACCCAAGGTGACCAGATTTTGGAGCAGCCAAAACGGGACGCCGACCTCCGGGGGTGCACCCCCCACAAAGAGAGGGGGGTCCCCATGAAAATTTTGAAAAATTAGGAGCATTTTGGTGCGTTTTTAGACTTTTTCAGATTGAAAATATGTGCTAGACTCTAGTTCATCTTTACCATTAATTTAAAGTTACTAGGAAAATACAAAAGAACCAAAAAATTTATTTAAGAGTTTTTTACATTAAAACGTATTTTTAAGGATTTTTCTTAGGTCTACCAATAACGCCAAAACGGGACAAATGGGCGTCCCGAGATAGTTCGTCGGGACAACGGGACACGTCGCTAAAAAACGGGACTGTCCCGTTCAAAACGGGACGTCCGGTCACCTTAACTCTACCTATCAATGGAGGATAAGAAATTTATATTTATCAATGAGGTAATAATTTTTTCGTTATACTGCTTCAAAAACAGATGTTTTTAATGCATGTTTTCCGGACCTAAATACACTCTTTTTATTCCTAGGAATTAAAAGCTGATGTACTCGATACCAGCTGACTCTTTATAGTCCTAGGACTATAAAAGTCAAAAATTGCCGAGTACGTCGTAATAATCGAACAATATTCATTTGATTACAAATAATCGAAACATTCATCGTTATTATCGAAACATTCATTGTTGTCAGTTTAATCAATTTGTGAAACTCGCTCATTTCACCAATCGATTATTAATGCGTTCGATACGTCGATAGTTGTTCATTGTTGTCAGTCTACCCTAACACAAATGAAACAGACAATCAGCTGATTGCTTCAAATAGCAAGAACAAGACGGTGGCATCTTTTGAAGGCATCTTTAAAGGTAAACAAGCTGTAACATTTTGGTTTTCTTAAGTAGTTTACGTATTGTATTGAGCAATTTAACGAAAAATATAGTTCATCACACGGACCTAAAGCTGCTTTTCGTTACTCGGTCATTTTTGAACCTCGTCTTACAGCCACGTTGTAAAACTTGACCTTGTACGAAAAGCGTCACTTTAGGTCCTTGTAATGAAATATACTATTCTTAATAGAACCTATACCGTAGTCCTAATAATAGTCGTCACCACCTCGCTGGGTAACCCTATGGGTACGAGACAGCAAAAATGGATTTCGTGAGGTGTTAAAAAATCGGTTAGATTATGACTACCATCATTCGCCAAACGCATTAAACACGGCGCTGACTACATCACTGTCATTTCTCCGAAAACATAGCCTGCCTGAATGGGCCTCTTGTGAGAAACTGAGTACAACAGGAGAAATTTAAAAGGGTTTCACAGTTAGACAACTGGCAACTAGTGGCGCGCCTCTGTTGACAGGCGGTGAGGTGTAGTCATCTACTGACGTCGCATTCTTTGACTGCGCAACGCCAAACCTACAGCCAGACCCAGACCACAAACTGCTCGTCACTATTATAGTCTGTCTTCTACATAGTATATTAAAACTACTAACCAAGTTAGTTTAAACCTTTTTCTCTTGTTAACGAGTACTTAGTCTATAGTTTAATCGCTAACCCGGCCGCAAAAAATTTAAGTTGGCCGTTAATAATAATTTAGGAAAAGGTACACATACATGTACTATACCATAGAGTATACTAATTTTTCTATGCTTGTACCTACTAAAACATACCGGAAGATGGTTTAAAAGAATTTATAGGCTACCTTTTGCACTTAGAGGAATCACAATTAAAAGTAGAAACTATGAGCAGTTTTATATTATTGTGCTGTTAATTATAACAACTATTCTATAATTCTATATAATTAATAAGCATGATTTTGGTGATCCCTTGTTCTCAGTCTGTGTGCAACGTGAGAAAAATCCAAGCACACCGACAGAATTTCATTTTCCTGCAGATGTGTACATTCCCATCAATATGCATTATTTTTAAGGGCACGCAGAAAATCAATTTGAAATTCAAAAGTTAATAATATGGGCCTTATGAGTACGAAAAAATAACGAAATGTAAACAAATCCAGCCTTGTTTTATTACAGCAACGAGTTAAAACAAAACCTAAACAGTTTGTGGTTGAATTTCGACCCGTAGGCGATCTCAAGTAAAAGTCGTTTAAGCTGTGTTCGTTAATATCAAAGTAAATTCTAAAATAATTGATAGCTACTTACTACTTCTTACATTAAAGTATGTCACTTGTTTTACGAAGTACATTGTTTGCACATGATAGCGTATTGCTATATTGTTGATTTTTTCAATTATTGGTTTTAATGAAACATTCGTTTTTTGTTACGTATGTAGGTACCGGGGGAAAAACTTCGATTTATGAAGTAATTGTTTGTTGCAATAATGGATTCAAAGATCAACTCTGAGATAGCCTACTACCTACAAATTGAGTAAAAATTTTCTGAAACTAAAATTTTTGAAGTTGTGTAAATTTTATTAATATCACCAATCAACAGTGCTTCTGGGAAGCGGTATGCTCTCTCCTGCATCTTCCGCTATTTTCGGCAACGTTCTGTTTCACACTCTGTATCTGTTTTTTTATTTTACAGCCTCCAACAGAAGCTATTCTTGGCATATTCAATTACACGAGAGCGGAAGCAAACAAACAGCCCTATATTTATTGCTACCTGTTGCAAACACAGTGCGGTCAGTTCGTTTACCAAATATAAAGCGCACGTCCTAAACAACCAAACGAACGCTCGAAGAAAATATCCAGGGCTATCCACGGGCATGAACGGAGGGCGCTGGTAAACAATCATGCATTTCATCAACTCTGCAAATACAGTACAGTACAGTATGTTAAGACGATATAATAAATTAAATTGTTTCTATAGCGTTATAACGGTTGTGTATATTGATACAGTTTCTTAAACTAAAAAAATAATTTATAGATGCAATTTTTTTTAATTTTGAATAATAAGTACGCCTTTGAGCGCAATAATTTGAATAAATTAACGATAAAAAATAAGGAAGTTATTGGGTTTACGTTTTTGTAAATACGAATACAATTTTGATCCGATAAAAACAAAATCAATACCTATTCAGCTGTATTTTAGATAAGGTTTGTTTCTGTTTTAGTTTCAATACGAAAAATTAAACAAAATATTTAGGGGGTAATGGTTTTAGGAATCTAGATTTATTTACGTTTTTTCAGTAAGACAAGTAAAATAAAATATTTATAAGAAATTAAACGACCGAGTCTAAGATATTTTGAAATTGAAAATTATTTTAAAAACAAGCTTTTTTGGAAAACTATTCTGGGTCTAAAAACTGATTTCCAGATTTTCTTCCCTCGGAATTTCGTTTTACATTGTCCCTTCCAGTACAGTTTTCACGTTGTTAAGAGGTTGAATATTTCCATTTTATCCTATAAAAAAACATTGTACCTTGCTCTTTAATATTTTGGACCGGCACTCGTATAACTCGTATAGCCTAAAAAGTTGGAAAACAAAATTACAAAGTCTAAAAAATTCCGTTAACTCTGCCACATGAAGAACTTTACAGATTGGCAACCCAATGCTCTTTTTCGTGCCCGTTTTTTTCGGGCGGCGCCGGCGTCAAGATTGTTAGGTTGTTTAGTCACTCATATTGCTTTTGTATCAAGGATAATTTCGTCAATTTCAAATCTTGAGGTCCCTAAGAACAGATATACTAGCTAATAATAACTTTGATATCTGCGCAATTTGGGTGGCATAACAGCTCAACACACTTGACGCCACTAGAAAAAAACGGGCACAAAAAATGCATTAGGTTGCCTAAAGTCCTTCATCTGAGACTCTGCGAACGCTCATTCCAATGGTCGAAAGATTTTATCAACAATGAAGAGGAGCCGGGAGGCGACAATGGCATATCAGCGACACGAAGTGCGGGCCGCGCGGCGATTACGGGTAGAAAGTTGTGAAGTGCCGGCGAAGGTCGCGGCGCGGCGCACGGCAGGTGAAATGATGCGCAGCGCAGCGCGGTGATGCAACCGGGGTAATCCTCGCGGTGATTAGTTTGTAGTGTTACACTCGCGCGAGCAAAAAACGAACTAGTCTCGGGAAATCCGTTACGGTGGAATGGGAAACGGAAGTAACGTGTGTTACCTCGTAACTGGACGACTGGACGAAAAATGTGTTTTTAAGGGTGTTTCAAAAATGCTTAGCATTTTACAACAACCTGCAAAACATTATTAAGTTATGTTGTTATTATTTTTTTACATGATTTAAAATAACTTGGAAATTACTTGAAGCACAGAAAACTAAATAAGTACTTATTTAGTTTTCTGTGCTTGAAGTTATCAACTTCGAACTTGGTAAAGAAATAAGAAAAAAGTTTTAAACGAAATACAGTAGGCCCCTATCAAGTTTTTATATTTGTCAAATTTAAAATCTCATTAATTTTAGTTTTAAGGCTAAATAGCTAATAGGCCTATCTCATAAAAAATAAACCAAACAAACATACCCAGCAGGCAAAAATTATACAAAAATTTAACTAATAGCCTAGCCTAAATAAAAATTGTACATAGTTCCAAAGTATTAACTGCAAAAAATGCTCAAAATTTGTTTGAGTAAGTTCAGGAAATTTAAAATTATCCCGGCCTTCAATTTCATTATTGATCATAAAAAAGGTAATTTTCGAACCCAGACTAAAATTTTTCCAAGATTTTAAGTTTGGAACTTAGTGTTATATATGTTATAAAATCAGCTGGCTGTAAATGTGTCATTTTGAACTTTTGCTATGTAAACAATGAAGTATAAAAATACATGGTTTTCAGTACACAGTTTAAATGAATTAATTTATAGGTAATTTATAATTTAGAATAGTTAGGATGTTTAGGATGATTTACTAAAAATAAATTTTAAATAATTTACTATAATAATTTATAAAAATCTATTAGTTCATCCATATTTTAAAATATTTTTTATAATACAATTATAACAGGGGCCTAGTTATAACAATATGGAAAATAAGTAGGCCTAGTGTAAATTGTGTAATGAACCTTATTTACAAAAATATCCTTTGTTACGCTCTCTTTTATTTCGTAGGTCACAAGAAAGAAGGGTACATCATAAACGTTTAAATTTTTTTACTTAAATCAGCTTTAATGAACTTTTTTATATGTGTAAGTACTATAAAGAAAGTCAAGTGCAAGTTTAATTCAACAACTATAAGTACTGAAATTTTAGTTAAGCTATAGAAGTCATTTTTGTCTTATCTCTTTGTCTTATAGAGGTAAAATAAAAACTGTTAAATTACTTTGAGTTGTGTACCTGTGGTTATTTTTTTGACTTTTACAAGCATTCCAAGGAGATATTATAAAATAATTCGTAATTATAATGTTATGAAGGTTCGAGTTATAAAGCAAGTTGAGCAGATTGTAGTAAAAATGATACATAGTACTACATTTAAAAGTTTTGGGTTTAAAAATATGCTAGATGGCAAGAAATTTAAGTTACCGGCTATTGGTAAACAAAAGTGAGTCAAAGTATAAATCCATGGTGGTACTTTATCTAACAAGTATTTTTAGAATTCCTGACAAACCATCAATAGCACACATTTTCAAGACAATAACCTGGGGTTAAAAGTTAAAAATGTATGAGTACATAATTAATTTACCATGTGAAAAAGTAGCAAAAAATCATAAGAATTTCCTATTATTATTGCAAACTTTTATTGTAGGCCTATATGGCAGAACCCATGTAGCCTAAATAATATTTTAACCAACAATACCCGTCAACAGTAGTTAAGTCTACCTATAACTGCCTATTACCAGGATTTACAGCATTTCTCATCTCCCGTTCTTGGCGATTTGCTTAAATATACTTTGCTTTAACACTTCCAAGGCCCTGCAAGTTATGTGCTGATCACAGAGCGAGAAGCATGTATAACTAATACGTTTTCTGAAGTTACGGCTAATGATAATAGAAAGAGTAGCATGGTTAAAATAAAACGGAAATTCACCTAGTCTTAAATAACCTTATCTTTGATCTTTTTGATAGTATTTATAAAAAAAAAGTTTTAAGTTCCAAGTTAAGGCTGTTGGGACTTACATCTCAAAAATTAAAATTGCAGTTACTTCCATTTGACATTGAAATGTCAGCAAATTTTCATAGTTTGTCATCCGTATGTCTTGTCCGTATGTCTTATGTTTGTCTTGGAGTTACTCGTCAAGATCTGGCAATTCCAAGATTCATATGCAGTACTTAAATTCTATAGGCTATATATAGTTAGAGGCCTTGATAATTTCCCGAAAATATATCTTAAGGTAATTTTCTTTGTAGCCTATTCCCCGTGGACGTATTGATTCTTTAAATCTGCGATAAAAGTTGAAATGGTGGAATCAGAGATTTATCTTCAGATTTTTAGTACAATATCCTGTTCATAGCTGCCTACATCCAAACAAAAATTGGCCTATTACTATAGGTCGGTATGAGGTTGTACAAAAGGAAGAAAAGAAGAACATGGTAAAAGATTCAAGAGTATATTGCATAGATTGAATTGCCTAGATCCCACCACAATACACGACATATTCCAAAAGAATCTTCCTAGGGACGACCCTATATCTTTGTGGGGGTGTACCATACCCCCATGGAGTTGTGTGTCCCCTTTAGTTGGTTTGGAAATCAGGTTACCTTAGTTATCTATTATAACATAATTATTCATCTCACCCCATTCCCTCTTAATTTGAACATCCACATGCAGAGGCGGATTTGGAAATTTGCCGCCCCTGGGCTACACAGGGGGAGCAGGCCCGGCGGCGGGATTTCCGGCTTGGCAAAAGTGGTGACCTTTTTTTTTTACTCACACGTGTACTTTTTTACCCCATTATGGGACCGTTTTTACCTGTTGCGGTTCTACGATTTCAGCCCGGGTTCACACTTTTCTCTCTAATTTGCCGCCCCCCTCAATTCTGCCGCCCTGGGCTATAGCCCTTTAAGCCCATATGTAAATCCACCTCTGTCCACATGACCTACTTCAGTGAAAAACAGTACTTTTCCAACAACTTACTAGGGTTTTTCCAATTACCACAGAAAACGTCTACGATTTCCTGAATCATGGCGACATTTAGTGAGGGGGAAGTTGACTAGTTGACTAGTATCGACAAGCATGTCATTTAGTCGACAATAGCAATTCATTACGGTAGTCATTTTTGACTGCCTACTCTGCAACCTGACCCATTAGAGAAGGGGTTTTTTAATGTTCCATTTATTTTTTAAAATTATTTGTATAGTTTTTAAGAACGACCAGACTACCAGACGATGTTTGATGCGAGACTAATCAACTAGTGTGAACGACTAGACCAGTTCTGTTTGGAACAAATCTAAGTGAAAAATTAGCTGATGTTCCCTTCACTAACGTCATCGATTCCTACATTTAGAACACAAGTAGACCCCCTCTTAACCGACCTCGTTTTAACCGACGATCGGATTATCCGCCTTTGTTGGTCAAATATTAAAGATAGTTTTAACCGACCCTGTTTTGAGAATAGTTCCGTTTAATCGCCCTTTTCTAAGAATTTCAGCATTTCCGTTCCCATACCCATCGATGGAAACGTTACGCTCGACTGTACAGTTTGTTGCGGGTTAAAATATTTTGAATATTATTTTATTGAAATGTTTAGTTAGGACCGTATTTTGGAGTTTATAGTAATTCTACATAGTTATTTAGGAAAATAGGCTGAAAATAATTGTAGTATATTTTCTAAATAATACACGAACGGCTTTAAAATAATGTTAATAGAACCCTAAATCAATAGAGCTTTTATTTTTAAGTGTTTAGTGGATTGCCCGTTTTATCCGAACATTTAAGTTATCCGACCTAGGTCCGGTCCCATTAGGGTCGGTTAAGAAGGGGTCTACTGCATTTGCTTTTTGGGGTACGATACTGAAAAATGCGAAAGTACCATATGGGCGGATTTAGGTATAGATTGTTGTGGGTGCCAGGTCACCTCACTTATGAAGTATTGTATGTTCACATTCAAACATCAAACTCCTATTCCAATAGTCTATAGCAGTCATACTCCTATATATGTTTATTTTATTACATAACAACCCTGTTGAGATTTATGTAAAATATATTCAGAGTTATATTGATAATTGATTCCCCCTTTTCCGCCAAATAATCAAGCAAAAATCTGGGGGTGCCGGGCATCCTCTAGCACCCCCAGAAATCCGCCCATGAAGAGTACCCCTGGACTTAACAAAAACCTCCCCTCCCCCCCGGAAGTTTCGGGTTGGTGACCATATCTTACGCATGCAAGTGTTTTTTGTGTCTGTATCACCAAATCCCACGAACTATAGTGAAAACATGCTTCGCCATTATAAGTACATTAAAAACCAAATTAGACAAAAATTTCACTCCTACCTTGACCAGGGGGATCGGGCACAGGGGA
Organism: Flexamia atlantica; assembly: GCA_035578135.1. Classification (NCBI taxonomy): domain Eukaryota; kingdom Metazoa; phylum Arthropoda; class Insecta; order Hemiptera; family Cicadellidae; genus Flexamia; species Flexamia atlantica. The sequence continues at coordinate 435,215 of JAQJVK010000084.1, forward strand.
AGTCGCAGTGGTAGCGGGGAGACCCAACGCGTACGCCGAGGGTAGGGCCGGACTATCCAACCAGTTGCAATTGTTGAACCCCGTCCCCCAGAAGGCGGACAGGTTAGAAGGTGGCACGTGGTACGGGGCGGCTCGCGGGCTGCTCTTCATCTTTGCATATCCTGGGACACCCGTGGTGGCGAAGAGAGGTCACACTAGACACAAGACCGGCACGAGAGAGGCGGCGCGCGTAGTTCCTCCTGCGGACTCTAGGCTGCGACTGACCGCGGCGGAGACGCGTGGCGCGCGCATGCGCAGTAGGCCTGTCTTATCAGCTGGAGATAAGCGCGGGTTTTTTAGGATTGGCGGGAGTGGTGCGTCCCTGTTCCGGTGCTTCCCCTAGCCCTGGTATTCGGGTTTCGTGACTGCGAAGCTTGGAAACGTAGACTTGGATGGGAACATCGACTCCTTTTCACTATCAACTAGTTACTAGTCGATTACTTTTAAACATCGTATAGTCAGTTTGGTGTATAGTCGTTCACACTAGTCTACTAGACACCGTAACAAACATCGACTAGTTTAGACGATTTAACTAGTCGAACGAGCAAAAACGGGTAAAAAAACACAAAATCTAATCTAATTTTTTATTCACAAAATCAACCGACTAGTCGGTTGAAAACGATGAAATATCGAATAGTTAAAATAATCGACTAGAAATTTCCACTAGTCAAAATAATCAGCAAGTCGACTAGTTGACCAACTAGTCGATAAAACCACTAGTCGACTACCCCATCGGGTAGACTGGTACAGAAATCTAAAAGGTGGACATACTTGTGGAAGTATGGAAACGTAGTTCGAAGTTTTGAAACTAGACATTAGTGGTGCTATTCTGTATTTTTCGGTAAGGTGTATGACTTGACATAACCAGATTTTTTTCGGTAAAGAAACGCCAGACATGAAACATGTGGCATGACGTGACAAACGTTAGAAAAAAAAATAGCAAGTAAAAGTTAAGTACCGTACGCGTAAGGAAAAGTTTCGGTTGGTTAACTTATGGGTGATCTAATAAAACCGTCTGGTACAGTACCAAATAATAATAAGGCTAGGACACATGCTGCAAAATGTATTTCATTACAAATTTTAACATACAACTAATAAAAGTGCTTTATACAATCTACAGACCCCTATAATTTAGTGACATTGATTTCTAATCTATTAGCGAGCATAACTTTTATCATACAGCATTTACGAATATTTTTATTTATAAAGTCAATTGTTATCCCAGTCTATCAATAAATTTATCAAAATATTTTTCCTTTTACCGCAAAGAACTTCCAGTTGCCTCAGCACTTAAAATCTAAAAATAAAACCGTTAGTGTTTGTTTAGTACGGGAGTTCGAGTATCAAAACAAGACATTACACTATCAACAGAGAGGAAGAAGAAGACAGTCGGTGGTAGGGGACCAATTAAATGTCGTTGACTTTGAAGTGGACATCTTAAATTTCCACCTTTGAAGCAAACAAAACATTTCGTCTGCCTGATTCTGTTCCGGAACATCGCTAGTGGCGCGCGACGTGGCCGCCGGCCAAACTACCGACACAACAATGCATCCATGGCGATAAACCGAGACAAATTTACTTGTCGAAACCCAAAACGTTTTATTGAGCCAACCGGCCACATTCATTACTCGGCTCTGTGGCCGTTTCGGTTTCTTTACTATACATTGTGAAGGATGTTTTGAATAAATTTTTGGAAGTTCTTTAAATAATATTAACAATATTATTTTCAAAAGAGATAACATTAAAAATACTTTATAAATGCAGTCAAGGTTAATTAAGGTGCTGCTATACATGCACGTCACGTCACGTCGCGTCCTCTTACGGCCAATTCGGCGATACCGGAGGGGGTGCTATACATATTCGCATCGATTCCCATCGATTCGCATCGATTCGCGCCGATTCGCATCGATTCGCATCGATTCGCATCGGTTCGCATTTTCTAGTTTCTAAGAGCCAAATGGCCGATTGGACGTCGGTGTAAGCTGTACATACACGTCACGTCACGTCGCGTCGCGTCGCGTACCAATTCGGCCAATTCGGCCGTGAAGGCTATGCTCTTTCAGATCATTCGAGTCGGGCCGTGCCGTGACGTGACGTGACGTGACGTGCATGTATAGCCGGCTCCATTTGATTACACAGATTTCATTCACATCAAAAATGGACGCGACGCGACGCGACGTGACGTGACGTGTATGTATAGCAGCACCTTTACATTTTTTTTATTTTCAACAAAATAGTGCATGTTAGTCAGGCTGACCCTTGAATCAATGAGAAAGAATAATAACTGAAGCGACATTTAATAGGAATGGAACTGATACTGTAAAGAAAATTTTATTATCCCATTAAATTCAATATTTTTAAAAAGTACTCCTTGTTTAATGAGTCAAGCCTGTATTAATTTTTGTGAAACGGTATAGTTTTGAAAATGTGGACCAGGACAGTTATAATTACGCTGCAAATTTAAAAACTTTACGGATGCATTGTACAAATTAGGCCTACATATTGCAAATAAAATGTTTGGTGCTATTAATTTGTTTGCTACTACGTGTAACAAATTATTGAATATATATGATCATTTATTGTGATTTTAATTAATAGCGTTTTCATTGAGTAATATCAAATGAGGCATTTGTAAGACTACCTTAACGTTTGCATCAAAATAACTTTGACTACTCTTAAGAACGTTATAAGGAAAGCTAAAATGAACTTGTAAAACGAAATCGGATGACAAAAACTTCTTTAAAAATAAATTTAATTTGTTGAATCAAGAAAAGGTTAAGTAAATCAATTGTTACAATGATTGACAAACCTCTACCACAATTTGTACACACTAAAGAACACTTCATTTGAACTGAAAATTTTGTTACATCAACCAACTATATGATAGTGTATAGTGTGCAAATGATTAATTGCGTAACCATTTTCAAGCAGTGATAACTAGGACTCACAAAGTATAAACTCAAGATTAATACCATTCACAAAGAGCAACGAGTTTCAGTGCGCATTCAAAGAGTGAACGCAAGCATGGCACACGCGTGTGTGGCTACGGCCTACGTGGAGCTTCAGGCGTTATAGAAAATCCCAAACGCACGATACGATTTCAGTAAGTTTCCTATTAAATAACTATCTGACTAATCTATTCACTTACTTCCCTGTTTATTATTAAACTATAGTGATTAATTATGTTTTAAATACTTTTTTAGCCGATTACAGTAGCATCAAAAAATTATTGCATTTATTTTAAACTTATATCACAATACCAATAACTTAATTCAACAAATATAATTTGTTTAAACGGTTAAAAAAATGCTTTAAAAGTGATCCTAAAATAATACGTAAAACGTCGTTTGCGGAGAGTTTTCTAAATTTTTCCTTTAGGATTTTGTTTTGAGCGAAACCAGGTTAAAATTTATATTGCACTGTTTACTTGGGAGGATAACTACAATCAAGTATATTGTCAGAGACATTTTTAAGTATTTAGCAAAGAATATCACATATTTCTTAAATTACTATCTTCACAAACAACTCTGAATCCAAAATAAATCCATTCTTGATTGAAAATGATTACATTTTGAACAGAGTGATATTATTAGACCAGGGCTTTAGGACAAAGTGGCTCTGTAAGGTATCTTGTTTTTATAACCTTGATCCTTCAATCAAGTGAGCAACAAGATGGCGGGGTTTACGTGCTCTGAGGTAAGCGGGGCTGGAGTAAGCGTGCAGGGCTTCTTTATAAGATCTTTACTTTTTTAAAGTTAAAATCCCCATGAATAGTTAAATTTTACATGTACAATAATTATAAAGTACTGAATTATCGAGTTAAAAGGTAGTTAAAAGGTAATTACCTAAGAAGTATAAATATTTGACAAAATTAAATTTGTAACTACGTGTCCTCAGCAGGAAAAGGGGCTCTTTGTTTTTATATTTGCAAAACGGAATTCTCTTCCCATGGAACAAAACACCGCGTAACACTTCATAACGTATTAAATACTTACTTTTATACTTTAAAAATCTTAGTTTGTACAAATAATTTTACAGCAAAAAATTATTCTCAAGTTCAATAACAAAAACTCATTATGTCTTATAAAGTGGGGAATAATTCTTGAATTATAATGACTTAAATTATGTATTTAGTGTATAATGAATATATTATATTGTGTCCAATAACCAGTTGAGGGACAGAGCGACAAAAACATGTTGATTCGGTAACATTTCCGCAGACGCCCGTTGTAACAATCACTAAACTAATAAGAAAAATCAAATGTAAATTATAAAAATAAACACCCGTTATTGTAATTAGATTAATTTATAGTTGTGTAAAGAATACAAGTTAATTGATCATACCTGAAACTAACCTTACCCAACCAAACTCATAAAAAAATCGACTGTAGGCTTTCCTTCTTCATTGTAAGCAAAATTGTCACAATAAAAACTAAGGTTGGTTATTGAATTTAAAATTAATGAATAAACGTGCTATTTTTCAAACTATATACTTTGCAATGTAAATAAAATAAAATAAATTTGTAATAAGTCATTACGATTATATTACGTAAACCAGCTGTATGAAATTAGGTATGTTTGTATACCATTTAGCTATCAATATATGGACACAGTAACGTGTATTAATAATTGTTATTGATTATTTTTTCATTAGGTTTTTCTAACCGGCGCCTGCGGGAAAGAAAATCACAAAGTGCTTAGTGCTTGTATATAGGCTACGGGTAAAAATTTATAAAACCTCATTAATACCACCATGTTAACTTTTTTTCTTGTTTCAACAAATTAAATTTATTTTAAAAGAATTTTTCGAAATCTGATTCCCTTAGGCAGTTTTGGTTTAGCTATCTTTAAAAAAGTTTAAAAGATTAACCAACTTTTAGTTGTTTTGTTTTTAAACTTTAAGGTAGTCTCGCAAAAGCTTAATCGCATCATTTAACTTTACTCAATAAATTCTCTATTTATTTTTTATTACAATAAGAGATTATTTAAATCAATAATTTATCATTAGTAAAAATAAGAAATTTAATAGCACCAAACATTTTAAGGTTGCAATATGCATTTGTCCAGTGCATCCGCTTAATTTTTAAATTTTCAGCGTGATTCTTAACTGGTAAACTGGTCCACATTTTAAAAATTACAGTTTTACCTCATCAAACAAGGAGTACTTTTAAAAATATTGAATTTAATGGGTTACTTCAATTTTCTTATCATTATTCCTTACCATCCCTATAAAACGTCGTTTCAATTATCAGACAGTGATTCAAGGATCAGCCTGGCTAACATGCAACATTTTTTTTTGCTACGAAGGCTAAATAAAAAAACTAATATGTGAACGTAAGCTGAGGACATTGCTATTAAACGAATGAATCATAGAAAATCCCTATCCAAACAATCCAAATAACAACGGTTTTTTTAAACAAAATACTAAAGCATTTTAAAGAAACACTAACAAACGGCACAATTAATTTTACGTAAAAATGACGCAGGTGTTTTTTAACAGGCGGAACTAAAGTGAAGGTTAACACGGCTCAATTAAACTACGTTTAGACACGTTCGGAAGCACGTTTTCAGTTTTTACTCGACCAACGAGGGTTGTGGATGCCAATTAAAAGTGCAGCAATGGCAAAGCGGCTTTGCGACGATTGGTTCGTTGTGTTTCGTGCAATATTTTTGAAATGCCCACCATTCGGAAAATAGCCAATTACGTCTTTAATAATTAAGCTCTTAACTAGTTTCGAGTGTGGATCGGTTGTTTTAACGAAATATTGGAGGATTGCGCAGCGTGTGGTCTAACAGCTCACTGGTGGTTCCAACAAGTCGTAGAATCTGTATTTTACTACAGGGAGGCGGTGGTAAAAACAATAAAATATTAATTAAATTTAAATATTTATTATGAAAAATTTCAAAAAAATATTTGATTGAGTTTGGTCCTTAAACAATATTTAACTGTGAGAGGTAAAATAATTCGATAGGAGTGGTAACCACAAAACTTCCATAACAGTGATTGTAAAATTAAGATAAGACTTACCATTTCTGTTTTCGCTATCGGCAGGTTTCATCTGGATAGGATGATGCATCTGCAACAAAAAAATTAAATTAAGTTACATCTCTATGATAATGATATGAGAGTTAAATACCAATTGATAAATTCACAATTTGTAAATAACCTTTTTGTTACGTTTTGCTTCACTGGAGATTCCTAGATTAAGAGGAACCCTTTTTTATTACTGACTTTGATCTATTTTGATTTCTATCATGGCGGACATTTGTCATTACTGATTAGTAAAACAAGTAAAATGTGATCCCGTCTTCCTGTCCGTCTTCAAATTACCGAAACATCGCGAAAGTTTTTTCCCTAATCAGCGGTGGGAGATGTTTGCAAAAATCCTAATAAAAAAACTCACCATCACGAAAGATAAATTCAAACAAAAAAGAGACTGTGGTCAATCTGAAATAAAAACAAGACTCAAAATGAAAATTTCAGTGCTTCAGTTTCTTCTTCACAGATTTTTTAGAATATCGCATATATACTCGTATAAGAGACAGTTACCACTTGTATAACAGTGGGTTGACCTAACCAAACGGCAGGGGTCGGTAACGGGTTAATTCGCTATAAGCATTCATTACGTTTGACAGTTCATTATAAGGGTCGACCTGCGGCGGTAATGAAAAAAGTTTTCCCATTTCGGCGTGCAGAATTGAATAGATCGCCAGCTTTGTTTGCGGTTATAAGACAACTACAGTTTATTTAGTCAAAGTCCCTTTGAGTATAACTGTATAAAACGTGTTTATTAGCTTTTGTATGGAAGTGGGATGAAGACTAAACGGATTGTAGGTTGTTTTTGTGATTCTTTTGGCTTGGTGAGGGTACATAATTACTGGTCCTGTTAGTAAATGAAATGTTCTTCTAGTATGGAGAGATATTAATTACTTCAATTATCACGCTTTAGTGAGTTCTGTATAAAACTACTTAATTTGTTTTGTTGGCGTTTCATAAATAAAAAAAATGTTTATGGTGTTTCGTCATCTAATAGCACCACAATACCACCAACGATATATTATATACCACAACAATATGGCACAATTATATTTTACCATTGCAATTCGTTCTGGCACGAAAAGCTACGAAATATCTTAGGGATTATCAGTCTCACAATTAAGATTTTTATGGCTGTGTGTCAATAAAAAATATATCGATTAACATTTTTGTATTTTTTATTATATTTACATCAGGATTTATTTCTTCTTTGATGATCCAAAATGCTAATCACAAAGCGTTGATAGGCCCTACAGTATTTTTATGTATTATTTTAAGAAACAGTAGATATTGTTAAAGTGTCTGACTCCGGTCGATTAATAGAAAAAAGATTGACTAAGAAATAAAAGTGTTGGTAAATAAATCATATAAGAATAACGTTTACAGATTTTACAACAAAAAACAAATCAAAATAAACTGTTGGCAACGAATGTTAATCTTTGGCAGCCACTCACAAGGAAACCCGTATTTAGTTAATGAAAAAAGTTTCCTTTTTTACTGTCCGGAACTGAATAGCTCGCAGGTTTTGTATTTGTATCAAGCGGCGGGGGACGAACAACTGACATTGTTCGGTGTAATGTAGTTTGAGAGGTTTCACTAATTATTCTTCCAGGTTTTCAAAAGCAGCTTTTCTTCAAGGGCGTGATATACTGAAATGAAATGAAATCCTTTATTTCCACTTAAAAATGTGTACAAAAAATAAATTAAAAATATATAATTATAACTTGGAATAATTCCCCACAAAGGCCAAGCCTGAGCGTGGGGAATGAGTTCATGCAGTCCGCATCTTGAGCACAATCACTTAGTTTTTCAGAATTTACTTTATATATGACTACAGTGAGATAAAAAACATGCAAATAATTCAGTATATACAAATAATAAACATTATAATAAAATAGAATAGAGCCACAACAAAAACTGAAAAAGGTTGTACAGTACTAAAAAGAAAGATTCCTGAGACCTGGAACATACATTCAAAGAGGGGAGCCCTCTCAAACACGCTCACATCCACACAGACTTGCACACCCGCTCTCACATTCCCATATCATTCATACACGTCACTCACATACACATTCACATACACATACACATGCACACGCACACGCACACGCACACTCACATACATTCGATGGAAGCAATGATCAGGAATAAATTGATACTAAATAGTTATCAATTTCGTAACGTCCTGTATCAACAAGCCATTTATTTACAAGTTTCTTATACTTTTGAAGGCTGCATGAATCTGGTGGGTGCTTTAAATAACTTGGCAATTTGGAAAAAATTATAGTTGCAATGTATAGTGGGGATGTCTTGTTAATCGTTTTGTTTATTTTAAGAAACTGAATGCCAGTGTTGACCACATGCCTAGTTGGATAGCTATGAGGAGGTTGATTGAAAATTAAAGGTTTGTTTTTAAAAATATATAAATGTAACGATCTAGTATAGAGCTGTGAAATATCCAGCACTTGAAATTCATCAAAAACGGCTTCTGAAGGGTAGCGACGAGGTTTGCGAAGAGCAGTTTTAATGATTGTCTTTTGTATTATTTCTACTGGGGCAAGTATAATCTTATAACCTCCACCCCAAGCAAGGTTACCATATTGTAAAGTTGATTGAATGTAAGCATAATAAACATTTTTCAAAAGATGCAAGGGTAGCATTTTTGACAAATTAGAGAAAATAAAAATAAATTTACGAAGCTTACTCCTTATGAAGTTTATTTGGCCTGCCCATTTTAGACGATTATCAAAAATCACACCTAAGTATTTGAACTCCCTCACACTTTCAATACACACACACTCATCACAAACATTCCTGGCACCACAACTATGTATTTTTAAATCTAAATTTTGTGGATCAAAGTCCGATCTCAATGAAATTGGCATATACTTTGTTTTTGAAAAATTAACAGTAAGTTTGTTCTGGTCAAACCATCGCTTGACGGTGAACAGGCCACGCTCGGCGTTACGGTATGTGTCCGGCCAGCTGTCGCCCTCAAACAGCAAGGCGGTATCGTCTGCATACAAAAATATCTGTCCATTCCCCAGGTTAATTTTGCCTAAGTTATTAATGTATATTAAAAAAAGCAAAGGTCCTAAAGTTGAGCCCTGAATAACCCCATAATCAATTCTTTGTGGTGAACTGTTTTGCCCTAAAATTGAAACAATTTGAAAACGGTCAGAAAGATAATTTTTAAACCAATCATAAGAAGTCCCACACACTCCTATACACTTAAGCTTATTTAAAAGTATTACTCTATCAACCGTATCAAACGCTTTTGCTAAATCAATGAACACTAAGAGAGGTTTTTTATTTTTGCCAATTGATTCATGTATACTATTTGTTAAAAGAAATAAATCATCATTTAAATTTTTATCTTTACGAAAACCAAACTGCTTGTCGAAAATAATTTGATGATTGAGCAAATATTTCTCCAGCTGATTTCTAACACATTTCTCTAATACTTTAGCAAGCACGCTGGCTAAATTAATCGGGCGAAAATTTATTAATTTATTTTTTTCACCTCCTTTGTAAATAGGTATTACTTTTCCCACTTTAAAAGAACGAGGGAATTTACCCTGGGAAATACTTTGTGGTTATAGCGTTTTGCACGCTTAAAAACCAAGAGTGAAAGGTTTCTGTAGAATAATCTAAAGTTTCAAACGCTTTTAAAACACGGAAAATCTTTGTTATGGTTATTGTCTATGGATAATATTGGGCAAATTGAGAAGTTTGCTGTAAAAGGATTTTTTTATGATTTAGATCACGCTTAATCATGAATGGAAAAGTAAAATGAAAAAGTAAATAGGATTTAATTGTTAAATGTTCGATGGAAATTACGTTAAGATTCCTTTATAGGTATTTTTTCACTGACCTGGGGTAGATTTCTCAAATAATGAATAAAAATTCTCATTTTCAACTATTTTTTAAATTAAGTTCAATGTTAAAAATGGATTATATCTAAAAGAAAATTTCTAATTTCATAAAATTAACGTAAACGGAAAAGTAAATGTAAACGTATACCATTAAAGTAAACGCATTTAATGTATAATTCATTTCAATACTCTCCGCAGCAAAAACAGGACAATACACTAAAATTCTGTTTTTAATAACATACACTTATTTTCTAGACAAAAAAATTGTAGTTTTTCCTTTTAACTCAACATTCTTGAAGATCAATGGAACATACGCATAAGGACAGAACATGAATTTTTAAAGCGTGTAAAAAGAAAATATTAAAATAACTTTGATACAAAACAACTGTATTTAACTTAATAAATATGAAGCTTGTATTAAGTAAGCATTTTCAATCAAATAATAGAACCAGCTTATTTGCAATCAAGTAAATTAGTAAAACTGCGGCATTCTAACAATAATTGGATTTTGTACCAGTTCTACGCCAGTAGCAGCTGATACCCCGACCGGAAAGTGACATCAAACTATTCTTTCGTTTCTGAAGGATATCATTACATTTTTATTCTTATCCAAGAAGCAAACAAAATAATCATATTCTTGACCCTCATTGGCCGAGAACATCAGCTCTTCTTTTTTCCATTGGCATTGAAGAATAACTTGCTTCTAGACGTAGCTTAAGTGCCTGAGTCGACTTTTAAACTGAGTTATGACAAAACAAATACCCATTAATGTGCACAATTTGCTTCATAACAAAAAAATTATTTTCGAATTTCAATAAAATCCATACAAGTATAACTAAAACATAAAATCAAAACGATATGTCCTTGGTTATCGTTTAAGAGACGTATTTCAGGTTTTTTGCCCCACATCCAATCCCCGGGACAGACTGTATCGGGGCCACAGTGTTGGCAGGACTGGGGCTTGTCTATGTCATGCAAATTCCCGCCCTTGTTTTTCCGCCCCGGTGACTTCAATCTCCCGAAAGTTATAGCGGGGGGCGTCGAAGTGGTGATCAATTTTGCTGTTCCTTTACTGGTTTGCGAGCGTCGTTCTGGTGTCGCTTCCTGCGGATTTACGACCTAGGATGTGTGTTAGTGGTCAAAGTCAAAGCGCAAAGGGAATCTTGGAGTTTGATGTGATTGAATGAGTAGTAAATTGTATCGTCCTGTGGACTCTGGTTTTAATTGGTTTACTTATAGAAAAAGTTGCTGTGTTTGAGTTATTTCAGGTGCAAACCGAAGAATAAACAGCACTGGTGCAGTCAGTACAAATATCCAATAAAGCGTGCATATTAAGGATTCGATGAATTAAATGTTTAGGTCATTATTACATTCCTAGGTAAATATAGATAGATTATTTATTGAAAACTATGAAGCTTATGTTAAAAATGCATCACATTTTCGTTGATTATTAAACAAATTATAAAGATTTTTTTCTTAGAATGTGTCTTGGTAACATGTTTTCAAACTAAAATCTTTACGTGTTAAAATAAAGAAGAAAATGTTACTTCCTGCTCGATAGAGTTTTTTTTTCATTTTACTATATCCAACCACTTATACTTATTATAAGTACTTTGGTTTGAATTTAAGATTTTATTTTTGACTACAATAATTTCGTTTTTTTTATGTTGATCCCTTTTAAACACTACAAAGGCAAGAAAAACCTAAAATACTGGTATTGAAAAATCTCAATAAAATATTTTTCTTTGAGTTAGACATTGCTGGTAACAGTCATATCTTCTACTGGAGGGATGGTAATATTTCTGAAAAAAAAATAAAGAGAAGAATGAAAAGAAAACCGCTTTACAACTACTTCTCATGGAAACATATCATTTATATAAATCAAAAGAAATACTTATGGGCTGAATCATCGACCTGAAATACTTGTTAGTTTTTATCGTTATTTTATATTTTATAAATAGTCCAGTAAAATGTTACATTTTGGTGTGCAAAATGTCGCATAGTAGTGATAGTTGTTAGTGTTGGGCTGATATCATAAAATGCAAGTTTTCAACCTCGGTCTTCCCCGAGCTACCACAGGGCCACCATATATACACCATAACTATCCTACAGAAATTTATCAAATTGAAAATTTAAACAAATTTAATTCTTTACCGTTTGAACGCTTTTGCAGTACTGTAGTGTTTTTGGTTTCCGTAGATATTGTACTTCAAAGATAAAAAAATCTCCATTTGAAATTTAGGTCCATTTGATTAATATGAAAAGTTTTGAAAATTTTGGAGGCCACTAAGGCGAACCCCTAGATAAGACCAATAATTGGACTAAAGAAAATTAAGTAACATTTAAATTGAACTAAATATGCATAATTATGTAATATTTTATACACGCGCCGAAATTTGAGATTGACTTGTAAAAATAACATAAACAACACCAGCTGTAACACTAAATTAGGAAAATACAGTTTTTTAGTTGTACGGAAATTAAAATTCAAAATGTATATCAGTACGCGTGTTAATTTCATTGTATTTACTTCAAACAATATATTACGTTATCGATAAAATAACTTAGAATTATAATGAAATGTGATTAGTACAGATGATAAATTTAATATAAAAGTATGCAGCAGCAATGTTGTTTGAACTCTTTCCGATGAAACCAAAATACCGGTTATTCATGTTTAATGAATGTTTGAAGCAGACATACACCAATTATAACACATTATAAGATTAATATTTTGAAATATATTTCTCCATAATTTATAAATGATTATAAATTGAGTTAAACAATACACTATTTAGTTATGAACCGATAATAATAAAATAAAAATTTGATTAAATTTCCGTCCCTCTAATTTAAAATTATTTTTAATAGTTTTTACTCTAAGTTTTTTACATGAAAGCGATAGCATATTTATTGAAAATACTATTTTTAATGGATGCAAAATTTGAATAAAATGGAAATAATTAAGTGAATTACCCGTAAAATATTACACAGACCAGTTTTCAGTTTCCGTAACTAAGTCACCAAGTAGAGTATAAATCATCAGCAATATTGGGGCCTCGGGAAGGGAAGTTTCTGCCAATAAGTCAGTTCTGGACCGATATTTCAGAAACAGCCCGCTGCACCTTTGTATAACTCATACATTACATTTACTCTAGTTCTTGGGTGAGCTTCCTTAAAACAATGAATACGTTTCATATTTTGTCCTAATCCTTTTCCATTTATCAAAACAATATATTTTTTTAGTGAAATCTAAAACTAATGAGATGATGTGATACTTCAATCTTAAAGTACTTAGGTATTGCCCTATTGCCGCAATCCCCTGCGATAGTTTTTAGCGAATTTCCCCTATAGGGAAGAAGCTATTACCGTAGGTCTCATGGTAAGACCTAAGCCCGAGACCATGATAACTTTTCGTTTTGGGGCCACCAGAAGCAAAAAACGCCATTCGTTCGAATTTTTAGATCTATATATATATATATGTGTGTGTATGTGTGTCTGTTAGCACGATAGCGGCCGTAAAAATGGTCCGATCTTGATGAAAATTGGCACAGATGTGTAAAGTGGTAATCACTCGGACGAGTTCGTGAACCAGCCCGATCGGACCATCGGAAGGGGGGGTAAAGGGGGATAAAACCTCCAAAAATGGGTTTTTTGAGTTTTTTACATAGAAAAATAAGATTTATCGAATTTTTGTTGGCACCATTGAATTCAGCTAAAAAAAACAAACAGTTTAATATCTTGAATCACTGCTCTATGTCCATTGGTTACCGAGATATTGAAAGTGGTATACACAGTACGTTGTCCCTATATTAACCTTATGGGGAATAAGTAAAATTCTATATCTCGCTTATTTCTCAACATATCTTGATAAAATTTGGTAAAAGGCTTCTTCTAGTTCATATCTAATAAATATTGAATTAAAACCACCCAGTTTTCATATACTTGTAGCAGCAAACCTGCATACTCATTCCCCATGTTATTCTTATGGAGCGTACCAAAACATGTCAAACGTCGCTATGTTGGATTGAAATATGTTTTGCATTTGAAATTCGCTGAGTATACAGGTCTGCTGCAACGGGGGTATTTGTTATACAAGCAAAGAATATCAGCAAATATGTCCTGTCAAGAACTCTTGTATTTTACCAGAAGAAAAAGGTATCATTATGAGAAAAAAATCAAAAAATTTATACTTTTTTAGTTCTTAAATTAATTTGTTAATGTTCTATTATTGATGATTCATTATTACAGCAGTATATAACAATTCTATACAATATTTACTTTTTAAACTGTGATCTAGTCCCAAATAATTAGAAGCCCAACCAAAAATACAATAACTTGGTATAAACTTAATGTAAACCTTAAAAACTCACTTAAGGGTTACTTTTCAAAATTCTAAACTTTATGCACTCTTGGACGTTTTTCATTTATTTATAAAAGAATAAACCATTATTCCCAAAGGTTCTTTATAGAAACATTGACAATACAACAAAGAAGTGAAATATCTAGACTAAATTATTAATGAAAAAAAGTTTAAAACCAGGAGTTCTGATTGTTAAGATAGTAGTATGATTAACTTTAATTAATTGTAATTAATCTATAGGCTGTTTGTTTGTTGTGTCTTACATTAATTTGTTTGTTGTGTCATTACAAATGTAATACATTACATTTGTTTGTTGGGCTACGTTCCTAAGGTATAATGTTCTGATTACAGTAAAAAGCTAAATTCACTAAGGTAAATAGTAAAACTATATCATCACAGTAACGACATATTTTTACTTAAAAATCATTCTAGTATCCAAACTTTTGATCTAACATTGAATCATGAAAGGCTTAAATGAATCAAAACTAAATTATAACCGGTACAATTTAATTCAACTTTAATAAGGTCAACTTCAAGCTGACCAACTTAGCTGCTGGTTCAACTTTTATAAGCTGTTTAATCCTTCTAATTCTGTCTCATTAAACTCTTTTTAGTTATTGAGAAACCAATTCTTTATTGGCATATTTATAAACTTTCAACTTTTAAAGTAGTAATCATGTAACTAAAATTATTACTCAGTTACAGTGTAAGCACTCTTAACTTATTAAACTTGAATCCTTGAAGCATAAATTTTAATAGTTCATAAAAGTAAGTTTTAGCAAGAAACCTTACTTTTCTTCATAAATTAGTTTATACAAATTTGCTGAAACGTTAAAAGTTATTTTTGCTTGAGTGAGGTAATTAAAACTGTTAAACTAATCCAAGCACAATCTGAATTGTAAAGTAATTTACATATTATTTTGATTTATTTCTTTATGAAAATAAATTTCTTTATAAAAATTAACTATAACATGTTTTTGAAGTCTGAATTAAAATCGTTTTCAACATTTGGAGATGGCAAACCACTATTATAGTTCTAATTAAAAATAAAATAAACGTCTTGATTTCTACAGTCTTTTTAAAAAAGAAGTACAATTGATCCACAACTTAATTAATCCCTTTTGTCCATTTGGTCTTTGCATCAGGCTCTGAAACATAATCTATAGGTCTCCCGTGCTTAGTCTATCTGTCTATATTTCAGTTTTTTTCAGCAAAAAAAAAAAAAACAAACAAAGCGAATACCTGTCATTTTATGGTCACTGGTTTGTTTACTTATATAAAGTTTGAAGCACTTGAGGTACCAACTCCAAAGTTCTTTTTTGCATATTAAGACGTAATTAAATCGTACCTATTTTTGGTAAGTACTCCTATTTTTTGGAGTGTCAAGTTTCTACTTTGCCTCTGCTTTTTCTCTTTTCTGCCCCAGTGGTCTTCAAAATTTTAAAAAATTACCATATTAATAAAAACGGATTCAGCGTAGGATTGATATAAATCTTGCCTGTCTTTGAAAGACCATGTTTCCGGATTCATAAACGCTACAGAATGAAAAAGCACTTAAATCGTATGCAAATTCAGTCTTCTTTAAAGACGCTATCTCAATTATATCTGTGAGATGTACAATGCTCAAAATATCTGCGAAACCTTAAAAAATTCTCTACATTTTCGAATATCTTGGAACGCTTAATAAGAAGAATTTCTTGGACGAGCCAAAAAACATTAAATTCAGTAAAATTCCTTGCACGTGGCGTAAACGGATATCATGGACATTTTTTTGAAGCCCACCTCATGCCACATTAAATGCTTAGAATGATTTTTTGGTGTCGTTAGTTAGCATTTAGAAATTAATATTATATGTTAAATATTTCTTATGAAGTTTGTAAATTTATTGACGCCGTAACAAAAATGTATTGTTTAAAAAACATATAAATAATGTCCTAGTTCTCTCAAGTTAAAATTAAATTGCTAGGATTCCACAAACATGAAACCCTTATTAATCCAATCTTATGGCCCACATTATTGATGGTACTAACAAGGTCAACCCATACCAAACTCAGAAATTATGTGGTCCAAAGAATCATTGTATGATGACGATCTTTGATGATTTACAGTTCTTCCTTTATTGAAAAGGAAATATAAATAACGTAAGAATGGGGAGTTATAAAGAGGAGGAAGGAAATCATCTTCAATATTGTGGCATTAGATAACAATTGTACATAAAAAAGTTAACCTTTATATTTAAATTATTTCTTTGCGTCTAATCAACTGAATAAAAAAATCAATAATTGAGTATAATCGTTACATTTTTATCTCCTCATTTAAAATTCGGCATAGGCTACCCGATTATTAACACCGTATTAATTAAAAAATTATAGTTCGTTACATTGAGTTTAAAGTATTAAATGAAAAAAATAAAACAATTGAAATTGAACTAAAATATACAAGAAAACGCCACATCTTTACCATTGGCAATAAATAATATATCACTGCCAATAATATCTGAGAAAACATTGCGCCGATCGTATTACGTATTTACACTCCAAACTTCCTGGGCGTTTTGACGTTCGTTACAGAAAGTGGAAAATGTTTGAAGTAAATATTAAATAATAAGAACAAAAGTCTTTCGGCCCAAGTAAAGGCTACGAATCCATAATCAAATTTGAACTATCCATGATTTTAATCTTTGAGTTAAAAATCGAAAATTGTATTGTAAACAGGTATTTTGATAGAGACCTTAAATGACGAAATGCGACCCCATAGTAAACACTGTGACTACACATTGTAGTAAACACTGTTTATATTTTTAAAGAAACAAAACATAGTATATTTCACAGATTTCATATTTTTTTATGATCGCTGTTTTTTAACTAAAACATAAAATCCGCATACGTAACAAACCTACAACTTCAACGTTATCTGTGAGGTTACATTCTAGCTGGAGCACAACGATTTCTGATAAATTTTCCTTTAATTGTTAAATTATTGAACGCCACAACTAACCATTGACTATTGTCTGGCTGACAAATATGAAGAAAACTTAAGGTTCAAATAAATATCTTGATTGTCTTTATTTGAATGTGGGGCAAAAATGAATCCCACATTCGTTAACACTGACTGTCTCATAACTTGGCAATGTCAAAAAATGTAACCAGTTTCTTAATCAAATAAAAAAGTTGGTCATATCGTACCGCACTTGGACTGGATTAGATTTTAATAACCCTTCGCGACATCTTAACCTTTACAATAAATCTTTGATCTTTGATCTTGTAACATAAATTAACAACTGTGAATATGTACGATGACACTCAGACAAAGACAAAGACCAAAGACGCATGATACAAATATGAAATCCACTTTCCCACGTTTGATAATCCTTACTAATAATTTAATTAATAAATTTAAAACATTGAAAATCACCTTTTTATGAAACTAATTGTTTTAAATGTTACAAGAAAAACGTTTTATAAACTGGTTTTTTGCGATACCTTTTGCCATCCCTTATATAGCACCCATTGCCATTGCCATCCCATCAAGCATATAACAAACTGTTCTAGTAAATATACTGATCCAAGAAGAAAGCAGTGCGTTATATAGTCAGGGAGCTTTATTGGAGATTGCATTTGGCCCCTTCTTTCAAAAGGATTCCCGTCGAATATTTGATAAAAAGATCGACGCAATTTAAGATCTCACTTTCCGTTTGCTCCCAATATAAGGGGATCCCCTCAGACTCACAAAAATAAAGCAGACGAATTTGGTAGTTCAAAGGATTTCAAAGAGTAAATAAGTCTATAGGGTAATTAAATGTATTTTTGCAGAACAGAATTGAGACAAATTATTAATGTTCAAGAACAAGGGGGGAATAGACAGAAAGTAATATAATCACCCAAAGAACACTGATAGATAAATACCTCATTTTGTGTTCAGTCGGCTAACTTAGTAGAGGTACTTAAATTTTATACTGTAAGCTTTAATCTAGTTATTTCGTGTATGCAAAATAGCAACAGTGTTTATTATAATACATGAACATTAAACCATAAAATCATTAATAAACAACCTCTGTAAATAATTATATAAAAACAAAAAAATAAATAATAATGGCGCAAATACCTTAGTTTGAGAGTTTGGTATCAATAAACGGAACAATCATGTGATCTTTGGAACATCAAAAGAAATTATTGTTCTTATGTAAATACAATTACAAGCAAAGGGGTTATTGATGTTGTTACTAACATAGCCTGTTTTATTTAGATAAAAAAAATTATCTAAAATGTCAAATAATACATCGGTAATGCTTAATGTCAAACTTACTTGAGACCTTAGGAATGTGCTTTGAAATTAATAATATTTTGTACCATTTTACAACCTTTTATAAATAAATGGTTGGCAATATTGCTCAATTTCGATCCGTAACTGAGTTTATTTTAGAAACTCAAACGTTTGAGAAAGAGATTATGAGTGGAAATTGAGGTTTAGTTTCGACTGTCTGTTCTTGTAATGAAGTGAAACAGATATGAGTCGCATATTGTACATTGTTCGTTGATTTCAACCAAAACCGATGGCAGCCTGTATGCCTACAGGTGCAATCACAACATTCTTTAACTTTGACGCATAAAATGTTTCAATAAAAGAATAAACCAACAGTTGGTATTTTCATATTGTCAGAACACAAACATTTATTTAATTTGAATTATTACTGAAATGTTAAACACTATTTTTCTTCAACAAACACAAACAAATTATTTTCGCATTTCGTTGTGGCAAAATTTAATTAAAATAAATGCATAATTATTTCAAAAGAATACCGGCATATTAAAAAATATTTAAAGTTATAGTAAATAAATATGATCCACATAAAAGTATTTAAAACACCTATTAAAGAAAATGTAATTTTTCATAAACAATGTTTGTGGAAATGGGTTTCTTTGCTGCTTTAAGGAAATGTGTGGAGCAAAGGAGTAAATCATCATCAGAAATATCGGCGTCTTGGGAGGGAGGTTTCTGCCAATAAGTCAGTTTTGAACCAATATTTCAGAAACAGCCGGCTGCACCTTTTAAACTCAAACAGTGATATTTCCTTTTCTTTACAAAGCTTATTTATATTAATTTATGTTTGTGTTTTATTAATCTTATAATTGCGTTAACTATTGCTATAGATTTTTTGCTGACTTTTGACAGCAATTCTCAATACCGTATTAGATTTTGACTTAAATCAAATAAAATATGTTAAACTGTTTTCAATAAACAAAAGAAGTTTACAATATCGTAATATTTGGCTCTGCGTGCTATTGGAAAGAGCTACAGGCAACAGCATTACTATTCTTACACCCAACAATAACAGCTGGCACAAAATTCACTATAACGACAAACACTGCAGAATAAGCACTGCTAATCCTTATATTTTATCCTTTTGAAAGTTGTTAATGTTATACTGTAATACAGCATTGGTTCGATCATGTTATGGATTTTGTCAGTTGATTTGAAAAAGAAACGTGTACACTGTACAGGATATACCATATGGAATATATATTTCTATACAAGTTGTATCCAATAACAGCTTCTTTGTAAGATCCAAGCAATAAAATGCTGTTGAATATCGTGGACTTCTATTTAGGAAATCTTCACTTTTACTTAGGTTTCTATCTCTTTAAAAGCTGGTTCTGGGCATTAAAAGTTTTGGAAACACACCAAAACAAAATATAAGTTTTAGCCTGCCAAATTCGGAAATAGTCTCTCACGCCCGCTTGGGTCTGTTTTATGTAAAAGCCCGTTTTACTGAAGTTTACTCTTAAGATTTTGGGAGTCGTCCAAAATAAATCTCAATACGCTTACAATGCCAAGCAGAGGCTTGAATAAAAGCGGTCTAACATATGGAATGAGTATTACAACCAGGCTTATTGACAAAAACAGCCAACGTTCTCCATATTATATTGTAGTTCTTGTTGATAACTACTTCTAGTTAAATTACTCGTGGATTAGGCTAAATTTGTTTGTGATGAAAAGTTTACCCGTTTCAACCTGTTGTTGAGACTAAAAACAGGTGTCCACTACATATATCTCGCAAAGATCATTCATTCATCATTATTTTAATTCAAAAACAAAGGAATGTGAAGACAGATTGAATAGAATCCAAAGTATAAATATTAGACAACATTTGAAAAAGTAAGGTAAAAGTTAAAGAGGAATATGAAACATGGAAATGCGATGTTAAGGTGTTTAATATTTATGTGAAGTGTGTATCGCACATCTGCCGGTGAAATATTGAAGGAAACTGTTCACTAAAACTTTATTGCCGATGTCAGAAGCTGCATACGCGGCATGCCGAGTGCCGAACTGCTGTTTTATGCTGCCTAACTACAGAGTGAAAAGGAATATTTGATCTGAGCTCTGTACAAGCAAATTACAAAGTGAAAATTTTATGAGTGGAGTAATTTGTCTGTAAAAACAACTTCATGAAAAACATTTTGTTTCTTAGAAGTTTAAGATGAAGATTGTGATTGCTAAATGCAGGAAGAAAATTCTTGGAAATCGAACATTAGGAATAAAGCTGATTTAAGGTAATAAAAACACTTCGGACAAGTATTTCATCTTAAGAATCTGAAATGTTTTAAAAGCAGAGACTGTATATACATGTAGCAATAATTTTCCACTTGAAGCTGGAAAATTGTTGTTTCAAATCAATGAAAACATGACTATAGTTTCATGTTAAATTACAATTTCGATTTTCTGGATCCACATTATCCAGATCCTAGATTATCAGGACGAGGTTGAGAAATAAAATTTGGTTTTAAATGCGGGGTTTCTCTTGAGTATGGTATTTTTTTCCTTTTTAATGTACATTTTGATGATTTCCCTGCATTTATTCCAAGCATTCAAAGTCGTACAATAGAAAATCTACAATAACGATGAAATTTTTACATTTAATCACCTAAATATGCTTTTACAGGTAATTAGTGAGGACAATTAGCAGAAGGACATTAGCCCTTAGTTCGCCGGATCGCCGCCGCAGCGCTATCTTCACAATCCTCTGCAATGCTTTATTGCGTTCTAAATTAAACAAAACCACATGTACAGGTAGTGCACAAAGTTCAAAAACATTAGACTAGATAAATTTTAATGAATTATAGGTAGGATTAAACTTGCAGATCAGGTTACTTTAGTATGTTTTTGTAGCTATGTGTCAGTTTCCTCGTTTGGACGCCTAAAAGTAAATTTTAGAAAACGGTTTCTTAATTACCAGGATTACGCCTGCAGAGATAATCGATACAATTAAAATCTCAATCAGCTAAAACGAACGGTCTCATGATTCAGTATCTGCAACCGATAAGAATAAAAAAAGTTGCACCGATTCTGAAATATTACATTATAGTAATAATATGTAGAATGTCCATGTTTTAAATGAGGGGAAAATAGTTGTCCACCTCTAGATCTGAGGACCTTTCATTGCACCTTAGAAAAGATAAATCGGCGTCCATCGAACAATATGATATGAAATAATGTTGAACATCAAATATTTATTCTGATTAAAAATGTCTTGACGTGTTCCGGATTACCTATGGATTGTTATTCGGGTTGGATGGTTTCATCCATTGTAAAAGAGAGCATTAAACAGATTCGTTACTTCGACCAGAGGTATGTTCTACAACGTTGGAAAGGGGGGAGGGAGGATGCTAAATCTTTTTATTTATTTATGATGTCTAACATTTCCTCAAGAACTTATTACACTATCATACTGCTCAATCATAATATTGTTATTCTGCCAACATTGACATTATCAAAACCTTGGTAGTGAGAAAAAACTAAGAGATTTGTTTTAGGCATTATCATGAAAACTGTGAGACGTTAAATAGCCTTTCAAACTTGAAAACAATATCTAACAATTAAAAAGGCGACGCACCCCCTCACCAAAGGGCTGAATCTGTATTGTAAATCAAGGGACTGTGTGAAAATGCAAATTGTACGCCCTTGTTTTCTTACGCGCCGATGACTTCAATCTAGTGGCGGGACCCAAGGAAAGTAGAATTAATTTGAATACGTTTGAATGTAATATCACTTAACGTATTACTTATATGTCTTGTTTATATTTGATCTAAAAAGTATACACATAAAAGCTAAATCTTAGAAGAAGCACAAGATAAATACAAATTATTTGTTTTAATAATCAGACATTTATCGAGATTTTTAAAAACCTGAATATTTAAAGAGTATTGATTTTTATATTTATTTGATCTCTAATAAGTATTTTTTATAGGGCAAATACATGACATTAATATAATATGAAAATATCACCAAATTACACTTCCATCTTTTTCTTGAAGAACTTAATTTTCCCTCTGAGATAGCTTAAACAATTTATTAAAAACCCTGTTTACGTAACTAATAGTTAAGTACAATCTGTAAACAAACTATTTCTCTTGTCATTAGAACTTGTTAGGTATATATCAGTTTTTTATCCGAAAATATACATTTTATTCACTAAACTTTGATCCACAATTTTTTTTCTCGGTTATATGGATTTATGAACTTTGAAGCTTTTAAAGATAGGGTTTGTATAGCAATTAAATAATAAATCAGGCATTGTAATACATATTTTGAACATTCAAAACAATAAATCTAGAAACAACGAATTTCCTTGTTTCCCAACCGTAAATCAGCGGGATACTATATAAAATGCAAATTTTACATCCTTGTTTTCTTTCAGTTCGACGAACTTAATATCCTGCTCAGCTGGATTAACGTTGCTTTCATGTAATTGTGCCCACGCACATTCAGTATAGGTAAAATATAATCCAGTATTTTCATTTTAAAAGAATATAGAAAAATTTTACTGTTTTATATTTTATAAATAAGTAATCGCTTACGATTTAAGTCTTAGATAAAAATAAAACAATTAAAGTTGAACTACGTTAGAATAAAGTCATGGCCATAGTATTTACTATCCTCAGCATACATCTGTTTTAATAATAGGAAAGTAAAACTAATATTCATGTAAACCTGAACCTTAGTAAAGCTTTACTATATAAAGCTTGAAATAAACTATATTTTCAGTGTAAAAAGTAACTAGGTGTACAATATTATTTTCAGTATAAACCATCTTAAATTTAAAAATTATAGATACCAAGTATATTGTGTTTTCTTTAAAGATCTTAGATAAAAGGTTTTACTTCATGGATTAAAGTTAATACCTATGCATTTATCGTTATATTACTAAAGATTAACACTGTCAAGAGTTTCGTCAAAAATTAAGAGACGTTTTCCTTAACGTTCCCATACTGTCTTTGGGATTTTTTATGGAATATTCAAGTAATTTGCAAAGATATATCATGAATTCGATATAGGTGCTGAGATGTACATAAAATGCCTTTATTCAAAGTAGAACATTAGTCTTATATACACGAAGCCTTGAACTCTAACTTTTCATCAACGCAAGTTTCATTACGTAAATTAAATTAGGTAATGTTGAGGAAAAGATGTTATAAAAATTACAGAAACTTCTAAAGCACTCACTTCAAAGGCATTCCTTAGGCAGCATCGCATCGCCTACGTGAAATGAATATTTTAAAAACGATCTGCTTTTATTTCTGGCATTGACCTACTTTTTGAAAATTTAACATAGTTTTGACAGTAAGTTTTTTTATAACATTAATATTTTTGCCTTGACATACGTTTTATTTCTGGCCCAGTGAAACACGCGTATGGTTTTAATAACCACTTGAACATTAATATAGCGATTTGATATTACATTTTAATATTGCATTTCCATCCTGATCTATTAAAAGATCGTCCAAAAATATACGTTATCAAATAATGGTAGAGGGTTCTTTCCATTAATTACCCCATAATAACACAGCAAGAAAAATTTTCTCTACATTAAAAACTGCTAAAAATACTGAAAAAAGCGATTTCTTATTTATTTTAATGTATTGCTGAGCTAAGTATTAAATGCAATGTCAGGCGGTTGGATCTATTGTCCCGAGGTTTGCTGGTATAAAAGGAAATATGATTCCTAAAGGATTACATTTTTAAGATGAAATAAGTATATTTGCCGGGTATCTGAGCACTCCAATTCGAAGATATTGCAATATCTGAAATGGGGAGTTATGGACCGTAAAGTCGGAATCCTTCCTTGTCAACCATCTGACTACGGTCTGCTACGCTGCCAAAGTGTCACGTTTCCTACGTTATAAAATATAAAATTTTCTACCTCATTTGTCCCTTGAAAAAGAATCCCTAATTATTTTTTTTTAAATTTGGTTTATCATCGTTTTTTTCATATTTACGGTGAATAGTTTAAGAATGATATTCTGTTATAAGAAAATATTTAACGGATAGAAAAGCTTGTTGATGGTGTTGTTAACTAACCGCGAAATTAGTAAAAATACTGTTCATAAGAGGAAACTTTATATGAGTTTCATTTAGTAGGGGTTGAAGAAAGACCGTCACATAAATTCATTGTATAAAGCAGTAAATAGAGCTAAACTAAAAATTAATTAAAAATGAATAATTTGCCTCAAGGCGAGACAAGTAAAGAGTCAAGGTATTAAGGTGACCACCTGGTCGTGTCTTGCTGTTCAAGTCGAAAATATATATGAAAAAATAAAATTTTCATACGATAGCTTCTTTTTGGTTTTGTTCTATTTTTTTTGACATTTAATCAACTGAAAATTTACTCGCGTTTGATTTTTTAAGCATAAACAAGAAGAAAAAACAAAAATCGCTAAACTTAACTATTGAAGGAAAGCTATCGAGGTTAAGGGATACTGATTGAATCGAGGCTGTTAGTAAAATTGTTAAACTTATCTAAAAAGGAATAACACTTCTAATAAAATATTAGGTTACTTTTCTTAGGAACATGCATATTTTACTGTCGCTTTATCCTTGGTATCATTCAAAGGTCGCCCCATTACGCCATGTAACCTTATCTAACGGCCAGTTTAGCATCTCTAGTGCCCATTTACATTCCCTTACGACAAACACAGCTGGTGGGTTTTATACCTTGGGACACAAATTACATTAAAATATTAGAGTCGAGCTTTTTTTTATTTAGCTACAAATTTTATAGTGGGATTATTATCTAAATTAGGATTAAAAATATATAAAGTCACCTAGTGATTGGACAGATAAATTTATATCAACACTTTTTGGTTGACTTTATTTTCATAATTTTTTATTTATTTAAGTAAATAATAGTTTTGTTTAATGTTATGTGGCTGCCCTAGAAAAATATTTTATTTGTTTATTTAAGAAAATAGACATAATTTCTAGTTTGTGATTGTTTCTGAAATTTCGATTTTGGATTCAATTTAATTTCAATTTGAAAACACCAAATTTTTGAAAAAGTTTTAAATTGTTTATAAAAATCACCAAATAACAGGATTTATTGTGTTCTTTGTACTTGTATACATACTCCTACATAACTATGGAAATTTATTAATTTTTAACCTAAACAATCTTAAAATAATTAATAAATAAATAGGCCCTCACAGAAAATCGCTTCAGAATTTTAGATGACTGTACTTTAGGGAATAAGCAACCGTCTTCCTTATCGAAGTTTGAATAACAAAACATATGAAAGTTCGCGATTAAAAAAATATATAGATTTCTGGCCTTCCCTTCCAGCCTGCATCAAAACAAAATAATCTTTTTTACAGAGAGCCTACACATCACAAACACCAAGAACCTTCTGACGGTTTCAATAATTCCTCAAATACTGAAAGGTGCAGTTTCCAGCCCCAACAATAACCATGAATACGACATACGCTAATGGAGGACATGAAGGGAAGAGCGTTAGACAGCTGTAGCTAGCGGTAGCTGTAGGTGTATGTTTATGGCCTATAACGTGGCTGCTGGCTTTACTGTGGCTATGATTTACTGTAATGCCATAGCCGGCGTTCCTTCTGGCTGTAAATCTAGCCGAATCCCTACCTGGGATATCCTCATCCGGGACACGGGTATTTAGGGGGGGGGAGGGGATTTGTTCCAGTGGAATTGTAATTGTAGGCTTTCGTGTTAACTGGGAATGTGGGAGAGATGTGTTTAAAGATATTTCATAATGTATCATTTTATTGAATGCTTCGCTATTACTTGGAATAGAGAACGCTTACAAAGAATTTGTTGTAAAAAACTTATGCTTCTTATGTTTTACTTTATAAAATAGTGATGAAACATTTTTATTAATAGTTGGGTTGTGGTCAATAAAAATTAATAAGTCAATATGAAACATGAAAAATAAGTTTTTAAGAGACTTGTTACGAGTCGTATTCTAAGTATTTCTGATAAGAGGTTTATTAATCAGGACCTTATGACGCGCCAAATCTTAAGGCCCAGTCCGTCTGTGAGACTAATGTTAATTTTATCACTTGGCTTATGGACGGCGTGGGCTTTAAGATTTGGCGCCAGTTATACCTTACTATAAGAGAGAAACAGTAAAATAGAATCGATGTATAAAATAAATTTTAAATAATTTACTTTTGTGAATGTGATAGAAAAATGTTAACTTAATAATTTGTCATGCCTTTCTTTCTTTCAGAGATTTGCACAAAAGACGTCTGTGATTTAAGGACAAATAAAAAATATAATGTGGACCATTTGCACAAAAGACGTCTGTGATTTAAGGACGAATAAAAAACATAATGTGGACCATTACTTGTCCATCGTTTTACCAGAAATTTAGTGTTAAAAGGACATTGAATTTTAAGTTAAACTCAAATAAGCCCAGTTAGTATATTATTGACATAGTTCTGATCTCGAAATGGATACATTAGGGCGAATGGCGAGCCATCGTCGATGGAATAGTGCAAAACGTTGTTCAACTTGGAGAGCCAACACTCGACGGCAAATCAAGTGGCTTTGGCGTTCAGAGCTTCAATATGCACGTTTGTTTGGCAGATTGTGAAAACACAAGCGTAGAGTAGTAGAGCAGAAAACATTTCAATGCAAATGAGGAATCATATTCCAAGCGCACTATAAGGTAGTATTATTAATCAGAGTTAAAAGGAATAGCACCTGCCTTCGGGCCTTTTAAATGCGAGTGAAGAATGGAAGCAGTTTTAAAAACCGTATTTTTTAAAGTTATTTGTAATCTGCTGGCGTTTATTTGATCCATACAAAGATCGATTTTAACTTTAAGAACT
The DNA here is from genome assembly GCA_035578135.1 of Flexamia atlantica. NCBI lineage: Eukaryota > Metazoa > Arthropoda > Insecta > Hemiptera > Cicadellidae > Flexamia > Flexamia atlantica. The sequence goes on from JAQJVK010000084.1 coordinate 462,656, forward strand.
GATCATAGATTATTCATTATTCAACACACATTATTATTCATCACTATTATTCTCATTACTATTTAACAATATTCAACATCGACCAAGATGATTTAGGTATTTTATAAAATAATTCGTTGCAAGTAACTTGTAAATAACATAAAAGTTACAAATTTTAATGTGGTTATATTTTTTCGATAAATAAAAAAAACAAATCATTAAATGAAGCGTACATGAGATTTAAGTCACATTGTATTTAAGATATTACATTACTATATATATGAACAGAAATAATGTTTTCATCGTACTGTCCGGAAAACAGCCTTTATTACTTATCTTAATCGTACGCAAAATGATCGTTTTTGGATAACTTCAAATAGGCGTACTGAAAAAACATATGGTAAATTTTGCCGTGCTCTAATGTCAAAATTTGTTTATGTTACGTTTGAAAGGTTGAACGATTTCTTAACTTGTGTTTGTAAACAACTAACAGATGTGTAGATGGCGATGACTATTTTGGATAACCTAAAAATTATGTAGTCTAATTTTTTTTAACAATTAAATGGTTATTTATACAAGCTCGGCTGCGCCTCGCCTGCAAATTACGATCTCGTACCAAAAAGAGCCAATATCGCTCCTAGTGATGAAAACTACTATTTTAAGATATTGATTATGTTATTAACTCAAACGCTTCTGCTTGGTTCCTTATTTCTGATTCCTATAAAAACAAGTGGAGATTATATGACCTTTTTAGGTTTCTTGGCAACATTTATTTTTGCTCGGATATGTTTGAAATGCTGGCAATACTTTATCAAGGTCGTTACTCCAATCAGCGAACTTGTCCAATATAGGTGTAAAGGTATAAAGAAATATTTATATCTAGAAGCATAAGTGTTACGAGAAATCAATTTTAAGTTTTACAATAATGTTTTCTAGTCATAACAAAACGTATTGCGCATAATTGCATAACATTATAAAACAGTCGGGATACAGAATGTCAAGATTTACAGATACTTACCTGAAACAGACAAATAAATCTTTAATTAACAGATTAAAACAGAAATATTTTGTAAGATATGCCATTTTACAGGTCAAACTGGCACATAATATTAATGACTAACCAAGAAACTTAAATTTATGAATACGATATCCGAATCCAATACGAAAAGGACATCAGGAAGTCCACAGAGGTTTTTGCCACTAAATAATAAAATGGCAACCGGACCACACTGCTTCTTGTATCAAAATTCCTTGTTTGGGTAAATCGACGAAATAACAATCTTCATTTTCGAAAGTGCTGTGACAACTAATTCAAATTATACATTTATTTCAAACTTTTTTTGAAATGTAAAATAACATAAAAAAATGCTACTTGTTTATTTGTTGACAAAAAATAAAAATAAAATTGTCCACGTAATTTAGAGAATGACATTCTAACAAAATACATGATTAAACAACCGTTAAATTAGTAAAACCACTGGGACATCCTGTAACGGTTTTAACTTCATTTTTAAAACAATTTAAATAAATACTGTTTTAATAATGCCTGCCTGTTCATTCATCTTACAACAATATTATACATAACGGATATTACTCTAACGGAAGTGACTGCAGAGGGAATTGTTTCCAGAGAACCCTTGAACCCACTCTAAGTGGCTTTGACTCTTGGTCTGAATACAAGAATGAATGTAGCTTAACGAAAAAGCTGCTCAATAATTATTATTTCTTCGATACATCATTGCAGGTTTGTAATTTGTAATATTATTGAAAGAAATTAGTTGAATATTACAAAAATATTGCTTTATTCTAAAACTCTAGTCGTGGCTATATGCAAGTTTATTTAGCTTATTTTAGATGCTTTACATGTTATTCGTAAGGGTTAGAAGGCACTACTTATGGTCAAACTGAATCTTTACTTGTATGTTTACATCCAGCAGTGCAGTTGACAGTCATGTGATAGCCCAAGGTTTGAAGGAAATGAATTTGCCAATGTGGTGCTTCACGTAATTAGCTCTTAATTTAATTAATATAAAGTAAATCGGCTTGCGTGTATTTAGCCTGATGGAGGCACAAACAAACAAACTCGCATAATTTCAGACGTACAATTTATATAAGGCGAGCAAACCTTGAGTTCGTATTTTCATACATAAGTTTTATTTAGAAAGTTAGGTGAATGTCGCCTCCAACTCTAGGTTTTGTATTACATTTTACAAGAGTCCAAGCCTGTTCTAGATTTTATAATACATTTTAAAAGAGTCCCCTTCTACCCTATATCTTATAATACATTTTACTACAGTCCCCTCCTACTCTAGTTCTTACAACACATTTTACAAGAGTCCCTTCCTACTCTGTATCTTATAATACATTTTACAAGAGTCCTCTCCTGCTCTAGATTTTATAATACATTTTACAAGAGTCTCCTCCTATTCTAGATTTTATAATACATTTTATATACAGCTCGTTTTATATACAGCTGGTATACTCCTTTTTATTTGTTTTAATTAGGTGTCCAATGTCATTTTAATGGGCCAAAACCGGACTTTGAGGGTTTTTCAAAATGTTTTAGGTTCACGCACTAAGTTTAAATAATCAAAAGGCACATCTACACGTTAGATACAATCAAAAAAGTTACTCCATGATATGATTAATGATGATAATGATGGCGATGATTACTAATGATGATATAGTTGCAAGCTTACTGAATCTAAAAAAAAACTACTTAATTTCTTTATACTTTGTAGTGTTAATACTATTTTTATTGACAAGTTAATTTCCATTTATATATAATGAAGTTGTGGACGAAAATATGCAAATATAAAAATTGCGATTATTTTTTCCAATTATTTAATATTTACTCACAGCTAATGGTAATCTTAAAAAGTAAAATGTAGTTTAAATCAAATGCAATATTTTCTTTTAAAAGCATTAAGTCGACCAGTATTATTTTAATTCTTCTGCGTATATTCAAGATGCAATTCTCTATGTAACGGCTACAAGAGCCACCGCATTATCCAAAGTGGCTCTTGGCCTCAGTATTTACCCAGGAGAAGCTGTTGAGCCGCGTTCCACTCAACTAAACACTTTCCAGTTGTTTATTCTCAAAACTGCAGCTTTTACTTCGAATTACAAGCGATTCCGTCAATGCCCTTTATCTTATTAGGTCTTACTGTTGCGGCGATTTTAAGTCGCAGTTTATCTTTATGTTGAAAAATATATGTTTTGTGAATTTTAAAGATGCACATTTTACTTTTTTAGTTTAAATGTCTAACTAAAAACTAAACTGTAAATCATATCTAGCTAGATAAATTTGACAAAAACCTATAACATGTCTTCTTTTGTCTTTTTATTGGTTGAGGTGGGTTATTACTGTGAAATGACATTATCTAAAAAATGAATTCTTTGTTTCAATGGTATAAGGGTTTACGAGAAATAACTAGGCCTAACGCCTACTTTTTATGGTTTAAGATTATTCTACACATTGTTTCATAAAAAATGTTATAATTTCATTGTTCACCTGTCTTTAATATTATTGGAGTTAATAATATTTGAAACCTGTTGTACTTTGAACTAAAATAAAAGCGCTGAAAAAACATTTAGTACAACTTAAATAAAGATTGACTTAACAATTATAAAATATACAAAATATTTAGTTTATTCATAACATTATTAATTCATTATACTTATTTATGTTTCATATGAGTAAACAAATGTTTAATCGTATAAGTGGCTTAAATATGTATTGTAAAGGTTAAAATTATCTGCTGGAAAGCGGCGAAGGAATGCAATTTTGTCTGAGTTAACTTTTATTTACGTTTTTAAAAACGCTTCTTAAAATCAATTAATTAAAATATTTCAACAAAATAAAATACCTATGAAACATCGACAAAGCCTTTCAATCATCTAATTGCGAAATCCACGAATACCTGGTATATTACAAATAATATTTTCACATGTAGTTTGATCTCCACGAGTCTTTTAAATGCTATTTTCTCTTCTTTAATACTTGAGATGATTAAAGCTGCATGTACGGCACGAAGACAATTAATTCTGTGAATTATTTCATTTCTGTTATATATATATATATATATATATATATATATATATATATATATATATATATATATATATCCAATGTCACTTGAATTGTATTTCATTCGGCATTTTACTTCAACGAATATATACATTTTACTTATACAAATGCTTGCCTTGTTAAAATATTTAATTTCATTACATGAAGATTTTATTGTTTCTACAAACGTAATAAAAACTTTCAATGCACTTTCCTGGTTTAGTAAATATTTAGACCAGTCTTGAATTCATATGACTTGATTGGAAATACAAATTGAAGGCACTAATCACAGACATGCCTAATAGAAATAGCACCTAAACAAAACCTAAACAGTGTCGGTTGGCGTTTATATGCTATCAAAAATAACACTTTCAAAAGGAAAATCTACATCATGAATGGGCTTGCTTATATTCTGATAATTTGATTAAAAGCTGCAGGTTTTGAAGGATAATTCAATAATATTATGTTAAAAAATCTAAACTTTATTCAATGGCCCTTTAAAAATAGAATAAACGTAAGCTAGGTTTATGCAGATTTCTAACGTTTGTTCTCGTGTAATTTAAAAATGTCAATATAGTAAATGTTTATAATAGGTGATGTATCATTGATCATAGAATATATATATATTTTTTTACGGAAATAAGTGGAAATGGTAATTACTTTGTGTATTCCTATCTTTGTCCGTAGTAGTATTTAGTCATCAATGAAATTCTTTATCCGGAGTAATATTTAGACATCAATGAAATAAAATTATGCTAAGGAATCTACTGCAGTCGAAAATACCAGTATAACTGAATGAAAATAGATTTTGAGGACAGCAGCAATATGATACCCAAACAGGAACGTCGGGGATATCAAAGATGTTTACAGAAGTCGAGGGCCATAAATAATAAGTTGGGTATTTGGATCGATAGAGTCCGTTCGTTGTCTGCGGATATACTGCACGACCACTTCTCAGCTGATTGTTTAAATACGGAGGCAAACATCCTCGAAAATGATGGCCATTTCAATAAATTCACTGTAAATTTTGCAGTACATGCTTTGTTAAACAAAGTAATAAGAGAATAAATTCATTATGTTATAAAATTTGTTTTTACTTTTGTCTTTGTCTATGAATAATTAATAGACCTCCCATTCTTATGATCCAGCTGTAGCTAGTTTTGGGTGACCCAGAATTTAAAGTTTACATGGTTTAGTTGATTTCCAACAGAGGGTGCTTCTCTCAACCCCTTATTTTAGCTGTTTATCTAAACACTTTATATTCTATATTACATAAATCAATAATTAATTGACTATTGCTAGTTTTATGTGTCACTGAATGACCTGTTCCTGATACTTCAATTAAAAGGTGACAACAGTACACTCTGTTGGGGATTCACTATAACTAGGGGCTCTTTCAATCCTGGGTCACTCAAAACCTGGTACACATCTGATAGTGCAATGGAAGGTCTGCTTCAGAATTTAAAGTCAATGCTTTTGTTTTTGATTTCGGTATTGTTTGTTTATAAATTTTGGCGGACCTACGGAATGGCAACTCTTATCCAACATGCCATAACACTTCACAGCCGTACAGTGTTCATTGAACTGAACTTATTTTATTAGGTGCCCTCCCTACTTTTTTCTGTATTTTTTCAACTCCATATATCAACCCTAGAATGCCTATTAACATTATGCGGTGGTTAGAATTTACTTTTGGGCGTCCTAATTTCTCGGGCACTATCTTGGATCCACCACTCTAAAATGATGGGTTATTTAAATACTAAGATGGTTTTTTGACCCAGTTAAAATAGTTTATCTGAGTTAAAAATCGTAACCAGTGTTTAATTAATAATGGGATGCAGCTTAATTATATCTAAAAAAAGGACGAATTTTCAGAACAAACTTATTTGGCTTAACAGGCTTATATGGGTTAAGTCATTGATTATCGACATGATGGTTGAGTATTTATCAATCTCAATGGGTGTTTTTATGAAATTAAACTTCTCTTCTCAAAGGTTTAAAACGGTTATGAAATAGCCAATTCCTCTTTCAGAGAAAAAATAAGTACTGCAATATTTGAATTAAGTTTAGATTCCGATTTTTATCATGAGGTAATGAAATTGTAATTCAGCTTAATAGTGTCAAAACATGTTAACATTTCAAAAAGTTTTTAAAAAGGAATTAAAAAATTGAAAAGGAAACCCGGGTGAAATTTAGTTACTCCGCAGACTCACGAAAATAACCTGCCATTTTCCTGTTTGTCTGGCCATATTAAGAAAGAATGAAACCTCTGTTCAAATTGTCCCTGATAATAACTTCAAAGTAATAGTTTTCTGTAGGAATTTCTAAAAATTTATGGCTCCAGGACGATTTAATTTGTTTCATAAATTATTTTGCTTGTTTTCCATTTTCCTTGTTTTCCAAGTGTAACAGTTTCTTTTTCAAACAAGGTATTGTATGCAATGAAAACCAAAATTTAAAACAAATAAACAAGTACAAATTTCAAGATGTTAGAAGGATTATTACAAAAACGAAAGTACATGCAAATTTCTTCATTAAGATGTACATTTTGTTTTTGTAAACACTTAGATAAAGCGTAGTGACTTTTATGGAATGTAAATATAAATTTTATAAATTTAACATTGTTTGAATTGTCATTAGTAATAAATCATAAATTTTATTAGTAAATATTTCATTTTTGCGGAATTAAATAGATGCCTGGATACTGCAACTTAAACTAGGAAGCGTTTTTAATTTAAGACAATATGTTTCGGAAAATAAATCCAACATAAAAACAGTAGGGTTTACAGAAATTTAACTAAATTTACTTGATGTACTAATACCTGTAAATTAAAAGCAAAAGGGGACATATCAAAGGAAAACAAATCTCACTCCTAAATCAAAAGTTTTACGAAAATAACAAGTTTTGGCTTTATGAACAGTAATTAATTAAGTGATTAATTAACTGTAATTTAAGTAATCTATTAATCAATTCGTAATGAAGTGTTGATTAAAAATGTACGTCTGTTTAGGTAGTGCACCATTTAATTATTTAAAATTGTAAAAAATATACCTCCCCTGAACAAAATGAAGACAAAAAAATTAAAATGTAACTTCAATATATTGTATATTGTAAATACTTATAAGATATGAAACAAGATTTTGAAAATAATTGAATTGAAATAAAACAAATAAATATGATTTTAATAAGATGACTCTAAAGCAATTATTACAGTTTTTATTTCCGTTCGATAACCAAACGCGACTTTTCAATGTCAAAAGTGAAAATCCAAAATATTCCGTCGGAAAACAGAAAGAGAAGTCCCCAGAGGCCCCAGACTCTCCTTCTGCCGCTCGCACCGAGGGCTGGGCTCATTGGTTGTCTCTTCAAGCAACTGCTGCTTTGGATAGCTTTATGATTGCAAGGAATAAAAAACATATCGAACAAGCAAAAATGTTTTAACCGCCTACACTACTAGAAGTTTTATACAAGAATATATGATTAATTCATATAACATGTTGGTATTCCATTGGTATAGGTTACGCCTTAATTTATTACAAGTATAAGATTAATAATAAAAAAAAATAAATGGAGACAATTTTTATAAATGAATCAAATTCATAAAAAATTAATAGAAAGGTCTATTATCATTGACTTTGAATCTCTTCAATTCAATTGAAGAGATTCAAAGTCAATGCTATGATCAATGGATAAATTCATGTATTTACATACAATAGTACATACTTTCCTCTTTCATTTTTGATATTTCAATGGTCAAATAAAAGGATTTACGAACAATGGTGAAATTCCTATATATATATATATATATATATATATAACACAGGCTATTACATATTTTCCTCTTTCCTGTTTAGTGTTTCAAAATTTTATGAAATAGAATAGGAGTTTTTCCAACGACCTTGTGGGCTTCGTTGTTATTTACAAGGCAAAAGCCTGAAGTAACAAAATCGAGAAAGATATAATTCAAAAGTTATTTTTCATCTTATTTATCATCTCATCCCAAAGATAAGTAAAATAAATGCAAAAGAGGGAAAAACTTTGTAAACGAGGAAATGTTATAGCAAGCAATTATATTCCTGTAATGGTTTATTTTTATGACTGGAAACTGCATCACAATAATTAAGGAATATAACACTATAATTCAAGTGTAGCTTCATTTCTCAATCAAACGAGGTAGAATTGTGTTTCTTCAAAAGGATCAGCTGTTGTGAATACATGTACAACTGTTTCCCCGACATTGGCTGGATGGCCGGCAGCAATATCTGAGGCAGTCGGGGTTTCCACTCAAGTGAGTCGTTGTATTGGTTCCAGCCGATCCAATCCGGCGATGGATCCCCTGCAAGGCGGAGGTCGCGATGTTACGGAATCTATCCTCCTGGTGCCATCAAATCAATGATGTAGTTCAATGTTATAAATGGGAGGCTGTGACGAATCTTGGAGTTAAGTGTGATTAATACCAAATTTTAAAATGATCGACACTTTTGGAATCGCGTTTGTCTGTTATAATTTTGTAGTAATATTTATTATATTACAAAATCTTGTAAATAATTATATAACCCAATGTTACTTTACAATCGAGGACATAAAGATACGGTAGAATCCAATATTTTAATAATTTCGAAAAATTATATTTTAGCTCGAAAAATTAAGGAACCTCCGAGTTTGTCATTTAAATTAAATAAAAATGAGTCGATCACTTCTGGTATTTATCTTTAGGTTTTCACAGCCACATGCATGAGGAGTGACGTTACAATCTTAATGGAAAATTACTTGTTCTCATCTGGGCCCATTTTGAAAGTAATTAAGACACCGTCTTAAAATGTAGCCCCCCCCCCTACTCATTAAAAAACTAGCTTAGCCCCATGCGCATGCCAAACATTAAAACAATATTAAAGCGGAAATTAAATTGGTCCAGAACAATTCCACTTACTTGGAGCTGAATTCTATAAATCAGTCGGTTTGATGTTTCGGAATTTATAGCCAGCCATGATTGATGTCAGATTGCGCGGGACTGCCGAGTCTACAACTTTGTCAAAAACTGCCTATGCTTCAGTTTTGTCTCAGCACTGCATAAAATGCGACTTTTATTTTAAATAGTCTAAGATAACGTTAAGGGTACTGAATTTGTTTTTAATTTCTAGTCCTTAATGATTAATGTAGGAATATTAGAAGATTGTTGAAATCTTTCGACTTTACAGTAAAAAACAAAACAAAACAAAAGAAATTATTATACTCTTTAGCTTCATGAATCTTCAGAGTTAAATCAGCTGATCTATCTTATACTAAATACTGTTGTACAGTATATAGGACATACTTTATTTAATTATAACTCCATGTAGTCGTGTAGTCCTTAGTAACATTTAATTTAGTCTTACAGTATTTAGAATTTTATTTTAGCATTTCTTCTATGCAACTATTAAAACGGGATAAAATTGACACAGATTTTATCAAAAACCATTTATTACGATTTGTTTTTAGCCAGACAGGTTATCATTTTATTTCATAGCTTAATTGATTTCACATGTGCGATGAACAGCCATTTTAAGGTATAAATTTGGATGTTGAAATACCTCCAAATCGGCACACAACGACGATGCACAAGACGATGAAACATCTTTTTGGCATATGATGGGCGCAGGTGCACATAATGATAAGAGGGCTGCTGGATGTTTCAAAATGATCCAATGTCACATTTTATGCGTTAAGTAAAAAAAATGTAGATGAAGCCGAACAAAATATTTTGTATGATTTGAAATATTACTTTTGCTTGCACCACATACATAATCAAAATAAATCAAGCTAATTTATAAATTATTTGGCAAAATAATCAAAACGATAAGATTTCAATAATTTATACTAAAAACTCAAATATAAGTAAATAATAGTTAAATATTATTATAGACTGACATATTCATATCTAGCAGACACCCAATGAGTTCCGAGCAAGGTAGTAACATTCCCCATAAACATGGCTGGATTTACGACCTATTTAAAAAGATTTACTGAAGTTTAGTATCGTAAAGGTTTAAAGGGTCGCACAAGTTGATAAGCCTCTAATCTTGAATTATTTTCACAAGACTTTTTTTTCATTGGTAAAACGAAATATCGCAAAAAATCAAGATATCCTGATCTCTTCAGAGTGGTGATCGCCAGATTGGGAATATCAAAAGCAAAGAGGAAAAGAAAGAATGAACAACGTAATATTTCCAAATAACTAAACGTAAAAAATTAATACAATTATTATTTTTAACTGCTTTATTACTCAGCCAAAACATTAACAAACCGAAGTTCAACCAAGATAAATTTAAATAGATCATAGAAGGCCTTCCCACTAGTATGTACCATATATGCACAGCGTTGTGCATTCGTCGATGTGACTAACTGGCAAAACTTCCGGTGTATTGTCAAATTATACATTTAAGGACTTAAATATTCATTGTTGTAACTCGAAGGGCAAAATACAATGGAGGACGCAGCAATCTCCAGGGGAGCGGTTCTGTCAAGGCTTGTCACTGTCAATAAACAGCTGATTTTGTATTCAGTGTCTCCTTCAAGAAAATAATAGTGTGGAAAATCCCACGTTCAGCCGTGTGGGAAAATGAGTCTGGGGCGTATGAATTTTTTATTTTATAGCTTTCGAACTGATGGAAACATTCAAATACAGATCGATTATAATATGCAATTTTAAGGATTTAGGGTAATTTTGATTTTGTTTAGATAAGGTATAGAATAATACTGCCTGGATTTTTGTGCTTATCTTTACTATACAAAGTCTTTAATTTTTATTTCAGTATTAGTTAATGACAATTTGCGCTTGAATTTCAATTTAACGATACATTTAAGTTTATTCTTGAACTATAAAACGTAGCTTTTTCTTTGCCACCTCAAGAATAGCTAACTAATATTAGAACTATATATAACGATAAAATCTGTAACATCTTACATGTGTTTTTTTAAATTAAAAAAAAGTAACAAGTTAACTTATTGATTAATGATATGCAAATCTGTAGCAGAGATCCGAAATGTTATGTATTCTATTACCCTAGACAATTTTTCGTAATTAAATCTCTAGACTGCAGTTTTATCAAAGTTAAATATTGTCTAAAATTGTAATATAGTGGACTTATTGCAAAATATAGGTAATTCTCCAATATTTGTAGTTGATCATTGGCATGAGATATGATTATTGACAGTTACCTCAAACCCAAAATATACTTGTCTACAAATGCATTGAAAAACATTAAAATATCCAAATAGGGTATTTAAAAATTTTAGAAATACAATAAATATAAAGGTACATTTCCAGGTACAGATGTAAATATGCAAGATATTTGTTAATTTTATTTAACAATTCCATCACATATTGAGAGACCTGAGCCAGAAACCACTGCACAATTATGAGAACATTGCGTTTTCCCGTAAGAGACTTGGGAGGTCCTGGAAATCCTGAATATTCCGGACCGAGGAATAACGAGGGGTCCCGGGGGAGCCCCGGTCGCTCCCGTTATCGTGGACTTTTATTCTGATGCCGAACATCCCTTGGCACTCGGACACTTTAAATCTTTCCTATCATATTATACTGTATAAGATCAAATGAGTTGCATTGCTTTAAATGCAGGGAAATTGGACGTACACGCATGATAAAAGTTATGGAAAATTTTAAACTATTGATAGTATTGCTAATTCATAAGATTGTAATAGTTGTTTTTGAAGAATGGTGGGATGGAGAGCCAAGAGCTATTTTTACCTCAGGTAAAAAGTTCTAATTTATACAACTTGGGTACTAAAAAATTATAAACTTTTAATTGGAATACCAACTAACTAACTTGATATTGTTAACTAAAAATACCAACTATCCTATAATATACTTTGAATTAATGATCACCAATATTCTTCATACTGCAGAAAAAATAATCTCACCTAAAAATTATGTTTCTATGATATTACCTGTGAAATTAAAAACTGTAATTACCTATGATGATTAGTTCCTGAATGAAAAATACCAGTCGAATAATCTGAAGTAAACCGTCGAAGCTATTCAATATACTTATTGTTTTACATCACCTACTCAGATAAATACTGCTTTTAATGTGAGCAACAACAGGCTGTCAAAAATTTGTAAAATCAAGGTTGAAGAAAAATGTCAGAAGTTGACAGTTTTAGTTAAAATTGAAAAATTTAAGATATTTATTACAGAGACTTCAGAGAGCAGGTCGCCAACTACATAGTCTGCCTTCTTTCGTTTTCAGCGAAACGCCTGGACCGGGACGATATTTTATGATAGAAAAAAAGGTTGATCACAGTATCAAAAATTTCTTTTTTGAACCCAGTTTCCTTTTTTTAAGATCGAAAAAATACTAAAAAATCGTCTTTGGCGGTTAAAAGTTCTTACGAATATGAAGTAAAATAGTTACGCCATTAAAATAATAAATGGAAAATGAAGTTTACCTTACAACACGTAGATCGATGACCGGCAAGCATTTAAAAGTGTGTTACATGTTATATTCGCTGCTGTGCGAGGGTCAGCTTATGAAAAACTCGGTTAATGCTCTGGATTGGAAAACCCGGGATATCCAGCGCTAGATCCCAACAGGACAGCTGAGGCCTCTCGATAAACATCCTCAATCCGCCTGCAGAGCTGTTTTGCAAAAAGTTCAACCTCCGGATTCACAGTGTGTGAATTCCTGGTAAATTCTCTTTTATGTGGTTCGGCTATTTTCTTTTAATTCCTAAGGTCTCTTTTTTAAATTTTATATTAAAATATTTAAACAGTAAGAAAATTTTAACTATTAAGTATTTTTGTGTATGGGATATAATTAAATGTAGATAAAACATAAAATAACAATTTTTTTGCAAAATATTTTGAGTAGTGCTAAGCAAAGAAAAGCTCTTGTATGATGGCGTTATTAATACTTGAATTGATGGTCTTTGGAACAAGACCGACATACATCTCGTTATTAAAAACATTTTGTTTTTATTATTATAGCCCGAGAGTAGCAAAAAATAAAGTAATAAGCTAACAACGATCTTTTACGATTATATAATTTACCGGGTATTTTCCAAACATTAAAATTCCCCCCCCCCCTTGCAGACGATCCACAAAACCTAGAAAAAGAGTAGAAAACTTACCTTGGGACTTCTAATAACTCAATCCGGCCCCAGTTGAAATCATTCAAATTACTCATTTAATCAAGAGTTTTAAAAACAAAGATAAAAAATAACAATAATACATGATTCAATCAAGAAAAATGCTCTTGTCAAGGGAAAGTTGCAGTTTTCCACTACTTCTAGGACAGAGTTTGGAACAATGGTCGACAAATCAGGACGAAGTTTGGCAGATTTATTGTCGGATCCGTGATTGTTGTTGTATCCGACATTGTCAATCATCCGAAACAAACTGCCAAACTGCTTGCGGCGACGCCGACGGTCACTGGATATCGTATCGAAACTTGGAAGCGCAATGCATATATCATTTGAATACAGCCTTAACGCAGGATAAAAACATGGATGCCTATCATTATTGCTTGTGTACTAATGATTAAAAAGTAGTAAGTTACGGAAGACAATTTCACAATATTTGAAAATTTGATTTGCTCTTAAAACATTGTCTTCCATTAGTTTATTTACAGAGGTTGAAAAGCCTGGTATATTCGCATTTTGAAATGAATTTATTACAATGTAATATACAAATGGTAACTTCAAAAACCATTTTAATGTATAACTGACATCTGTAAAGGGATAGAAAAGGAGTAGACACAATAGGAAGTCTTTAATGTAAATGTAGATTATTACATACGGTATTATCTATATTTTACTATGACGAGTAAAACATGAAATCCATAGATAACGTTTCAAATGTGTCTTCATTTCAATAAGGGTTGATAGTCTATGCTGTTTTGGCATTTATTCAGTCCAAAGACAATACATTTACTAATAAGAATAAATCTTAAACATCTAAGTATCTCTGTAGACTAAAAAGGAAAATGTGTGTGCGGAAAGCGTAAATCTGATTTAAACTTTACAGTTTATGTCACGACCGCACTCATGGCCGGGTCTTGCACTTCGCGTTTTAATAAAAGTCACCTCCACATAATCTGCACCTTTATGGCTCCAAAACGGGCACTAAGTCGTTATGAGTTTGCAGAAAAGTGGTTTCCATCGTAAAATCCACTTGTAAATCCCCCCCGGCGACGTAGATTGTAATAATAACGTTTACATAAACACTTATACGTTTGATTATTTAAAGTCGGTGTTAAGAAACAATACGGTGATTTGTCTTTAATCAGTACTTGTTTCCCAGTGTCACTGAAGGATATAATTTTGAAGCAGTGTATGTTATGTTTTTTTAAGAATCTATCTTATATTTATGTATAATCGATGGAGATGGAATTGCGGTAGTTATAAATGTAAGTTAGATGGGCAAATCTCGAATATTTTTATAGTGTGATAAAAATTGATCAACTGGCAGAAAATTTATAGGTAAGTTTAGTGGTGGAATGTATGTGCAACAGATGGAAAAAAATAGATTGACCAGGAAAGGAAAACAACTTATACAGAATTTGATGTTAGTGTCGATAAACCGTCAATTTCTATTAAAAAAGTCAATAGGTTTGAAGAAATAAAGTTCCTTGAAATGGAAAAATACACAGTCGTATTTTTTAAATTGATGCAACATACGAGCATTTTTAGGGAGTTCAAACTTGACGCTGTACAACGGCACTAAACTAGACGCTTCGCCGATACCTGAGTGTTCCGTCTGATCAGGTAACAGACAATTTCCATAAACATGAGTAGACCATCTGAAGGCGCTTGCCATACTAACAGTTTTGCATTTTAAACCAAAATAAAGTCTGAAAGGAAAATACTTAGCTTTTGAACAGAAGGATTAGGTGATAAGGTTAGGATTGCTTTGATTTAAAAAATTCGCTTGAAAGGAAATAAACTTCAGAAAATCCAAAAGTAAGATTAATAGAATTAAACTGTGGCAGTAAAACATTAAGATGGAAAATAAACCGCTTATGGCCGATTATTTAAATGTCATAAACCAAATTAAAATGTAAAAAACTATTTTAAACCCTTTTGTAATAGTTTAGGAAGAAGCGACACCAGTTCGTTGCTCAAATGTACTACCCACTAGTAGTAAGTGAGAAAACTGCGCGACGTTAAAAAGCAGTCCGCTTATCCGGTGTATATAATTTTGCAACTCTGTTTTATAAGATGAGTGAAAACTCAACATATTTTGAAATCATCAGAGAGAAATAATTTCTATTGGTCCTCCCATCCCAGTCTCTTTTTTACTTGGAGAAACAACATCGCTTTTTATGTTGAGTTGGGTAGTAAGGTCTACTTTAAGTGGACTTATTTTGAGTATAAAATATACAGTATAATGCGTAATAACTAAAAACGAAAGAACTGTTAATATGTTTTAAAATTATAACAGTGTACTGCATCGCAAACAAGGCATTGTATGTAACTTATAAAACCAATCTTATTGCCTAGCATACTCATGAAAATCGGACTGCTACAATGTGAGATTCCTGTAATCGATATTATTTTCTATAAACGAATATTAGCCAAATTTGTTTTATAATTGCACATAAGGAAAGTTAGTGCATTATCTTTTACACATGATTAAAACAAGTTTTAACAACATGCGTGGTTGTTTCTAACCCGTAAAATCTCAAACTATATTGTGGAAAAGAATCACAATCCATCGATATAATGTTAGCTAGAAACATTTTTTAAATCATTTATTGCAAGGAGTACTTTTGCTAAACCTCGGTTGACGTGCTTAACTCCCTCTCACACATTTGGATCCGCCGGCAATCCAAACTCGGAAATTGTATAATTATGCGTCCTGTTGCAGCATTTGATCCACCCGCGCCGTGACACGCGGGTTAATCAAATGGGAAATTGTTTAAAACACAATTTCCGGTAAACGTTTGATCTTTCCGTATGACGAGAAACCCAGTTGAAGTAATTGAAATAATTAAAATGTCGTAAACCTAAAGGTGATGTATGTTAGAAGTATGCGCCGAGAAAAATATGCGATTTGAATAATATTTACAGTATAATGATAAATTATAATCACGAGTTGATAAATACACGGCACGAGTTGGGTGTGCAAAAAGAAAAGAAAACATACATTTTCCCAAGTTTGCAGTAATATTTGCTGGTTTGTAGGTGTATTAGATCTAATACATTTTTATTAGAATAAAAATTTGCATTAGTTGCAATTGCTCAGAGTAAATTTTGTGTAAATGTAACCTGAAATATTCTTAGCTTTATTAGATAAAATTTATTTAAATTTAAACTTAAAAATCTAATTCAAACTAGTTTTTCATTGTTATATGTACCCTAAAATCACTTTATAAGTGGTTTTAAAAATTTAAAGTATATTTCTATTCCAAATTGAACATGTGAACAAAAGCTTGTTCCTATTACACAGTCGTCGGGTGTAAAATTCTTTTTAGCCTTTGTAAAACATCTTACAAAGTTGTATTTAACTATTAAAATTTGAATAAACAAACTGTATAACAGTGGTAAGAAAACATATGTTCAAGCACGAAATCCCCGTGACTTAATATTTTAGGTTTCCGTATCATATTTGAAAGGCATTTGTTCACTGTAGTTATTAAAAAAGACCCAACTATACACAAATACAGTTCAATTTACAGTAAACAAAGTACACAATACACATCGACAAGTTGTAAATGGAATCGTCGTCTTTCTGGGAGGGAAATGGAGCGGATGGCGGACGGTGGGATGGTGCATCGTCAGCGACAATAACGCGTCTGCAGCGAGACGGCTGACTGGCTGGATATATTGGCGGGCCCGGGAATATCTCTACCGATCGGAATGGCAACTGGAAAATAGTACCACGACTTGTATGTTGTCCATGATAATTTCGTCCCATAAATATTTTTATCGATTAAAATTATGACAAGAAAATTTATGTTGTGGATAATAGTCAAACGTGCAAGTGGTTTACCGATCAGAAATATAAGGAATAGTTGGATAAGGTAAAATAAAATGTTCATCAAATCTTAACGTGGTCAGAACGTTTATGAAGTTAATTAATAGATGAATGAATTAAGACGATGCTGAACCTTTTTTAAATGCTGTGAAATTGGGATTTACCATTTCCTAAGTCAACAAAACGTCTGAAAACCCTTGTAAAAGTTTCTTAGAAACTAATGGATTGCAAGAAAACCTAAAAAATGTGATTTATAGTTTTGTATTTTTTTAAAATATAATTTTTCCATTCAGTTGTGTACGCAGACTCTTATTAAAACTGAATTCTGTTAACTATATAAGTACTAAATTACATAATGAAACATATAAGGAACATATCGTCCTGTAATCCAGCTACTTGGAAGTCACGAATTGAGGATAGTTATGAGCGATGGTTTGTGGACGCGGTGTTCCCTAGGGGGGATTAACACCCACACTATTGAGTACTACGATCATAGGACCGTAATCCAGGCGAAATTTTGGTACGGATCCCACGTTAAATTTAGGTCCCTTTGTTGTCATTGGCTGTTGGGCTATTAATTAATAGTCTTGTCTAAGGAACTTGCCGGCCTTAGTCAGCAACAAGACTACGAGATCGCGCCACAATTATCCTACACTCGTCTACCACTCATATTCGCCTCAATCTACCTCTTACGGGTGGTCGGCCTCTTAATGGTAATCTTATCTACTCTAAATATCATCAAATTAATATTCTAAGATGAAAGTCAAACTGTATTAATAGACAGCCTTTTTTCCAAAATAATACCCGCAGTCAGTCACGACCCATTAACCCATCGCATTATACAGACTGCCACTCGGTCTCAGTATTTACTCAGGGAAACTGTTTACCCTTAACTTACTTATACAAACCCTCCTCTCCTCCTGTTGACTCTGCCCGACTTAAAACTACATTTGTAATTGTAAGAATTGTTGGAAGTTTGTTATTCCTGAATAAAGTCTGTCTGCAATTGTGTTGATTGTAAATAACCTGAGATAAGTTTATAACGTGATGTTAGATGTTAGTGTTTTCGATTTATTAAATAATTTTTTAAAAATATATTCTATAGGATAAAAAACATGTGTTATGAAAAATATGCAGTTAATATTGTAAAATTAATTAGGTCTGCACTCAGTTTATTTAAATACTAATATTAATGTAAATTACATCTTAATATGAGTCTCAAAAAAGTTAGAATGGTTACAATTTTTTTAATAAAAAAATTAATAATGCATTATTTTTTTGCAAAAACATTCCTTATATTTAACGCTAGTGTGCTGTATTTCAAACACATTGTTCGTTGGTTAAAAAAAAACTATTATTGTCCAAGTAAAACATTGAAATGACAATCATAACAACGTAAACTAGGTACTTTTGTTATACAAGTAATAAAAAAGAAAACCTATAGTTATCAAAAATTATTCACACATCAGAAATACGTTTGTGTGCGAATAAAATCGGCACAACCACTAAAATAGAAAATTAACAATCTAACAAAACAATTGTACATCAAATATTGCAATAGAGTACGAATTTAAATAGGATTATTCAATTCATTTATATTTTAAATGTAATTGAAATGTTGGTGCTTCCATGTTTTTAGGAAGCAACGATTGATATCGTACACGCAAGAACTTATTGATTGATGGCTACCGAATAAACGGGGCCTGCCAATACAAGTTTAGAGCCAATAGTGGCTTATAGCGGACCTCTGTAATATACGCGGGCCCATAAAACCATTAAACAACAGCCACTGTAGCCTGTTGTATATGGATTATCGGCACAGCCTATTCTAATCCTCAAAGGCCGCATCGGGGAAATGTGTGAGAAATAGCTGGAGCGAATATGGTAAGGGTTAAAAAAGATATTCCTTCCCTGTTCTCTAGTGATAGTGTTCATGTTGAGTTTAAACGTTCCCATCCCTCAAACCTCTTCCATATTTTTTCTAATATCACCCCTCGACTAACCTCCAACGTTGGGTAGTAAGTTATTTTGAGTGGGTTGCCATTTCCAGCCGCCATCTTGGATCCGCCATATTAGATAAAAAATAATGTTTTCAAATGTACAAGTGACAAATATTCATTTTTATGTGACCCACAGTTTAGTAAATAGTTCTATAATACTCATAATTTAAAACTAGATATTTACACTGAATGAGAAGCCGCAATCAAATTTTAAAATGTTGACTCCTTCTTAAAATATTCAGACTTTACTTACTTTAACATCGTAAAATTAAACATAAAACCTCAAAATAAACCAAGATAATGACAAGCAACCACCAGCAGTCATTAGTGAGCGATTTACATGTTATTTTGATGGATTTAAAGTTTTCGGGCACCATCTTGGATCCAACATTTTAAAATAAGCTAAGCTATTTCAAATACGACGGTGGTGTTTTAACCCAATGATTTTTAACTATTTCTTCATATTGTTTCAAGTTGAGTTGAATTCCGCAATCCGTTTAATTTTCTTTTTTCAATTTTTGAAGTATTAAATTTTTTTGAGATTACCAATACATAGTTGAAATATCTCAGACACGCGAATAATTAATTCAAATGGATGTTGACATTCGATTCAGCAAGAAAAGTTAGTTAAAAATTATGGGTCTCAAAACCACTTTCGCAAATAAAATAACCTTCCGATTAAAATTAACTACTTTCTACCCAACAATGTTTGGAGGTAGTCTGGTTTTGATATATATGGAGAAATGAGACAAATGTTTGGAGCGGGGGACATTTAAACCCAACCTTGTACAAGTAAAATTGGTTTAAATCGAGGACATAATAATAAAGGTATTCATATGACATTATGGACCAATATTCAGTTTAGCGTGTTTACACTTGGTATATAGTAAATAACACTGACTAGAATTCAGTTCATTTGACTTTAGAATTCAGTTTCACTTTTAGTACTGAAACCCAAAATATGGGCAATAATCCCAGATTAGATTACTATTAGTCACTTCGTACTCATGTAGTTCTTAAAAGATATACATTAGCATCATGCGATCTGGAGAACCAAAGTATATCTTTGCAAAACGAGTGAAATTGCATCCCCAGAAGAAAGTCCAAAAATATAGCTCTTCAATTTGACCATGAAAATCACAATAATACTTTTAAAGAAGACTATAGGTAAACAATCCTATTATCAGACTTTTTTATGTTCCCTTTTATCTCCTAAAATTGCTATTGGTACCTCATATGGAACAGTAAATTCCTTCGTGAGAAAGGAATGTATTTTAGCATAGGAATTATAGGCACCAATAAGAAAAATCAAAATAAACAAAATTAAACTAATCGAAGTTAGAACAATGTATTTTAGAGCAAGCTTTCCAGTAGATAAAATGTTTCATCTTAACCCACAGTTTATGTTATCACTATACTCGTGGCGCGATGTACCTCCCGTTTTAATAAAAGTCATCCCCACATAACCTGAGACTTAATGGCCCCAAACGAGCACTAAGTTGCGATATGAGAGCGGGAAAAGTGGTTTCCATCATAAAATTCACTTAAAACCTTTTCTCTCGTATAAGAATAACAATGTACATAACATAATGGATTTTATACTGTCGCCGTCGTGTCCCGATGTCAAAGTCGAAGTCAAATTCTTTATTGTCATAAGACTGCAACTGTAGCATTGACAATATGTCATCATAATTGCAAATGATGGCAGTATCAAAATAAATAAAATAACGACATTTAAACAACAAACACGATATAAAACTATGGAGAAAATATGTCATTATAATAGGACTGGATACTGTAATATTCTTTTTTTTATCAAGAGCAGTTTTAACTTATTTTTAAACTTGCAAACGTTGGTATCTGATTTTGGATTGTTTAAGAGTTGTACAGTTTTACTGACGAGATAAAAGGTTTGTTTTTCATAGATTGTCGTATTGTGACGTGGGTTGGAAAGAGTAGATTATAATGACGATTATTTTAAAATTAAAAAGTTGTCCGTTTTTATGAAGAAGGTCAAACATTCTAAGATATATAAGTTGTCGTTGTTGTTGTTGTATATAAGAAATTGTTGGAATTAAATATTCCCCTATATGAATCCAGCTTTTTCATCACGCAGATTACTCTCAAGGTCTTCTTCTGCCAACGGAATACCTGCTTATGATTTTCTCTTTCAGAATCCCACAATGCCAATCCGTCCGTGACATGTGAAAGGAAACATCCAGAGTGCACCGCCATCAAAATTTCCTTATTTGCAAAATAGTAGTTTATGTAACGATTGTATAATGAATGTCTTTAAGCCACGAGTGAGATGTAAGTTAGAACACGAGCGAAGCGAGTGTTCTAAATATCTTACGAGTGGCTTAAAGGCATAATACAATCGTTGCATACACTATTTTATCTACGACCAACAATATACGACAAAATTTCCCCCGAAGTTAAACAAAACTCATGACTTTTAATAATGATGGAATAGGTCAACTAAAATTTGAGGTTAGGCAAATAAGCAGACTGAACCATGAATCGTTGTGAACAATCAGCTGATGGGATAAGTAAACTCAAACATGAATCGTAATGCAACAATCAGCTGATGTGCGAATTGCGTAATTGTTATTATGACACTACTTCCGTCAAATGCCGAGCTCTCATTGGTCTAGAACCAGTATTCTAAAGTGACTCCAGTACTCTAAAGTCGTCATTAGAGTACTGCTTGGCTTTTGGTGTTTTAATGTATATCATTATAATGTTTATTGTAAAACCATAATTGGTGCTTATTGCAATGGTCGTAGATAAAAAAATATAGACGACGGAAAAGAAACATGCAACTTAGCTAATAAGCTAAGTAATAGTAAGTAATTGTAGGTTTGTAATAACAAACCTTATCAATGTGTGATGAATAATTTAAGGTGTGTGTTGCACGGAATGGTATGTAGATTGATTGACTTGTGTCTGAGGATTGTTTAACGAGAGACTAATTGAGTAAAGTTACACCCCTTAAGAAAGTCCAAAAGGATCGCACTTCAGTATGTTGATGAAAATTACGATGGGAAAGTTATACTTCAGCTTCTATGAAAAAGCCTTTTCTAAGGATAATTTTTAATTTGCAGTGGTGGGTTCGGCTTATAAAATAAAACAATTGTTTGATCAGTAAGAAATAAATAGGATTTAGCAAAGATAATTAATAAACACTAATAGCAAAAAATTGTTGGATTAAAAAAAATAATTAATTAAAATAAAAATTGAAGTAGCAAGTATGACTAAAACAGTTTGTGAAATAATAATGTTATAATTCAAAAATAAATATTAAAAATAGAAAAGCGATCATTTAGCCTAGAAACGAGCTTCGAAGAAATAATCCATTATATCCTATGTTATAGATTTTATTGAATTATATTACAAAAGTCCTTAGAATGAAAAAAATATGACCACTGCTTGGTACATGTTTTTATAACTGAAATATTTATGGTTAAAAAAAATAAAACCGCATGTATTCAACTTAAAAATCAACAAATATTGCTATCTATACAGGTATTATACAATATATTTTTATCTATACAATATTGCTAGCCTTGAACGATTTAAGGCATTGAAGACAGTTGCATTGATGTTTTACGTAGTCATTTTAAGAAGTTTTTTTATGTAATGAAGGAATCTATATGCAAATCATACATGGGACGAGTCGATAGTCTTCCTGTGCCCATATGCTCGGCATGATCGAGAGGAACAATTTGCATAAATATGAGCGAAACCATATGAGAAGCGTTCACCGCACTATACAATCTGCATTGAGAGGAGGAACGGCGGGGCGGCGTTCCTTGTAGAAAGGAAATTCATGCAGGGATGTAAATGTAAAAATTCCCCATACGTTATAGGAAAGGTGAAATTGAACAATATATTTACAGAGTTATTGGAATAGGTATAACACATTATTCCGATACCATTATCTATTATAATACACCAATTTACTAAATAGTTACTAAAACATATAATCTATTGACTGAAGCATACGAATACCCTACACACAGAAATATATTTTAGGTGTATTTCCGTTACAACACCATGATACCGTTATTGTAAATTTTAAGCACTGCGATAGGATTGATTAGTTAAGAATATAATTACTATACCGTTATAGCAAATATTATAATGTAATATAATAAATAATTGGTATATAATAAACCAAGATAAAATAATACATTTAGCCAAAGACAGAACTGATTCATTCCTTTGAATGTAACTAAGCAGGTTAACAGTTTGTGATTAACGGCTGTCGTTCTGAATATAACATGGTTTAATGCTGCACTGTTTTGATTGTATTAATATTTTGAAAGATTTTTCACATTGAAAGATTCTCATACTCAATAAAATGTATCAGAAACAACACCTCCGAAATTTTGTAACTGATACTGAGGTCATTTAAAAAATTTTCGAACGTTCGATGTTTTCAAAATAACAGAACTTCAACCCGATAACTAAGAGTAAACAAAACTATGTAATGTTTCTTGTTAAAGTAGTATATACGACCTTATTTCTTTGTTTTATAAATGAAAAAATTTAAGGTACCCGGTTAAAATGATTGATTCAGGAGCAGAAGTTCAACAAGCGTGAATGCCGGTCACTGAAGCTGACGTTAACGAACATAGCACGGCGATCTTTGACACCAAATTAAAATGGCACAAGTTTTCGAACTTAAATATCTGGTCTATTTAGAAAATAATAATGAGATTCAATATATTGCCAAACATTTAAACGGTCCCTTTCCTTTCTTCAAGCAGTGTTATTAGTGCAAAAGCTCTTTCTTAGTGTGGTATGGGAATTATCTCGGCAAACAAAAGACAAGCTATAATTTATTTATTTATGTCCTCAAATACAGAAAACAGTAGGCATTAAACATTTTGTACTTTAGAGATCAGTATTTATTTAGATAGTTCTTGGTTTTTCGTTGCTAAAAATGATAATCTGTAAAGTAAATTAAATGGATAGCATGTCTTTATTTTTAATACAATATAGTTTAATTCTATTTCCGTCCACTAGTAGAATATTGAGTTGTAGATTAACCGGTAAAAAGTATAAGCAGATACATAAACATAAAATTATACTAAAAATATTTCAAAATAACAAGTATTCAAAACATCTTTCCTCCTCAGAATAGAAGTGAAGGAGAAAAGTGATTCCAACATTTTACCTGCGCAAAGCATACAGTCTGGTTTTAATAGTGACTGATAATGAAAGATAAATCAGTAATTACTTAATTACTTACGATAGAATTGAATGTAATAATGTTTAAAAGTTTAAAAAGCTGAATTGTGATAGTCTCTATCAAAGAGCGTACTGAGTGAATAGATTAATGACAAAACAAAACCCGACTTAAAACAAAACAGAGCCGGCTCAAAGGCTTAGAGAGGTTGACAATGCTGAGACTGGCGGGTCTTTCTTTTGTACGTGATGTTACTGGTTCAAATCAATCCCAGTTATCTTTCCAAGTAATTCAAACATTGTTTTGAGTGATATTGGATTCTGAATTAAAATGTATATTTGAGGTTCAACGACACGTGGAAGTATGCAGCAAAATATTATTTGTTGTTATACGAAAAGAGTATGATTATTTAAGGAAGTTATTTTTTAGTTTTAACTTCACTATAAACAAATAAGAATAAACTAATAATAATTTGCCCACAAGTATAAACTAAATTGTGTTCCCAGAGGATTTTTGGTCATACTGTACAAGTCTTTTCATGGTCGATAACGTTGCTTGAGGCTGTAATGTGGATATCAACAGTCTGTTATTATTATTGGTATTGGGATTCCAGTTATTAAATAAACGTAGGAAAAAACCTTATTTTAAACATTAATTTTAAAAAAAGTTTTTGGTTAAAAGTTTAGGGAACAAAGTTGATACTGAACCTGATACAAAATTATTATTTCTAGGATAATACTGTATAGCTGCTGGATACTCTCTCCCACTAGAGAAGGGTGGAAAAGGCTGAAATATAATAGAAAGTTTGCCTGTTGAGATTACATATTCTTCAACAATGCAATTGTTTTATAAATTAGTATATTTAAATCAGTGCTCTCGGTAATTGCTCTCAGTAGTGAATTTTTAATGCTGTCACCACTATTTGCTTATTAGTTATAATGTTGAGTTTAGCGATCATTAAAAAAAATTAAAGACACTTCTGCCATCGTAAATAAATGAAGAATCAGTAACACTTAAATAAATTGCAGTTAAATGAATATTGTTAAAAAATCACACAAAGCGTTTTTAATATTTTTTCAAAATTATACTCTCGTGGAAGGTTTATTAGTGACAAAAATGACAACAATAGTATTGATTTAAATTAGAACTGATATTCAGGAAATATGATTTTAGACTTTTTAATTATAATTATTTTCATTTCAATGATGTTTGATCGATTTCGATCCAAATGTAAAGTGATAAAGAGTCATTTTAACATACGGTGAATAGATTAAATATATTGTCTAACAAATAGGTATAAATGTTTTAGACGATTATTAAGCACTATATTTATCCTTGAGTGGGGGATGAATATATTTTAATTTTTCCTGCTCTGTCCAAGGGAAGATCACATTTTCTTTGGTGAAAGTAGTAAACGTATCAAAAGAATTAATTCCAGGAACAACATCATTAACAAACTTTGAAAGAGCGCTCCAGTTATCTTCACTGACATAGCTGCAAATTAAGATATATTTATAGTAAAGGATATGTGTTTCGTAATATGTTTTGCAGTATTACAGTTTAAATAACTTTCTTCTGTTTGAAGAAAATTCTTGAATATATCGATCATTACATTTAACAGCTCTTACACATAACGTTTTGGAGCATTTTAATTTATCTTCCAGTAAGAAGTTTATATTTTACAATTACTTCTTATAATTAGTAAGGAATTTATAAGGTATAACGTTAAAATATTATAGTGAATTTTATTTAAGAAGCAATGAGCAAATTATTAATTATTTTTTCATACCTTTATTTAGCTGTTAGGTTCTTTGAAAGCATCGGCACAAAATGTGTCACACGTAAATAGATCATACCATAGTTTAAAGAAGAATACCATAGTTTCTTTTACAAACATATTGTCTTCATTTTAAAATAAGCAACGATACATGAATTAATAAATATATACTAAAATTAATTTTTAAAAATATAGATTTTTAAATGTGAAAAAATAGTAAACAAGAGTATATTTATTATGCAATGAAGTCAATAGACAGTCAGAGAACTGAAAAATAACTGGATGCAATCAACGTTGCTGCGAAAGATTAGTTATTAAAAGTAATGTTTATAGTAAGCCAATATAGTAAGTCAACGTATTGTTAGTTTTAAAATATATTAGAATTAATAAACAGTAAATATATAATGATGTATTTCCCATAATGAAAAAGTCATTTGAGAAAAAATTCATCCTAACAAAACACAAAAGAATTAACACAAAAAATTTCGATTTTTAGCTTCTTATCTTTATATTGCGTGTGATTAAATTTCTATGTAATATAGATTACAAAATTATGACCTGTCATTTGTAGTTATAAAATAATTAGTTTACTTTACAAACGATCAAGTACTAATATTTATCACTCTTAAAGAAATAAATAAATGAAAGCAACAGTGGAGAGTTGACAGTTATTGTTTCCTTATTGTATTGCAGAAGTAACTACGATCAGATCAACTGGAACTGATGTCGCCAGTGAACAGATTAATGAGGAAATAAAACCAACTGGAAACAAAACAAATCCGGATCAAGACCCAGGGACTTGACAATGCCGGGATTTCGTCTTTCTTTTCGCAGTGTTGCTGATTGTGGTTAATTCACAATGGCAGGAAACTCTTGGATCTCTCTATCAGCACATTTGTCAGAAATAATGGATTAAGAAAGTTTTTTTAGAAAATCGCTATTAGTTTACTACGTTATCCCCGCATATGTCTGTAAACCCTCTCACAAATGCGGCGGTATATACTAATCTAGAGAAAATTCAAACTGAGTAGTGAACTAAAAAATAACGAAAGCCTTGAAAATAGTTTCAAGGTTCAAGGTTCAAATGTTTCCCGATCCATTTGATAAATTCAATTCGGTTGTATATATAGTTTCGCTTACAAAGTCCTAGATATAACGTGAGCCAATAGTGGGTCAGCCCCGTGCGCCGTGGTAGGCCATAAAACTATTATACGGGCCGCAACAATGGGCGTCGTAAATAGTTTATTGATCGGGCAGGGATAATGCCCCATAAATAGTCGATGTGGAATCATACGGTAGATTAGGTCGGAAGAAATTTTGTTTTGGAATTTTTACAAAAGTTTTAAGACCTAAGTGTTTGTGTAATGGTGTTTTGAAAGGTATTTTGTAATGCAAAACTATTTCAGAACTTTGTTATGGGGACAGCTCCACTTTTGATAGCGAGGAATAAGGGAATATATACGAAATCGTAAGTGATTCATACATACCGGAGCCTAATACTTATGTTTTTAGAACAAAAAGGTAATGCGATTTCATCAAAAAAAGGTGTACCGGTATGTCCTTGATTGAGGAAAATATATTTGTGACCCGCCAAAGGAAAAGGGACCTTAACTTAAATTTTTTCGAAATTGAGTTATTAGAATATATCCTTAATCTACATTAAAAACAAAAAAAACTAATGATAGAATTTTTAAGACATCTTAAAAATACCTGAGCTATAAATTTTTGAATTTTAAATATTAAAAACAATAATTTTAGGAAATCACGGTCTAAGGTTTTTCAAATTTATAAGTTATATTTTTAGCGAATTTCCCCTATAGGGAAGAAGCTATTACCGTAGGTCTCATGGTAAGATCTAAGCCCGAGACCATGATAACTTTTCGTTTTGGGGCCACCAGAAGCAAAAAACACCATTCGTTCGAATTTTTATATATCTATCTATCTATCTATATATATATATATATATATATATATATATATATGTGTGTCTGTAAGCACGATAGCGGCCGTAAATATGGTCCGATCTTAATGAAATGTGGTACAGACATGTAAAGTGGTAATCGATTGGACGAGTTCGTGAACCAGCCCGATCGGACCATCGGAAGGGGGGGTAAAGGGGGATAAACCCCCTCAAAAATGGGTTTTTTGAGTTTTTTACATAGAAAAATAAAATTAATCAAATTTTTGTTGGCACCATTGAATTCAGCTCAAAAAAACAAACAATTTAGTATCTTGAATCATTGCTCTATCTCCATTGGTTACCGAGAT
Source organism: Flexamia atlantica (assembly GCA_035578135.1). Classification (NCBI taxonomy): domain Eukaryota; kingdom Metazoa; phylum Arthropoda; class Insecta; order Hemiptera; family Cicadellidae; genus Flexamia; species Flexamia atlantica. Next base: position 490,920 of record JAQJVK010000084.1, read on the forward strand.
ATTGAAAGTGGTAAACACAGTACGTTGTCCCAATGTTAACCTTATGGGGAATAAGTAAAATTCTATATCTCGCTTAATTCTCAACATATCTTAATAAAACTTGGTTTGTGGCTTCATCTAGATGAGATATAATGTATTTTAGTCTAAAACCCCCGAAATTTCCATTTTTGAGGCAGCAAACCTGCATAATCATTCCCCATGTTATCCTTATGGGTAATAAAAAAATTCTATATCTTCCTTATTTTTTAACATTTCTTGATAAAACTTGGTACATGGCTTCTTCTAGTCGAGATCTACTAAACAATGAATTAAGACCAACCAGTTTTAACATACCTGTTGCAGCTAACCTGCATACTCATTCCCCATGTTATTCTTATGGAGATTACAAAACATGACAAATTTCGCTATGTTGGATTGAATTGTGTTCTTTTGCACTTGAAATTCGCTTAGTATGCAGGTCTGCTGCAACGGGTGTATTTTTTTATTACTTGCATTATTAGCTATGTTTCACATTTCATATTGATAGAAATTTGAAGCTGAATATAAATCCATCATTGGTTTTGTGAAAATGGTTTGGATTTAACTTCGAACGTTGCGTAAATAGATGGGAGGGATAAAAAATACACACTTTTGAATACAAAATTTGTTGTTTTATGAAGAAAAAAATTAATTTAATTTTCATTCTCAAATAAGAATTTATAACAATTCCGACAAATTTTTTTTACATACATATGTCTGTAAACCCTCTCCCAAAGCGGCGGAATATACTCATCTAGAGAAAATCCTAACTGAGTAGTGAACTAAAAAATAACGAAAACCTTGAAAATAGTTTCAAGGTTCAAGGTTCAAATGGTTCCCGATCCATTTGATAAATTAAATTCGGTTGTATATATAGTTTCTCTTACAAAGTCCTAGATGCAACGTGGGCCAATAATGGGTCAGCCCCGTGCGCCGTGGTCGGCCATAAAACTATTACACGGGCCGCAACAATGGGCGCCGTAAATAGTTTATTGATCGGGCAGGGATAAAGCCTCATAAATAGTCAACGTGGAATCATACGGTAGATTAGGTCGGAAGAAATTTTGTTTTGGAGTTTTTACAAAGGTTTTAAGTCCTTGGTGTTTGTGTAATGGTGTTTTAAAAGGTATTTTGTAATGCAAAACTATTCAGGACTTTGGTATAGGGACAGCTTCACTTTTGATAGCGAGGAATAAGGGAATATATACGAAATCGTATGTGATTCATACATACCGGAGCCTAATACTTATGTTTTTAGACACAAAAAATTAAGGCGATTTGATAAAAAAAGGTGTACCGGTATGTCCTTGATTGAGGAAAATATATTTGTGACCCGCCAAAGGAAAAGGGACCTTAACTTGAATTTTTTCGAAATTATGTTATTAGTATATCCTTAATCTACATTAAAAACAAAAAAAAACTAATGATATAATTTTTAAGACATCTTAAAAATTCCTGAGCTAAAAATGTTTGAATTTGAAGTATTAAAAACAATAATTTTAGGAAATCAAGGTCTAAAGTTTTTCAAATTTATAAGTTATATTATTTTGTTATTACTTGCATTATTGGCTACATTTCTCATATCATTTTGTTGGAAATTTAATGCTGAATATAAATCCATCAACGGTTTTGTGAAAATGGTAATTTTTTTTCGAACGTTGCGTAAATAGATGGGAGGGATACAAAAATACACACTTTTTAATACAAAATTTGCTGTTTTATGAAGAAAAAAATTAATTTAATTTTTATTCTCAAATAAGAATTTATAACAATTCCAACAAATCCTTTTTTACATACATATGTCTGTTAACCCTCTCACAAAAGCGGCGGTATATACTCATCTAGAGAAAATCCAAACTGAGTAGTGAACTAGAAAATAACGAAAACCTTGAAAATAGTTTCAAGGTTCAAGGTTCAAATGGTTCCCGATCCATTTGATAAATTCAATTCGGTTGTATATATAGTTTCGCTTACAAAGTTCTAGATATAACGTGGGCCAATAATGGGTCAGCCCCGCGCACCGTGGGCGGCCATAAAACTATTATACGGGCCGCAACAATGGGCGTCGTAAATAGTTCATTGATCGGGCAGGGATAATGCTCCATAAATAGTCAACGTGGAATCATACGGTAGATTAGGTCGGAAGAAATTTTGATTTGGAGGTTTTACAAAAGTTTTAAGTCCTTGATGTTTGTGTGATGGTGTTTTGAAAGGTATTTTGTAATGCGAAACTATTTTAGAACTTTGTTTTGGGGACAGTTTTTTACTTTTGATAGCGAGGCAGAAGTGATCGTATGATCTAAAACATTAAGGGAATATTTGCGAAATTGTAAGTGATTCATATACACCGTAGTCTAATATTTGTGTTTTTAAAATCACTAGAAGGTAAGGCGATTTGATCCCAAAAAGGTGTACCGATTTGTAATTGATTGAGGAAAATATATTTGAATTTTAAAATACTATCATACTTTTTCCAAGAGTATATTTTTAAGGGGTTGAAAAAACAACGTTTTCAAATTGTATACGTAGGCTTAAACAACAAACAAATGTAGGTATGACACTGTTTTACATATATAATGTGTTTCATGTGGTTAAAAATGGCGTTATTGTTATTTATGGTTTGTACAAATTAAGATTAATCAAAAATTTAAATAAATATGCTTTTTTATTAAAAGTTATGATTATCACTTAACGGTTAAATTTAAGTTGTAACACAACACCTATATTTTTAAATATCTATTAAAAATTAACTCATATGGAAAAAATAGTAATTTAAATCCGGTTGACCACGAAAAAAGCCAGCGGTGAAGGTTAACCCAGATCCGGTTTGTTAATAAAAAATACCAAACTATTTCAATTTAACAGTCTACCATGTTTTTATTTATATTTATATTGGTTCATACTGGTTTGACAATTACGTATTCGGCAAAAAACACTCATATGTCTGACGCACTCTGTGATTTAGTTCAGATTTGATTATTAGTAACTTAGTAGCTATAAAAGTTATACCTCAGCCACAAATTCACAAAAGAGGGCATTATCCCACAACATTATACAAGGATTTGTCTGATGTTTGCTCTTCATACATCAACGTTTTGCAATATCATTTCGCTTTTGTTATTTTTGAACTGTTATAACTTCAATGACGTTTGCTTCAAAAGTACCGATAACTAATAATTATAAAATAGATAGTTAAAAAAGCAAGAATAATGAATGATAAACGTCAACGATATTATTTTTACAACATACCGCAATTTATCTTTGTTAGAGCCCTCAGTTCTCAAACAAGATAATAAAAACACCCGAGGCTACTAATCTACGGCATTAGGGATTCCCTGATGAATTAATGAGACCTTCTTTAAACCGCTGCTATGCACCCCTGTCTGGGATTATACGAGGATTTTATTACCTTCAGCCTAATTACTTTCCTTTTTATAAAAGTTTTGTTTAAGCTATCTTTTAAAATACCTGTAAATCAATCTTCAAGTTTTCTGAACTTTAAATTGTAAACTTCTTATCATTGGGGGCTTTTTATACATCGGGATGAATTGGAATTCATCATTATAGCCGGATCGATCCCGAGAAAAGTTAGTAGCTTTTTGAAGGGTTGTTTTTGGAGCCAGCTGTCATTAATTGTTGGGCTATTAATTAACAGATCTGTCTAAGGAACGTGCCAACCTTAGTCAGTAACAAGGCTACAAGATCATCACGATCATCACACTCATCCTTCACTCATATTCAGGGTAACGTCCACCAGTCTCAAAAAGAATGATTAAGAAAAAATATTGTATTGGTCCTTGATATGTAATAAAGCTGTTAAGTCTAATTAGTCTACATAGCCCGTAATTCTTTATATATCTTGAGATATCTAGATGTCTGTTCATATTTTCAGAAATGTTGAAATAATGTAGTTGTTTCAAAAATGTTTGAACCATATATTTAAAAAAGTGAAATAAATATAAACCTTGAGAATCGTGTCCAATTTTGATTGAAAGAAAAGCACCGTTGAGTGGGAGATCAGTTTCGATACAAAAACAACAATCCCTGAAACCAAACAATATCTGGATTAGGGCTTCGTCTCCGATGGATCCTTTTTATTTAGATCAATACGTTCCTTTTTATTACTTATATTTCGTGGATTGGTCATAAATGGATACATTACTCTTTCTTTTAAGAGGGCTTTGGAACTATTTTCCAGTAAGAAATCTTGAAACATGATTTTATTTATGATTTCCAAATATGTAATTAATATTTTGTTATTTAAGTAGTCTTTATGTATAAGCGGTGGTGTATGCTCATCACGAGAAAATCCAAACTGATTAGCGAATTGAAAAAGAACGAAAAGTTAGTAAGGAATAAGAATAAATTATTTCCGTTACAAGATTCACAAGCATGGTATCGTCAGAAATTTTGAAATAGCTAGGATCTAAAACTAAATCTATTATCAATAAATTATTGATCATAGTAAGGAGATACGTTTAACAAACAGTTTAAGAGATACATACTTGAATGAACATATATAGGTACTCCAATAATTTATGGTCAAGCCGCATATCTTAGGCCTGTAATTTTTAAAGCAGTTGAGTTAAAAAGGTACTAATAAATTTAATAAACCGTTGTAAAATCCGTAAGACGATGTACTTCAAAGTATTTTCCTGCTAATGGGGGCAAATGGACTTAACTTTTGGGGCACATGTAATATGTCGCGTCCGAGTGAAATTTAATGTGTATCTTCCCTTATTAAGTACTGCCACAGAGAATAATCAAACAGAGGTATCTTCTAATGTTGCGCTCAGCGGGTGTCGAGCGCTGGCCAGCGGGTGTCGAGGACTTAGTTCACCATCAACGCGCAAGAGAGCAGCACCCTAGCTGCCCTCTTCTAATTTAACTTAACTGTAACCAGTAACTGGATGTATCTAGTAACTTAACTGTAACTGTATATAACTGTAACTAGTACTTGGGCGTAACGGAAGATCCATTTAAAAGCGATCTCTTTTTTATTCTTTTCTGTGGTACTAAATATTATGACTATTAAAATTGTAGACAGTTTCTCACTTTTAAGTTCCGTATTCACATGACTTGTTTCCTATTGTAGGGAAATCACAGCCCAATAGAACTGGCGGGTCAAGGTCAAGTTTTGAAACAGGCCAGCTGATCCTGGGCTCATTTAACAAATTGGTTAAAATCAAGTGGCCTGTTTGAAAGGCCTGTTTAATGAGCAATCTGCTTAAAAGCTTCTCCTAGGTCAACCAGGTCAAGCCAGGTATTGGACTTGTAAGTTAAATAAATTACTATTAACATATACTGTATAGGTGCTTCAGTCCTAAGCAGACTGGCCCCCTTTTGGAATTACGTATTTCTTCTCAGATGTTTCAATTTGGTTTAGTTAGTCAAAATGATTTATCGATTTTATTGAATAATTAATTATTCTATAAAATTACGATTACCAACTTAACCACAAGTATTACGACCAGTTTTCTTTGTTGGAAATTGTGAGTTAATGTTTCTAATTGATTGTAATGGTAAATGCCCTCAAAATCCAAAATCAAAACGTAACCAAAATATTATTAACCCTTTAAAATGTTTCAATAGATCTAGTAATCAGATGTATTAAACTTAACTATCTAATCTATCGATATATCGAGAGTTTCTATCACATGATCATCACTCTTTTGAAATTGTACCACATTTTTGCCACACATGTAGGGGAGGGGGCTGGGGGGGGGGTTCGATTGAAAGAACAACGCCACTGAGTGAAGGATCAGTCCCGATACAAAACAAACAATGCCTCAAACCAAACAAAGGAGGGATCGTGTTTTTGCAATCTACCCCTGCACAATATAAATTATCAGCCCAAACTCTCCTGTGACCCGTCTTTTCTGTGGGGATCTGTGAGAGGTAAAATGAATGGTAGAGAGAAGATAGACACAAACACATGTTTGATAGAATTTGTGAATAGAAAATTAAATTTCTAACTGTCTATATTTTAAGGTTGTAGGAGTTTTATTTCAGGAAAATATATCAGTAAAATTATTTTATAACATTACCTAACAAAAAAGTAACCTACGAAAAAAACGGATGAGGAAATGTATTTTAATCGCGATTAAGTAGGAATTTAAATAGATTAATTAACTTTGTTTTTTGATTTTCAGAAGCTTTACCACATAAAACAGGTAACGTATAGGTAAATGTGTAATCAACCACATCGTAACCGCGCATGATTTACAATATGTAATTACTCTCAGTGTTAGGGTTTACAATGTTCGGGTGAATTAAATCTTTCATACAAAACTCATAAATACTGCCTGTTTAATTGATTGACGAAAAATGTGCGATAACTTTGCTTTACGCTAAATTAAGATTCGCTTTTGTATATCTAGTACAGCATGTTCATTCATAGATTGTTTTTAAAGTTTGCCTCTTTAAAATACAATTGAGATTGTCTTTTAAAAACCTACACTACATTCAATCTATAAATGTGGTAATTCAAAAGTGGTATACTGCAAATAAATAATTATGTCGCGTCGTATTGTGATTACTTAAGGAATTCGTAGGACAAAAATCAAGTATAAACTATTTTATGACTAATTGTCACAGTTTCCTAAAAATTAATAACAAATTTAACATAACCAGTGCAAATATAAGTACCGTATATTAAGACAGTCTGATTATATTTAAAAATGAAACCAGTGGCTCAAAAGTGTATGACGGAAAACTATTTTTAAGAGGAAAATTGTAAAAATATTCAAGACATTGAAGTTTAGAAAACGGCAAACTTTAATTTTGACTTCTTACAAAGACATTTTTAGTGTACCAAAATATTCGTTAAATTAAAAACATAATTGTAAAATATCAAGTCTGTTGTCATAGTTTTTCAATAATTTTGAATACAATCATTCAATAGCTGTAATTAGGAGATAAGGAAAACAATAATTGTAAGAAATAACCTAATAATTAGCATGCCTGGAATGTAGATTTTGTAATATGTCATAGATTAAATCATTTCAGTAAATTTACAATCTTTAAAAAAACTTAAGATTGAGACAGCCTTTTTAAAGGACGCCACTCTAGTTCTTTAGCCTTTTGTCTCTAAAGTAATCTTTATTTTAGTTCTCAGCGGGATCCCAGCTGATGCTTTGTTTTGGGGTTAAGCCCTCACTTTCATGTGGATTTTCTTCTTCAGTAAATGGAACAACTGCATTTCAGATTTTAGAGGTGTTAATATAATTAAATTTGCAACGTTAACGCTAATATAGTTTTTAAATAAATACATATTTGATAAATCACACAATGGAAAAAAGAAAGTTAGAATTTTGATTTTGTTTACTACATCCAGTTAAAAGGATTTTCTCTTAAGGTAACAAAATTAGATGATTGGATTTAAATATAAATAAATAGTTGTAATATATTAAATAAATAGTTTTAAAAATTATAATATTAACTTAACGCCGCGCCGGATGGCGCATTACAAGAGCTACAAACGATTCTCAGTGAAAACGGTCCAAACCCCTCAAATGTGTGTGAATGCTGTCAACCGAACCCGCCACCTCTTAAGCTGGAGTCCAAGATGTAACCACCTAGCACTACGCGCCTTTTAAGAGTATGTGGTATTCCTAAGTAGGAATTTCTAAGTAATCCCAATATGACGCGACGTAATTATTTATGAATGATTTGTAGCTACGTATTTATGTGGTATAAATCTATAATTTTACTTACGTCTTCAATCCCTTTTGTGTGTTGTTAGACGCGTTTCGGCACTAGGCCATCCGCAGTATCTCAACACTTGCAGGTTCACATAGTTTCCTATTATCTTGGCTTCTTTGGTGTTGTTCCAAAGCTGCGTCAGTTTGTTTAAAATAATGTCTGATTTACGACACATGACACATACACAAAACACGCAATACGAAAATATTAAAACATTAAAAACCGGACGTGCGCACGCGTTCGGTAGGGAATTATTTATTTGCAGGATACCACATTAGACACTGCGAGATACCGCATCAGTCCAGACTAGCCCTCCGTGCGTGGCGTGCGTGTTCCCCGGTACCGGAATTTTAATAAAAAGTCAATGTTGGTGTTATGTGCGTCTGCCCGTTTGTGTTACGTGGATACGTGTAATGATGATTCTTAATGCGTCCTGACGACTTCCACTGGACTGAAATTCGATGTCCATTGCCTGAGGAAGATCTGTCAGAGATCGAAACTGCAGTAGCCTATAAGACTACAAAGGATCACTTTGACAGTACAATAATTTACACCATCATTAGTTTAAAATTATATCTTAATATGATAAATATTGTAAGACTTTCTTAGGGAGAGCCAACCCATTCCAGTCAGTAGGCTGTAGATTTAACAAGTTAGACGCGAAGGAAGATAATACGAAGTAGATTAATGGGGTTTTAACCACATGAAACAAAAAAAGATGAGAATGATCTAATTACGATTTCAAATTATCGAAGAACTTCATTCATGTCAATACATAAGTAGGCCATAACGTTTTAACATATGTTAGCGGTTTGCAAATGCACGATTCGGTCAGGAAATATTACCAAACCACATTGTCTACTTAATAATTCTGATATGTTAACCACTCCATTACGATCCAGAACGCTATGGAATATTGGTTTGTTTATTGTATCATAAACAGTCTATGTTTATTGCTACCGTATTTACAACGGGAATTGGATCGCCACTAAAGTTGTTTACAGGGAGGTGCTATGGTCAACTATTACACGATTTTTATAGTTCGTTGGAACGAACGAGTTGCTGTTAACCTTTATATACAGTATGTTAAAAAACTAGTGAAATTATAATTAGTCTTTTTTCATTTTAAAGGTATGTTTATTGTTATGTTTTTTGTGTTTATACATATTTTTGTTGTAAATTTTAACCTATGTAGCAGATGGTTTGAGTTTCCCTACTGACGAATTTCTTCTCCCGATCCAGACAGAGATTCAGATTTATTGTTGCAATACAAAAAGTTTATACCGATGTAATCACTATACAAAATAAATCTAATAAACGCTTAAAGAAACAAATATATGATATGAAACATTTTACAAGCCCACAACTTGCAACCTCATACATTTAATCAAGTCCGGACAACATTTTGTTGCCGACAGTAAAGTTGTTCATTACACCGGCTAATGCGGATTGTTCCAATGAACCGAGCTTCGATCGGATAGATTACAGCTTTACGAGCAATCAGTACTGTATTTGGTTTCGGCAATGCTCCAGCCGGTAGTCGCCCTGCATCTGATAGTGTTTCCGACGTTCAATTTGTACAATAACTCTTGGCATGGATCCAATAATTTGATAAGAAATTGATAAAGCTAGTTAGGTACTGGAAATAAATAAAATACATCTTACAACACGTAAGATATATTTGAACTCATACTGCACTCACGTACAATATGGTAAATATATAAATGATGGAAAATGACGATTGGATTTCGATTGGTCACTCCGATCATCAGGCCCAATGAGAGCCTGTTTGGTGACACCAATCAGAATCGGTTGCTATTTTCTTTAATATATATTTACCGTCTTGTATATGAGTGCAGTATGGGTTTAAATTTATCTAAAGTGTTATAATAAAGCTTTTATTTATATCCATATAAAAAACCCGTATCGTACTAGTCAAGAAGTTAGTTAGCTAATTAGGTGTACTATACAAGAACGTTTTTGGTTAATTTTTTTGGTGAGGTGGGGGATATAACGCTGGATCAGCAGTAAAATTTCAGAACATTGTATTACCGTAGTTTAATAGCTACAATCTAGTATACTACGAATAAATATCCCGTTAATTGAAATACTAGAAGATATTCTCACTGGTGGAAAAAATACATTTCGCGTTATTCTGTCATTACAAACGTAATTTAATTTGTTTGGTGTTGTATTTTTAATCAGAATGTATACTTGCATGTTATGTTCCATAAAATTAAATAGAAACCTACTTAGTTCTTAAAATTAGACTAGTATTAAAAAGAGAGTACAGAAACTTTGTGTAAAATATACTGTTTTCAGTAAAATTAGGGTTTGTCTCCTGACTGAAAGTCACTCCTTCCAGGAAACCCTGTTGTTGGTTGGGCCAAAACAACTAAGGGTTATATGTAATGATTTTATCGGTTAAGCATAACAGCTTTTAACAACCTGTATTGTCATGACTTTGAAGAATCTTTTCGGGAAAAGAAGTTTTAGAGTCTAGCATCCAAAAATCTAATAAGGATTTAGTTCCCATTAACTAGTGTTGTGTACGTTTAAAAAAAGGAGAAACAAAATGCAACAGTAAAAAATAATGAAAATCTTGAAACGAAGCAAATTAATGTGGTGTTATATTAGTTACAGCTAAGATCACTCGGTATGTGGACTTAAAAAAAGTATATGTAAAAAGTTAGTTTTCCTGGCTTTTATTACTGATTAAAAATAATATATTACAGTGTAATTCTGACTAATTGAAAATGACATAAGAAAGAAATTACTCATTTCTACGACCAAAACAATGCAATTTAGATTACATGTATTAACAACATTAGTGTTTGTATTGTCAAATAGTGTTGAAATTGTACTTTTACAGCGCCATCCACTTCCATCGTTATCGCCACACTCGATGGAGAGTCACAATTACAAAAACAAATGCTGATTGTTTCAAATGAACTGGAAGAGTGGTTTGCACCAATCGCTATTTTATTGGGCAATCAGTTTTACATTTCATTTCAGCGATACTACCCGCCTCTAATACCCCATTACAGGATAGATTGAGTCAACAACTCCCTTACAACCTCCCTAAAACAACTACCGAAACACAAATGATTGGGGGTAAGTTGAGTGGAGCTTTATTTGTTTTCGTATTGGTTAGCTCATTTAGCAGGTTGCATGAATTCTTTTAAACTCTTTATGTTGTTTAATGATAATTAATGATAACTTTAATTGTTTAATGATAATATAATTTTTTAATGTCTGACAGTAATTATGGGTTTTTGAACTTAATTTTTATGTTAGACAGTTCTTTCAATAAAACTACTCTATTCATTCGAAACAAAAAAGGGATGGAAATGAAAACCATTTAACCACTTAACTCCAATTATTCATTGATAAAGTTTAATTATTTGTTATGTTCAAAAAACATATCCTAGTAGTAATTTATTTTTGATTTGATTTTGAATCCGGGTTTGGTCTCCAATGACCGAAATATATCTGAAATGTTTGAGCTCATATCTTCACACTAAATCACACGAAAAGGAAAGCAAACATTTCATACAAACGTGCCACTAAATGGTTCATCATACATATTTAACTGATCTTAATAAGTGCCAAAAATATCATCGAGACAGCGTTCAGGATTTTTTAAATTGCAATGATTTTAGACCAATTATATTTCTCTTAGTCCTAGAATGTATAAAATAAAAAAATGTATAAGGAAAATGCAGATTTAATTTCATATTGCATTTTATTTCACACTATATAATAAGTCAGTCTAACCATTTATTCACAACTTCCCCAATACTGTATGTACTTAAATTGTTACAGGAAATTCATGACTGATCTAAATGCAACAGCTGTCCGTAAATGCCGGATGAAATCATTAAATGACTTTTTTTTTTAAGGAATAGTATCCATCATTAATTTCAAATAATGTTCCAAGTTTTCCCAATACAAAGATTCCCTGTTTTAACATTCAAAACTATTCTGCACTATAAATACATTCCACTTATTTTACTCGAACTTCGAAAAAATGTAGCTAGCAGAAGGAAAAAATTAATGAATGCGAACAAAAAGAAACGTCCATTAACAGACATTACGAGGAGAGTTCCTGGTCCCCGCATATTCATAAGGGACCGAGCCGGGCCGGAGATCTCGCCGGATTACCTGCTTGCCTCGTATAAAGAACACGTTTCATTAGTGGCTCCTCAGGGGCTTGCGTCTCTGAATATTTCACTGTATTAACAATTCATTACTCTTTTATATCTCTCTATTGCAATGTCCAGAAAATATAGTGGATTCTGCGTAAAATATCTCAGGAGTGCTTGATCAGTACGTACATATCTGTGCATGTGTGTGAGTTATAAGAGGTAATTGTAAAACTATTTATCGAAAAATAGTAGAAAACATGAATGATTGAATGATATAAAGGAAAAGAGAATGTAAGACTATATTAATTACGTGTAGCTCAATAATTTTCACGTTCTGTTAGACGTAAGTTATATAGTGTTAGAATCATATTTGCAGCTGAGGGGCAAAAACCATGGACGGAAAAGAAAAGGTAAAAAAGGGATTCGATGGTATGTATGAAAATTTATGTACCTAACCTGGGTGCGGAACAATATCCGTACACAAGGTAGAAGTACTGTGCGGTATAAATTGTACAGTAGTCGGTCCTGATTTTATATACTTTACGAAACCTAAAATTAGAATCCTCAAAGAGCAAACCAAATAACTGCTTACAAATCCAAATTGGGTAAGCAATTGTGATTAATTTTTGTAGTGTTACGAGAGTGCTACATATTATTAGTGCAAGAAATGTAAATGTTCTCATAGATATTCTACATAAAACAGCAATAAATAAACTCACCCCAGGTAACGTTTTAATGTTATGGAGGGCGTTTTGAGCTTCGAGGGCGGCTTTTCTCGTGAAGAAGGTGACGAAACAGCATCCTGTAACAAAAGTTAAAGCATTAGGGAAAAGAGAAAAACAATTAAAGGTCTGCAGACAAATATTTTAATCCGTTTTTCTCGGGGATGCAGAGAAAAGTTAGAGGGGAGAGTCAGAGGCATTATGAAGGAACGACTTCCTTCCGGAAGCGCGGTAAGTTGTCGACGTCTGAGTACCGGAAGTGGCCAGATAGACGGAAACGGAAGCTGCAGATTGTGACGCGACGACGGCGGAAACTGGATTCTTAACTCCCCCTTGACATGAGCGCGATAAGATACAAGTCATGGTTTTCTGATTGGTAAATAACCTGATTGAGAATGTTGGTGGTGAAAATTTAAGAACTTATAGAGAAGTTGAGACGTTAAAGCATGTCATAAGTCATTGCTTTCAACAAAAAAATGTATTGGGATTTGTAGCGAAATTAAATTGGAAAAGAACAACAAATAATTGACACCAGCAGATAAAGCATAGCATAGAAAAACTCTCCTTATAAAAGTTTTTGTAACTGTAAGAAAATAGTAAAAACAGAAATAACCCAGCGTAACAATAAATAACATTTTAAAAAGATTTGTACAACATAACTTTATTGATTTTATTTATTTACTCATTTATATACGAGCAACAATGTTATAATTTATTACAATAAGGCATTTCCACATCAATCAGTAGTAATATTAGGAGCTAAGACGATGTTGTGATGCATTTAATTACACATTTGTAGAAGAACAATGGAACTAAATAACATAAGTAAAAGGTTCCCGGAATATTATAATAACGCCACTAATGTAATAGGGAAACAAATAATTTAATTTTTGGAGGAATAAAATTTATTTATACCAAATTTAGGAACAGGGAACAAAGCCGTGGTTAGCATTCTGAAGGGTTTGGCCCAACCCTCTGTTTTAGCCCTAATAGCGGCATTAAAGCGACCCTCTCGCAATAATTGTTTCCTGACTTTTTTTGGTACAGCTATTAGAATATATTACCTTTATCTATGTTAGATTCTTACTTATTTTCAGAAGTGTCAGTTGGTGAAGTATATCAGTACAGTGGTATCAAATAGACAAATAACATTGAAATGTAAATTTTATCTTCGAGCCTCGATTGTACAAATAAAAAAAAGAATCCATTTTTTTGATTAATGGAGTAAGCTGCTTTGTTATTAGCGGTTTTGTATCATCGGTCATATACGCATAGCATTAATATTCAAAACTGGGCTAGTATATAAGCATATTAGTTGATATATAAATCACAATTAATTTTGGTAATCCAGCTGAAGATGGTTTTGATTACTCTAATTAGTCATGGGTTAGGGACATTTATTTAGACAGCATATGATTATAAAGTAATTTTTTATTATGGCGCAGAAACATTGAAATGTTTTATAATGTATTCTTTTTTGTTACTTACCATCGCAAAGTTGATATTTGTTTCGCAAAGTTGATAGTATAAAGTTTAAAATAATTAGCAAAAGAATTTCCTGTCTTAAAAAGCCCCGTTATTTTTGAAACTAAAGTATGGCTAGGTCAAGCACCTAGTTTACAATATATTATGCGGGACTAAAATAAGCAGGATATGAGAATATGCATTATTTACACTGAAATACACAATGACTTTTTATAGGTGCTAATTGTTTTTAAATTGCCAATTGTAAGTGCTAATTGGTTTTAAGGCCAGCCACGACTGGGCTGGCCTCAGTAAAATCAAGACCACATTCAACAATCTCTAGAAGCATTATTTATCTTTGGCCACTCTCCCAAATTCAAATACAAAAGATTATCTTAGAGTTTTTACTCGTCCTCAAATTATTGATTTAATTCAGATAATAAATTAATGTGCCACTTTAGAGTTACGGTACATATGTATTATAAAGATGTACATTTATTTTTCCAGGGGACAGCAGCCAATGCCGCGCCTCACAGCACCACTTCACCCTGCTTGGTATTCAGTGGCCTGCCAGCCCAACCCTCAGCAGATGTTTCGGCCCTAATTGCCCTCAGTACACCCCATCACGATATAATTGTTTCTTGATTATCAAATCACCTTATAGTTTCTATGGATCCTCCAAAGAACTAAAAATATTCCCAGATACCAGAGGACGATATGAGACAAATTTTTAATTAAATTTATTACAGCTAAAACAAAAGTGTCAATGATCCCAAATAGCCATTTCCGATCTTTTTTACTATGGTCTCCAAGTTTTAGAAGTAAGGTTATCTACTGAAGGTAATAAAAGTTAGTTTGATTATTGGGAAATTTCAGTGGAGCGGTAAGACATGTTACATTGTGATCGTTTGAGTTCTTGGAATGACAACGTGCTTATCTCTTAAAATTAATTTTATACCCCCTGAACGGCAAATATGACTAAATATAGGTTACTATACCTTTTTCTCCAATATGGTTTCTTAAAACCTAAACATGTCAACACAATTTGACACGAAAATTGAACTGCTGACGGAGAAGAAGGTATATTAACCTATATTTAGTGCTTATCTTCCTTAAATGATAACATTGCAACGGGAGGTGCAAACGTTAAACCGACATCCAACACATCCTGGTTTGAATAATACAAGTTACTCTTAAATTTTTAGTTACTATGAAAAAAGATTTTGAGGCAAAAAAAATGTAGCCCATGTATGTACCCACATGAATTTTTATAGAGTAAACACAGTGTATATATTGGAGACCTGTGTTGTTATATTTGAATATTGTAAATTGGTCTTAGTCGTAAAAATTGGGATAAAAAACTAGAACTTCCGTTAAAGTTAAGGATAATTATTATAAAGCTTTCCAAGACATTGTCGTAACACAGTTTTCAAAGCGAGAGAATAAGTTGAGAAAAGAATATCAGACAAAGCCCTAAATCTTTAGCTTCATCGCCATTTTATGACGTCACAAGTGGCGGCATCGGCGAGAATTTACGGCCGAGGTGAGACAAAGTTTGTTGAATCGAATGAAATAAAGTCAGTAACGGCGCTGGCACTGAAAAATGATTGCTCATTAGAAAGGAATGACGTTCGGCGAACCTGTGTCATGTTTTAAGGCCAGAGGCAAATTATCTTGGCCTCATTTTAAACTAAGGACGCTCAATTAATTAAAAAGTAATCATAAAGATTTAAAGAAAATGTCGATTGAAATATCTTTTCCATTTGGAAACGAATCGAATGTAAAAATGAATATAAGGATTAAATTGGATTAAGCTCTACAACATATATTACAATATATATTTGGGTGGGCTGCTATGTATATTTTAAAATTATTATCTAGGTTTAACCAGACATTACTAGCCATACTTTACATATAAAGTTGACTCGTTGGTTTACTATTTTAAAATTATAGTTTTTATTTAGCGAATTAGCACCATAAATGAAAAATAAAATGGCGGTGGATGGCGGTTAATGGTGGTGAATTACCTGAACATGGGTCAGGTTCCAATTTGTACAAATACATGTTTTGGGCAAAAGGTATTTTAGATTTTAATTACTCAAAAAGATTAAATAATATCAGGAAACAATTTTCAGCTAATCGTCAAACAGTAGTTTATAATAGGGGTGGGGAGATTTGGATTGGTGCGACAGTATCACGCTGTGAAATAGCATTGTAGAGGTTAAAGTTATCGTACATATAGATTAAATATCCCATGGAGAGAGTGTTAGAAGTGAAACGCTCATTTTTATAAGTTACATACTAATACAATTACGTGACTTAACACTACACGCGTTAAGAACACTAACACTACTTTTTTATTGGAATCCTGTTTATTCACTACCTGAACTTAATTTTCCGTTTAGCTATGGATGATTACATCAGAATACGTAGCCAGAACCTTTAGTTAAGTGGAAAATGTTTTAAGAGTCAAATAAAACACAATCACACATTTTTTAATGTAAACAAATTGACACCATTTAACATTTTTATATCGCAAAGTTTAGCTTGGGTATATAATCTGTGACATTAACCCAACCAAACCTAACCTTATTACTACTATTTATTTATAAAAAATATTTTCTATAATCGTATACTCATTTCAAGTTTAAAGGTATACTATGTAGAAAAAGATATAGATCGTGGAGGGAGATATCAAACAATTACCAGATAAGGCCTGAAATAGCGGATTTGTAGCGGATAAAGAATACCACAGTAGACGTACACGTGAAAATGATTGGGGAATAGGTTTTAGAGCAACAGGACAGTTATCAAGCAGCATTTAATAAACGAAAAAAGTGGTAGCGAATTAACGGAAATGGTCCTGTCTTTTGTACTATCCATTAATACTATTGTAGGTTATGTTGAATACAAATCGTAAAACGTTTCAAGAAGTTGGTAGTGAACTATAAAATTTTCAAGAACCTAAGATAGGTGCTAATGTCCTACCTGCAGCACTTGATGCTTTACGGGCCATTACAGGGATACATTGGTAGGTGTAATTGTGAGAAAGGATCGATGTAATTGTGGTAAAAGGTCGCCACTAGATCCATGGCTCGTCGCTTCGATTTTACAGAAAAATCGAGGACCAGGTGTAAATGTCTTCAAAAACCAAAGGACTAAGTAGAGAGTTTCATTATAAAAATTAAGTTTAGTCAAAATTAGAAAATTAAACATAAGATAATGTGCAGTGCAATTGTGTAATGTAGATAGTTAAAAAGATGATTTGGGATGTTAAATATTTATTTACATCCCATTGAACAGTAATATAGTTTTTATTGTAGCTTTGTATGAAAACTTAACAGGTAATTGCAAAAGAATTACTTTATATTACCTTTTTGACTGCTTGAGATCAAAGTAAAGATGATTACCACTATTATTTGTTTAATTAGACAGATTACATTTGTTTAAAGAACAACGAAACAATTAAAATACGAATAATCTCTGGCCTTGAGAACTTTTGTAAACATCTTTGTAAAGAAGACAATGTGTAGGTGTAATTGAATAGATGGAACACTAGGCTAGGTAAACTCATCAAAATATATTACTTTAGAAAGCAAACAAAACTTTAATTCAAATAAGCACTGTCTACAGACGTTGCAGATGTTAGTAATAGTATTGAGTGCAGTGTTATGTAAAAATATCGTTGAAAAATAAAAGAGAATTGTAGCGTTAACTATTAAATGAAGAAAATAGCTCCCATCAGACCAGTAAAGCCTTTTAGCAACCGTTATATGATTTAACAAGGAAACAACAATCTAGTCTTAATTTGGCTTTACTATACATAAATAACTATAATTTTGGCGTCAGTGTTAGACAAATTAAGATATATTTTGCGTCATTCAATCGATGAAAATTTCGTTGACATTATTTTTGTTTCACATTTTTAAAAATAAATTAAGATAGAAGATAGAGTAAGAAAAGGACAATTTCCGTATAAAATAAGCGGTGTTCACCTTTTAAGTAGATCCATTACCATTAAAACTTGGTAAAACTCAAGTTTGTCTGAAAAATAAATCGAGTGGCTTAAAGAAATAAAAGGAACGCCATAGCGAATGAAAAGTTAGAAGTTGACAAATTCGGGGTCCTCAGGACTCGGCGAAATAATGGTCTAATGACCAAAGTCTTGTTAGACTCTCCTTACTGCTTTACAGGTGTGGTTCTTTCTTTAACGACTACTTCAAATCACCTTCGTCACGAGTCTAGTGCTTTAATTTCTTTCAACCATTATAACCTCATTTTAGAAAATTCATATTTGGTGCTTGCATTTTTAATGATTAATGTGGGATTGTAACGGTTGAGTCGTCTTGTTATATCATTAAATTAATAGTCATCTTAATTCCTTTACATTTAAGACAAAGAAAAGTTTTTAAATTACTCAAAATATTCTTCTAAAAATTATTGAACATAAATAAAAATACTGAAAACATATATCTGCATTATAGTTGTAGTTTTAAATTATAATTATAGTATATATCAAAATGATATAAATATTAAATAGTACTTAATTCATTGAGTATAAATCGTTAATCCATTAAATAATTTACAAATATTTATATCATAATAATTTATTCTTTGTAATTATTCTATTATTACAATTATAATGTTGATGTAAATTCAATATTATTAAGTCTAAAAAAAGATTCATACACATGTAATATTTGAAACTATGTTGATACGTGATCATGAAATTCGATATTATTTACAAAATACAAAACAATATCCATAGGTTAAAAATATAATTGATTATTTGAACGTAAATATGGAAATTCGTTACTCTTCCTGCGTCGGCACTATCAGTTATAGCACGGTCTAACTCAGCACTCCGCTGCGATTAATACGCAACAAAGCCACTATCAAATTATGTGACGTCCATCTACCAGCTAATGACGTTAATTACACGTGAGCCACATGCACTACGGGCTACAGAATTGGTGAACACCTGAAGAAATCAAAGTGTACTGGATCGGGACTTGCAATGAGAAATTTAATTCAAATAAACTAATTATCATTACAATATATTTATTGATCATTAGTTGAAAATATGTTATTTTAGTAAGATAACAGCAATACAAGTGGGAAAGATATTAAATAAATGAGGGTTATAATTACAGCATACACAAAACGAAAAAATTTAAATAGAAATTAGGATAAAAATATGACTAGCTTTCTTTATGTCATTGTCTTATCCCTTCGTTTTATTTATTTATTTATTTATTACACAAACAATACATCATGTTTTGGCCTCGATAAGCAATGCTTAACATCGAGGGCGTACGTTAATATATTCAGTAAACGTTATCTGTATAGGTACGTAATAGGTTTTGAATACATTCCATGGATTTAAACGTTTACCTATGTA
Organism: Flexamia atlantica; assembly: GCA_035578135.1. Classification (NCBI taxonomy): domain Eukaryota; kingdom Metazoa; phylum Arthropoda; class Insecta; order Hemiptera; family Cicadellidae; genus Flexamia; species Flexamia atlantica. Next base: position 510,377 of record JAQJVK010000084.1, read on the forward strand.
ATTTAGAATATTTTGAGTATGTTAGTAATTTATTTAAACCAACTGGAATTTAATCACTTTACGCTTTATCTGGAAGAGAAAATCGAATTTCACTTGTTTTTTTAAATCTTATCTTAATACCTTTTTAATTGTTTATCTATTTAATGTCGCATTTTTTAAAATTATTTAATAAATAAGGCAATTGTAATAATTACATGCGAAGAAACTCTGGCTTATATCCATGCATATAATGTGCCTATTGATTTCTGATTTCTGAATACCTAATTCAATGTATACAAAAAATTATACGCGTAAAATATTTTTGCGTGAACATTAAATTAAAAAAAAACAATTTTTGATTGAACTTACTTCAAGTACTATTGAAATAAAGTTTTACATGTTTTTAATAATTTCTGTGCTAGACGCATTATTTAAACGTTTTGAAAGTGAAAATCCAAAACTACTGTTTTAATTGTTAAAAAAGGCAAAATCAAAACTTAAAAAAATAAAACTCCGTAACTTTTCCCTTACAGGACGTGCACCACGTATACTTTATTCCACCTGGTATTTTCCCGCGACGACTTTTGCAGTTAGATTTGGTAGGAAAAGTACTTAAAGTAAACCATTCAAGACTTCACCGGAGATTTATCTTAAGTTGGCCCAAGACCTGAGGCGTAACAGGAACTTTGCTTCGCGTTTCTTCATATCTTATATGTAATGGGATACTTTTCGTTACAGTGGCTATAAATCTATACGACTTCTTCATAGAATCAGTGCTTATTTGAATTTTATTCTGTTGGGAAATGGGAGCCCCGTCCTAGATTAATAGTTATTAACATTTACATACTGACGAATTCCAGTCGTGTTAATTGTTTGTCATAAACATTTCAGAAAATATACTAAATTACTTTATAAAAACTCAATATTTAAAAGAACAACATTAATTTGGATGAAAATCCCATTTGTGTAAGCAATCACAGTGTGGTTAAACTAAAAATAATTGGAAAGGAGTAAGGAAGAGTAAGGAAAGGAATTATAAATATACCTTGTATGCCAGTGCATTTAAATTAAAATTTAAGTTAATTCTGATATATTTGGCATTAATAAGCGTTTATAAAAGAAATTTACTATTAAATTTACACAAATAACTAAACGCCATGGACCCTGACTTACTGAGTTAATTTTAACACGCAATTGAGACTTGTAAATTAAAGTCTTACATCGTGAACATTTGTATCATGAATTATGAACCAGTATTTCTCTTGAAAATATCATCTTTTACCGTCTTTCGGTCGGTAATTTACCAACTTTTACCCCTTGGCTTTTGGTAATTCGTAATTGGGTTTCATGTCTAATAGCTTAAACCAACTTTGAACTGTCACATACTTTTCTCGTAATCATTCTCACAAAACTTGATTTTCGAATAAAAATTATTATTTTCCTAAACAAACTCTTATTTGGCAACATAGAGAAAGAATCCGATGAATGTACTTAAAGAGAAATGTATGTCGACTAGTAAAACTATTGATATTGTGAAATCTAAATAATAAACATGTAATTTTTCAATTCGGTAGGTATACAGTATAAGCGAATACATTACCTGAAAAATACTAAACGAAATCACAATCGTCGGTACATTAAACCTATCATCATAATAATTAAATTTACTATGATATACAATGATAACTAGTACTGTAGAAAATGTATATCTTTTATAAAACACCTTTTAAAACATTCTGTTTCAGGGTAGGAATTAAACATGGCGAGTTAGAATTTGTTTTATCCCGGCAGAAAAGTTGTCTCACCTCAACGTAAATTTCCTTCGATAACGGTCCTTTATAGCGTCGTAAAGTGCTCCAATACAATGACGTCCCCGGAACTACGTGACTCGAAATGAGCCTGAAAACGATGGCTCTTTTCATTCATAAAACCTTTATTCATTGAATCGATAGATTTACTGGAATAACAAATTAATGTGTTTGTCAGTTCGATTCATTATGTGACTTGTGAAAATGCTTCAACCCTTTTCAAATGAAATCTGCAATAAAAAATAAAAGAGATTTTCTATCAATCTAATTTGTATTTGTTAACTATATTACTTTCGTCTAACAGCTCAACAGTTTTTTTATCAATCAGAACTTGTTTCAACGTTAAAACATCATCTTCAGCTAGTACTATACATAAAGTTTATTTCCCATACTATTTTATGGCCTCGTCATCAAAATTAAGAACAACACAATACAGTATATTTATATTTACAGTATATGTGTATATTTATATTCAAAAATAAGGATTGCATAGGGAAAATTATTTGTTTGGATATAGCTTGAAAACGAAACAAGATTTTCAAAACCCAATTTCGGTGTTGCAATCAGCGTGAAAATCGAGTCTGTAATGGTGTGTCACAACACTATGTTTACTTTAAAAAAAAATTATTATATCCAACATGGCGGATCCAAGATGACGGCGAAAAATCTTCAGTCAAAGTGAAAATCTTAACACAGGTCCAATAATTATCCACAATAAACAATCATATATCACCACAACATTCAATCATAAACTGCCACAATATTCAATCATATATCACCCATGGCATTAATTACCTGAATATTTAACGCGTTATACACCATTTTCAGGTGGCAGCGAAAATAACATATTTCCCATGGAGAAACGGATGAATATTTTAATATGTCGATTACGAGCATGTTACCTACCATTTACAACAGAAATCATTTGTTTTTGTTCCAATGTTTTCCTCTTCAAACACTTTATCTACCATATTATAATGTCTAGGGTTAAATCATTTGAAGTCAAAATATTTTTTAAAATCTTTTTTGATTTTTCTTACCTAAGAGTCTCTACAAATACCGCAGGTAGTAAGCACTGAATGTACTAATTAATGACGGCTGCAAATAATACCAAAGAAAATAATAGAGTTACGGTAAATATTTGGTATTTTTCCGAATGAGATGAGTGTTTTAAAAGGGAAAGCAATTAAATCTTTGTTTGGTGGGATAATCTAACGAGAGTGCCAACACCATGGAAGCAATCACTCGAGTACATATCAAAAGCTTACAAGTGGATTTGTGGAACCCAGCCATTGGCCATGATTTGCTATCTGTATTGATTATTGTTGCTGATTAACCTGGCGTGATCGGAGTTGATATAAAATTATACCTAACACATCACGAAAATTAGATTTATAAATATGCGTTTTTGAAGATGTTGAATAGACCTACTGGTATCAAAAGTTTTTCTTACAAAAAATAATTGAAGTTAAGAATGAATAGTATTTCGATCGATTATTAACATGAACTGTGATATTATATGGAGGACGTTATTTCATATACGAAATAACTTCCTCTGTTTAAAGATAATGCTTGAATCCTGAAACTTGAATGAAGTTGTAAATGTTTAAATAGGAATTTAAAGGTGCCTTTAGTAATGAGAAATGTGCTTAAAAATAAGCAATAATTTAAATAAGAGTTAGCAACTGAATTATGCCTGAGAATAAAACTATGAACAGAAAAGTCTAAATCAATGTACTTAAGTTGAGATACAAATTTGTTGTCAAACAGATACTTTAAGATGT